>VXBA01005659.1:2039026-2239094 GCA_013399895.1 Serilophus lunatus
CGGGTCCCCGGGCGGGGGGCGGAGGGCCGGCGGGGTGGCCCGGCCCCGCAGTGCGCTCCCGGCAGCGGCCGCAGACGCCGCCCCTGGATGCGGCGCCTCCCCGGGGAACACCCCCGCCGCCGGCCGGGCCCTGACCCCGCGGGTCCCCTCCCTCGGGCCCGGGAGAACCGCTCGGCAGCGGGAAGAGCACCGGAGTGTCCTTGGCCTGAAACCCTGCTCGGCTTAGCCCGAAATGTCAGGCTAATCCAGCGCTCCTGCGAGGGTTTCCTACCTGGGGGAGGGGAGAGCTGGGGGCTCGGGCTTTGAAGTGCTGCTCTGGTGCCGGGTCGCTGCTTTGAGAGAGGGCGTGTGTGTGTCTCGAAGAAACAAGGGCTCCCGTTCAGCATGCCGTCTTTTAAAATTTTTGGTGTGGCCCCGAAGGACACGGCATTTCTAGGCAGCCTTTCTAAGACCTTTGTTCAATGGTTTCCTACTCGTTAAGCAGCCTGATAACGGGAGACCTACGAATAGTCTGGAGAGCGCTGACAAAAGAAAATGTGGATACTTTTGGCAACATGTAGGATAAAAGTTTTCTATCCAGTGTTGGTTTGTTAAGGCTATTGACTGCAGGTATGTGGAGAACAGAGGTGCTTCCCTGCTGCATGTCTAAATGAATTTATGTTAAAACGGCCGTGGTGGCTGACTGGTTTATTCAGCTGAGTAACTTATGAATAATAATAACATATGATGAAGGTGACTTAACTTCTTCATGGAATAAGAATTGGAGGGGAGAGAGGAGAGATCATTGCTCACAAGTACATTGCCCCGTTTATCAGCTGTTCCATGCATGTACAGTTAATTAGGTTTTAAAAGAGCACTCTTTAAAAAAAAAAAACAACAAAAACAAAACAACAAAAAACGACCAAGAAAACAAAGGATTTCCTAAGGGAGAGGGAGGGACAGATTTATTTCAGTAAATGCAAATGTGTGTCTTCAGCACTATAGACCAGAGCACTAACGTGAAGGGACAGCTGGTTCTCCTTAATTTCTGTGGGGACCACCACTCTTTGTCACACACTAACAAACTAAGAGGATTCACTTCCTGGACTCTTCTATTGACGTCAGTAATGCGATTGCCAACTGAATAATTAACCACTTTATCACATCTGCCCCTCGAGGCTGCAGCCTGGGAAGCATTGATTATTTGTTTTGTCGGGGGAGCTTTGCACATCTTCTGCAAATTCATTCAGGGTTTTTTTGTTTTCAAGCTGATGACTTGAACAAGTGAGCACCAGCAAACTGTTCAGTGTGATAGATCAGACTGCAAAGGTACTTTGAGCACTGAAGTTGAGGAAAGGATTTGGGGCAGGCCAGAGAATGATAGGCTTTTTCTATAGCACTGCTGGTGGTTGTGTCGTACTGATTGATCCCTGCGTTGTCATTTTCTGTGTGATGGAGAGGCCCATTATCCAATTGTTTATAAAATCGCTTCTTTTAATTCTATTTATTGTGCTCACTGAATGTGAAAAGGTTACTGGCTTGATGAAAAGTATAGCTTGCAATAAAAACGGTGTGTAGTTCTCACTGCAGTGTGGGATTACCCTGGTATAACAAAGTGCCTATTCAATAAATAATTGAAATGTATGTGAGCTACCATCTGGTACTGCAGAGTAGGGATAAAAGTTTATAATCCAGGCTCTTGATGGTAAGGGGGTGGGCCTAAATCTGGACTGCTGTATATTTGTGTTCTGTCAACAAGGGATACCCTTAAAACCAATTACAGTTGATACCATGTGCTCCTTCCTTTCCTTCAAGCTGTTAAAACCAAATAAATGCCAGCAACGAGACACCTTTTATCTGTGTCCTAATGCCCTCACAGTATGTTTCCACTGACAAGGAACTTGTTTCTGCCTCCAGCTAATAAGGAAAATATCATGCCAAACATGCTAATCTTCCTTATGTGTCTTAATTACAGCCTGATTCTCTGTTAGAAGATATTCTGGATTGGTGTGCACAAGTTTTCTGTGCTGTTGTGGCTGTAGAAGCATTTGAGTGCAGTTAAAAATTTGGGATATACTTTGAAGACCGGTGTTTCTTTGTCAGCTGGAGACAGAAGGAACTTCCTTTTGACAAAATGGAGACTTACCACTGACAATGGAAATAAGCTGCATCGATATTAAGTTGGAATTAATCTGAGCTATATAGTGAGCATTTCTTTAAAATTTGGGGTTTAAAACTGGGTGTGAGGTATCACACATGTAAAATTCCCTTGAAATGATTCAGTGTGGCTAATGGACTTGCTCTCATCCTTAACTGCCGAGAGAAAAGAGAGTTCAGGCGTGGTAGTTGAGGGCAGGGTGTTTTCCGCCTGTGTGGTGCACAGGAGATGTGGAGTTGTGTGGTGTAGTTGCTGGATGTGGATATCTCTGCTCTCTGACAGCAGCGTGATGCTGCTCATATTCTGCACCTGGTGATTGCTGGAGGAGTGGGGAGTCCAAAAAAATTAAACCCCACGTTTGTCCTGTGAGACTTGGGCCAACTTGTCCCGATTCAACATCTATGGAAACCTCACATCTTCCCTGCAGAGGCTGGTGAGCTCCAAGTGGTGGATCCCATTGCTTGTGTCCTACAAATCTCATTGCTGCCTCCTGGCAGTCCTGCCACAGGCCTATTTCTTCAAACTCTCCTTCCTATTTGCTAACCATAGAGGAGTGTTGGGTGTGGCCATTTGCCTTGAGGCGGCTTGTGGCTTCCATGGCTTTACAAATGTTGTAAGAATCTGCCATTTTAACCTGGGCAAGTACAACTTTCCCATGGTGAATGGAGCTTTGAAACAGACAATTTTTTCCCTATCCTGGATGTATAACACAATATCTTTATGCCAAGTGTCATTGAAGAAGAGCTAGTTGAGCTGCAAGTGAGTCCAAAGTCCTTCTCTTCTAGTTATTTTTATGTGAACCTTCTGTTGAATAGGATCCCACCCAGTTGGTTATCACTTTATTGTTTATATAATAGATATTAAAATATTGCTCAGTATTCTTAGTGGGAATTGAATACAAATCTGTGAGGTAACAGACCTGCCTGCATGTTCAGAAAGAATCTCTCATTTCTGTGCTTAATGTCTTTTAAACTGTTGCTGCATCTACTGCTCCAAGAGCGAGAAATAGTGAGGAGTCCTGTTCATTCTGCTTGGTTTTGCTCATTCTTCTCTCCAGGTGAGGCGACCTAAAGCTGTCAGCCAGCACAGAGGAGGCTGCTCTGACAGACTGTGGTGCACTTCAGTGCCTGAGTGCTGTGGGGTGGTGTTGCCCATGTGCTGCAGAGGGACCTCCTAAAAGACTCTTCCTGCAAAAAGTGTTTAACCTGCTGAGGAGAGCAGTGCAGGAGTGCTGGAGCAGCACGGCTGCAGCTCAGGTGTCCGTACACCACCTGTCCTTTAGCTTGCAGGTACAGCGTGTTCCTCCCTGTGGAGCCTCTCCTTCACACTGAGGCATCTGAGTCTTGCATAATCCTGTGCTAGAGTGGCTGCTCTCAGGGCACCTTGCTGGCTGGCACCACTTTTGTGCTGGTCTGACATCACCTTGTTTTTCAGGAGTTATCTGAGTTGGCTGTGGCTGGTGCTCACTGCCCCTCACCTGCAGTCAGCAGGGACTGGTGCAACCGGCTGCTCCGTTTTTGGACAGCTACTTGGCACAGATTGCAGCCAGTAGGCAAGCTTGTTCAGAGAAGAGTCTCACAGGAATGGGCCTTATTCGTATTCAAAATGATCTTGATGTTGCCCAGGCTCTCTTGCTCCAGCCTTTGTTTTCCTCTGACCCTGTTTCTGCTGCTGGCCTGCTGCAGAGGGCAAGGTGGCACACGTCCCCATTCACTTCATTCAGTGTCTCACTAAGAACTGGTTGGTCCTCTCTGTGAGAACACCTTAAAAACAATGTCAGAGTACTTTAGGCTGCTCTGTGTTTGTTTTTTTGCTTGAAGCAGGTAAAGGAGATGCTTTTGTGGACTGTTTCTCCTGATGTGTTATGAGCTGTCTGTTTGAATGCTGTCTTAACTTCTGTGTTCTCAGTTTGTGCAAGGTCTGCTATCCAGCTAGAGTGGTGTTCTGCTTTTGGATGGTGGTGGTGATGTTTTTTGTCTGTCTGTTTGTTTGTATTTTTTTCCTGAGAGGAACTTTAAGGGGGCTGAAGCTGTGGGGAAAAGGAAGAAGATTGCAGATGATTAGCTGGCTGAACAGCTGCTGCTGAGCTCTTGAAGACAGTCTGGCATAATAGACAGTGGATGCTGTTGTAGTAACAGCAATATGTTCCTCTTGTGGACTAGAGGAGAGGAAAATGTACACACAGAGTGGTCAAAGCAACCTTTAGCCTAGCTCTGAGCTGCCCCTTTTGGGTATACATCTGTTCCATTTGAGGCTGGACCACAGATGGAAAAAGTCATGCATAAAACACCGGGAAGGGCTGCTGTCGTGCTGGTGCAGTGATTCACAGCTCTGGGTCACTGTCAGGACTGGTGCTTCAAGTTTGGATCTTGCTATTTGGAGGGGCTCTGTGAAGTTGGCAAGTTGACTCCCAGACCTACTTTCTCCTCCTTCCAGTTCTACTCAGAGACACTTTAACCTTTCAAATAAAAAAATACCTAAGGAGAGAAGAGGGAACCTTGCATGGTGGCCTTTCTGTCAGGGTGATGTAGGCTCTGCTCTCTCATGAAAGCAGTTGTGTTCAGAAGTGTAGATGTGGACCTGAGAAAGGATCTTCCCAGCCTGCATTAGAGCATCTTCAGAATGAGCTGCAGGGTAGATTAGTCCTCTGACTACCACAGGCATTGCTCTACTAGAAAAAGTGGTAGGCAGGGGCAGGGGTGAGTGTGCTGCTAGCACGTGAGGCAGAAACTACCCTTAAGTATTTTTGAGATAACCTTAGAGTTGTCAGACTTTTGAGTGTTGCTCATGAGGACCTTTCCTTTGGCTTTTTGGGGTTACACCAGGAAACACTGTCACTTGATAACATGTCATATCTCTTGACTTGAGGGCTTAAATTCCTCGCTTCTTTCCCTTTGGCACTCCTCCCCCCTCCCCTTCTTGCAGAAATACACATAAAAAGCCAGGAAGGGACCTCAGGCTCTGCCAGCTTGTATAATGTCCTTCCCTGTGCAGGCAGAAGCTGTGCAGGGAGGGATAAGCCTGTTGGGCACGTGTGTGACATGACTGTGGTTGGATAATGAACACAGATGATGAACAAGAAAGCTGAATATCAGACTTTGGTTAAATTTCCTCTACTTCCACCCTCTCTCCACCAAAGCCTGTTGTGATCCCTTGCGTTAGAGGCAGTGGCAGGAGGGTGGATCAGGGCCCACTAGGGCAGGTACAGCTACAGCTGCCCTGCAGAAGTTCTGGGAAGGTCGTTGCTGGTCACTATGATTTCTTGGCGCACTGTGGATGCAGTTGGAATCTTTTCCTGCTCCTGAAGGCTTTCCTGTGGTCAGAGGTGGAGCACCACAGCTTGGATCACCTTTGCTAGTGAGGTCTTTGGCCATTTGGCAGAATAGTGCTTGCTTGGCCAAATCCCAGTTTCCTGTGTTCTCCACTTTGATTAAACTGGTTTGTTCTTTTCATAAATGTATGTTAGGATGAATTCATGTTGAATTAGCCCAAGCTGCCATGTTATCTTTACCCAGCATTGTAGTCAGGGCTCATGGCCTGAGGGCATGAGGTTCAAGCCCTGCTGCTGTAGGATGGACTCTTTACAGTACATCTGTTTTAATCGGTTATTTTTAGAGTGAGGCAATATCTTTTAATGACTTTTTCTGTACATTTTATGCAGTGCAGACATATTTTAGTAGTGGGAAAGTAATGTGGTCTGGAGGATGAGAAATCCATTGGCATGTGCTGTTAAAATGACAGACTCCTGTGTGAAGCTTGTCTTTTGTCCCATAGAAGGAATTGCTTTGCCGTGGATAAAGGTGATAATAAAAGTCAGGGCTTAAGGAGTTATGTGGTATGTTAAAGGCTGTGATCTATATTTTGCATTTTAATTTTGTTTATCTATGAAAACTCAGAAAAGGTTAAATAAGTCAGTGATAAATTTGTCTTCATATAGGAAAAAAAACGTGCAGCCAGAAGTTTCTCACCAATGGTATGTGATAAGGTAGAGAATGTAGAAGTAAGGTTTCATAAGCATCCATAAATCTAACGATTCTTCTGACTTGTTTCACTTTCAGATTTAAATTATTTTCATACTGATTTTTCACATATCTAAAGATATAATACTTGGCAAAAAAATTTCTTCATTTACATCCTTAAAACTTTATGGTTGGCAGAGTTATGCATCGTCAGTGGAAGCGGCTTGGAAGTCAGTTTGGTCAACAGCTCCAGGACAATGAACCTTTTTATCAAATTAAGTTGAACTAACCTGTTTTTGCAAACAATTCACATGTGGGAGTGAGTCAGTTTGTTCCACACCTACTAGAACAAATGATTTTAACTGTATGAATCAGAAGTGAGGAGACCTGTCTCATTAGCTTTTTTTTAGCAAGTTGCTTTTAATTTATGGTTCTGTATTAATCTTTCAGGTTTTAGAAATGTTGACCTGTAGTTGAGATTAGTTGAGAATATTAAATTATGGATTCTTTACATTTATAAAAATGATATCCCTTGCATGCAATTTGCAGCAATTCATGCAAGCTGTTTCTGTATGGGTATTACAAAAAGGAAGAATTACAATAGTTAGCTTAATTACAAATTTATCTGAGCCATTAACAGAATACAGTACCTAGGATTAGGAAAAATGTTATAGGTTCATCTTTTTCATTATCCAAGTTTGAAAAGGTTAATAGGATGATGGACCACAAACCAACTTTTTAGAAAAATAGAAGGGGCTTGTGAAAGCTTTTTACTGTATTGTTGCCTTTGATAATGCTTTAAACAGGGTTGAGGTTAATTTCCTTGGTCTTTCATAAGGTACACTTGAGAATTCCAGTGTATTCTTGATATAGTTGCCAAAAAGCTTATATCATGCTCAGTAATATGTCCCTCTGAAGCTTTTGGTTTTTAGTGCTATTTTAATTTTATTTTTATTTATTTTTAATTTTTTTTTTAAGAAAAGGGATTTAATTTTAAAAAGCTTGTCCAGGTCTAACAATCTTTATGCACATTTGTGCTGTGTTTCATTGTGGTCTGTTCATTTTAGCCATCTCCTAACACTAAAATCTTCCCCCCTGTTTTTCTCATCAGCGTATGCAGATTGCCAAAATGCAAGCATTCATTTGTAAAGATCTTGTTCACGCTGATGAATGTAGCTCTCTTGAATAGGAAACTACACACTGTTTTCTTGAGCCCTGATTTTGCATAGACCTCGGTAATCATGTCTGCAGATACACTTAGAGTGCATTCAGATTAAGTGTGTGCATCCATCATTTCCAGCTGAGGCCTTAGGCATCCTCAAGTGCCTGAGATCTTAATTTCTATCTTTTATGTCATCAGGGTCTTAACACTGAAACCTGTTATTACTTAACCATGGCCTAAAGCTTCAAATGTGATTAGTATCTTTGGACACCCAACCTGAGACCTCTCGAAAGGAGTCTGAGCTTTGGAAGCTGGTGAGGATATCTTTACCAAGTGTTGAATCACTGAAAATGAATGGAATTTCTTAATCAGATGTACATTATTGAAAGCTGAGGCATAGTTCTTCATTTGCTTAAATGCAGTGCTGTTGAGTGCTGAGTATGTGTAGCCGCCTTTCCCCAAAAGGCCAAAGAGAGAAAAGATCCGAAGCAGCACCAATTCCAAATTCTTTTCACCTTTTATAATTGTTCTCCAGCATAAAAATTAACATAAATAATTGCTTTGTGAAGTCCTACTTGAAATGTATTTATGCTAGTTCAGTGAGATGTGCATGTTCAGGGGTTTAGAAAAGTCTACAAAATTCCTTCTTTTAATTCAGCTTAAACCTGGGTTATATTGTTCTAATTGTCATCAAAGAATTCAGTGAAAGGTAAGGTAAGAAATAAGATGACACCTGTTTTAAACTCACTTAAGTAGATATGTGGCAGTCAGTCTTAAAGGAGTATTGCAGCTATTCTGACAATACTGTATTTTAATTTGGGACTGTGTAGTTCATGGGATATGGAGTCATTCTTGTAACAGGTGGTCTAACTTTACTCCAAACGTAACATCCACTATAGAAGTGTGTGGGGTTTGTACATTGTGATTTCCCTGCTGGGAATGGTCCCTTAGCTAAGAATTAAACTGCCTTTCCTGGATTGATGAATTCTCTGTCCTCATCTGAGGAAGGACAAAGTTTCTAGTAGTTGCGTGGTAATACTCCTAGGGTGTCGGAAACCTTTTTCTCATTCTTGAGGAATTCCTCAAGAATTCCCTGGTTCCCCCCATGGCTCTTCCAGAGATCCATATGTACCTTGGAGGTGGATGGAGTTTTTTTCCATTGCCTTGCACACCTTTGGGTTTCTGCTGTTGTTACAACATTGCTTCTGTGAGCTTTATTTTGCACATCCTTCTTCAAAAGTTGGCTTCTTCATGGAGCTTTTCTGTATGCTGCTGCTTCATTGCTGCCTACATGACTTGGATTATCAATACAAAAAACTGGAGTGTTCTGAGCATCCTTTTATTTTACTGTAATTAAGGCAGAGTAGAAACAGCAGGAGGGTGACTTCAGGCATGAAGATCCTATTACATCATTTTGAAATATGCTCCCAAAGATTTGCTTTTTAAGATGCATGTTTGGTCTTTAAATGTAGCCCTTTTTCTGATAGGATTAGTTAGGTTGTTCCCTCCACCCCCATTTCTGTGTCTACTGGCTGTGGCTGTGGTCTCCTTGTCTGTTCTTAGCCCTGAGAGATGGATGCCCAGTGTGCAAGCTCTGCAGGCTTTGTTCTGCAGTCTCCTGGCTGCTGTTCTTGGACTCTGGGCCCAAAGGAGAGTAGCAGGTGAGTTTTTCCTATCGCTAGGTGTACTTGAGTAAGAAGTTAGTATTAAAAATTTGAAATGAAGAATTTGGGTTTCTGTATCTAGTCTGTGATCATTTGCATTATATCCATATGAAATGGGAAGGTGGTAGCTGGCCACATTTTCTTTCCTTTTTATTTTGTGTGATCTTTAAGCCCAGGAGGGGACATCACTGTGCTCTCCCTGTCCGTGGTTCCTTTTAGGGTGGCTTTGTTGCCCTGCAGTGCTCTCAAGTTACTCATCCTGAAGGAAACTACAGTTTTGTGATTCAGAACCTCACCCTATGTGACTTCCTACAGGAGGCTGTGAGAAGAAAAATCTTACATGTACAAGAGTCTAAAAGTCATCTAAATGTCCTAATGGAGTAACTGGTAACTGCTGGATGTTGGGTTGTAGTGGAGAACGAAGGCTGGGTAGAGTTGGTGGTGTTTAAATTTCTGTCTTTTATGGCTAATACGGTATTTTTCCTAAACTCACAACACTTTGAGCAGACTTTCTGAGAAGTTGCAGATTAGTTGTGTCACAGGAAAGAAGCACAAACGCTTTCCTTCCAGACCAGTTTTAACTAGTTGTAGCAGAACGCCTTATTCGTGTGTCACTGCTCTGAGGAGTTAAGTTTGACTGCATTAAATTGCTCTGTTATGTAACTGAAGTTACAGTTCATTACAGTTCAGCCTTTGGTTTCCTGAACAGTTAATATTTGTGAATAATGACAATATACACACAATTGTTTTTAAACTGTGGTCTTGCTGGCCTGGTACTCCAGATAACACAGGACAACATACAGTGGGGATGCCTGGAGTCTGTATCAGGCCCACACACTGTCTTTATCTTATCCTTAGAAGTATTTACTGGTTTTTAAGGCAACTGAACTGTGGTTATCACACTGTTACTATGGCCCAGCAGGATTTACTGGATTGGTTGTGTAGCTGTACCAACAGGACTAGTACACTGGTCATGCTTGACCCAGGCAGGCAGGACTCAGTCAGGTCTACATCCATGGCTAGAAATAATCAGTCCTTGTGAATCCTGAAGTTGATTCTGTTTGATGTGAATTGTAAAGATAAAAGACATTTTGATAAGAAGGAAAGGAGGAGAATTTTAATTAAAAAAAATAAAATTCAGTGATCGAGAAGCTCTTATTGCCCTTAGGAAAGGGCTTTGCAGTAATTTTCCTCAATGTTAAAGGTATGCATGCATTTGAGTGGCTCAGACTAGGAGCAGATATGCTCTGTTTGATCCTGAAAGAACTGGAGCTATAGGTTGTCTAGGTCTGTTATTGTGGGTAGTATTTAACAGTGTAAAGATTGTGTTTCATGTGTCAGGCACTTTCTGAGGGTGGGGATAGCAGATTCTACCTTTTATCCTTCACCTTTTGCATACCAGCATTTTACTTCCTTCACACTGTGGAACCTCATAAATTTCAGCATGACAAATGTGAAGTCTTGCACTACGGAATTGTAAAAGTTGTGGAATGACCAACTAGAATACAGCCTTGCAGAGAAAGATTTGGGGATCCAAAAAAAAAAAAAAAAAAAGTCAGTGGTGCATCACTGTAGAAACAGAAGCTGCCTGTGTGCAGGACTGCATCTGCAAGAGTGTAGCCAGCAGACTGAGGGAAGTGCTTATTCTTTTCTTTCCACCACTTCTGAGATAGTTTCTGGAGAACTTTATCTACTTCTGGGCTTCGCAGTAGAGAAAAAACACAGGGAAAATGAAGTCAGTGCAGCAGTGGTTGGAGGCCTGATGCACATGATGTGCAAGAAAAGCCTGAGGTACCTGGGTCTGGTCAGCCTGGAGAAGGGGAATCTGATCATGATCCTCAACTGCCAGTTGTGTGATTAGAGAGCACACAGAGGCTGATGCTTCCTGGGTGCACTGTCAAGAAGGAGATACAGTGGACACAGGCTATGGCAAGGAGGATTCTGACTATTTGTAAGGAGGAAAAATACTCCTCCTGAGGGTGGTCTGACACTAGAAGAGTCACCCTGAAAGGTAATGGTCTGTCCATCCCAGGGGACAAACCTCATCTGGACAAGGCCTTGGGTCACTTGGTTGAACTTTGATGTTGTCTCAGCTTTGGCTAGGAGAGTGGACTCTGATCTCCAGGGGTACCTTCCAACCTAAATTTACTCTGTGGTTCAGTAGAATATTTTTTTCCTGTGCTTGCAAATATATTTAATAGAAAACATTTGTTCTTCTTCAAATGAAAATAAATTTGTAAAATAGAATCTTCTTGTCATAGATTAAATTGCTCACACAACTTGTGTATATTTACTCTTAATTTTTGATAATCTTAGGTGGTTACTTGATTGGTTGCCATTTTACCCCAGTCTGAACATGAGTATTGACAAGCTTGTAACTGATAACTAAACTTGTAAATGAGGGAGAACTAAATTTTGTTCCTGTTGTTCTGCCGTGTATTTAAAGAAAGCATCAGTTTTCTCGTTCCTGGCAAAGAATTGACAGAAGAGTTTTAAGAACTTTGAACCTGCGTTTTATGTCTAGTGCTCCTTCTCAAGTGTGGTCTCCTTATGTCTGGTCATTAGCCTTGATAGCAATTGAAGTATTTTAAAGCATTGTTGCATGGAGCTGTCAGAGGAGCCTGCAATCCCTGCATGGCTGTGAGCCTGAATCATCCTTTATGATAAATACAGGGTTAGCAGTTCTGCTGGATGTGTTCTCATATCACAAAGGGATCTCTAGTAGGGTTCCTAATATCTCACTTTATAGGGAGTCTGGCTGAGCAGTTGCTAACAACAGGGTAAAACAAATCTTCCTCATAGTTCTAAAGATCTAGTGGGAGATAGGTGGGATCTTTTGCTTCCTTTGTAGAATAAGAGCTCGTTTGACTTCCATGAAGTTGGACTTGCAACATGGTTTTAATGCTGATATTCTTTATTGATAATAGTACGCTCAGCTAACCAAAATGCACAACAAATTCAGTGTTTCAAAATCACACTGATATATATAAACTAGCACAGGAAGTGCTATCAATCAACAATGTACAAATGAGACAAAACCCAAGAACTAAATCCTTTGTTAGTGGTGTTGTGCCTATAGAGTTTCCCGAGTGCCACTTGACTTTCCAAACAATGAATTTATATCTGTGTCTTTGATTATGTTGCTTACAGCAAAGTCCTTTGAAAATAATATGATTCTTCAAAATTCTCATCTTCCTAAATGCCTGGAATCTGGTAGATGTCCTCCTCAGAGAACATACACTGTCAGCTGTGTCATGAAGGCATTAATTCACAGTACTATATAATGTAATGGTCCACTGCCCTTCTGGGACAAGGACTGTGTCTGTGAGCAGTTTTTAATGTGTGCTAGTTTTTCAGAAGAAGCTGTTTCAAAGTGTGGTGTAGTATTTTCAGATGCTCTGGAAGAAAAAGCAGGTGGTGAGCTAATGGCAATAACTTCTTTTTGTGGATTGCGTCTCACTGGTTAAAACCACTGAGAAATAACATTCCCTGCCTCTCATGCCCTGAATTTCCTCTTTCATTTAACTGTTCAGACTCTTCACATCTCATTTCCTGTTTGTGTTTTGCAGTGGTGTCTGTAGAACAGCAGTGCAGGGTTGTGCACAGGTTGCAGCAATGATCTTTTGTGTCAGTGGCTGCAGTACGTCATTGTGTTGTGCACATTGATAATGAGAGCACTCTCTTCCACTGTCTGCTTGATGGCTACAGAATAAATAATACAGAGACTTCACTGGAAAATGTGCTCCAGTAATTTACCTTTGGAGCTCTGTGGGGAGCTCTGAAATGGTGACAGCTGGTGAAAGATAATGGATTATCTTTCTGCAAGAGGAAAGCATGGGCAAGACCTACTTCTTACTTCAATCTCCTTGCCCTCATCTCTCCCCCCCCCTTCATGTCCCATATAACTTAAGTACCTCTTCTCTCCTTTTTCTGAGGGACTTGGGTGGAGACTGCTAGTTATCACTTTTGTGTTTAAAAAAATAATAAAAAAACTAATTGGCAAGGAAATAAATTTAGCTGAGCATAACAATTTGTGGAAGAGGAAATCAACACTGTCTGTTTGTAATATTTTAGCACTTGTCCAGAAATAGATTGTTGAGGAATCATAGTATTTGATTTAAAATTTTTAGTATTGGAATTAGAAAATGGACAGGTACGTGAATTAGAAAGGATGGGAAAAGACATCATTTCAAGTCCTAAATATCAATCAATACACTGCAAACATTGGTCAAGCCAGATGTCTTTACTTCCAGAAGTTCCTGTAGTTTTAAAAAAACTTTGTTGATCTTTTTTAACAGACATTTTAGTAAATAAGATTTTGAGGGAGAGATGGAACTGATGGAACTTGAAGAAACACTTTTCATATGAGACAACAAAGGTTCTTACTGGACTTGGGGGTTTTGATCTGTTCAAATATGTTCATGTAAGAAAGACGAGACTCCAAGGTGACTTCCTGATTCTTTGAAAATGTGTTTCTTGTACAGGGGCTCTTCAGAAAAGAATAATTCCTTAAGATTTGGTTTCATGTGATACATCTCTAAATGCTCCTGGCTTCTTTCCTGCCTTTAAAATACAGCTGAACAGTCAGTCAAGTTCAAGGGTGAAGTTTTTTCAGCAATTGCACAAGCTACTGTGTTACTGTAAAATTTCTTAAAATACTTTGGGACATTTTTGTTGCTGTGCAAGAGTAACTGCTGGTACAGTCTGAGCACAGCAATGGAAGTACTGACAAACTGCCACGTGCTGCTCATGCAGATAATACAGTGGAATAGTTTAACATGACTGTTCCTGATACTTCTGTTTATAAAGACTTTATGGAACTAAATTTTTCTCTTTTAATGATGCTGCTATGGACTTGGTTTTAAAAATAAAATTATATGGGAAACAAGACTTAAGCTTCCAGAAATGATTATAAAAGTGGCTGTTTTGTGGTTGTTAAGGTATAAACATTAGGACAGTTGCCAGAAAAATAGTCTTCAAGACTTTAACTTCTTCATAGACAATTTGATCAACAAAAACACAAGTTTGTAATCACAGCCTTCTTTCCCCTCAGCGCTGCACGGGATCTCTGTCTTGCAGACCATTGCCACAAACTTGTGTGTACCTGCCCATAAGAACCAGATGGAAACTTGTATGTTACTGTAACAACCAAAACTGCAAGAGATTAAAATGTTTTTTGGTATCATTCATGTCCCTGCTGGTTTCACAGTGGCAACCCAAAGGTGGATTAGTGAGTTATTGAACAAATAGTCCTGGACACACTTTTCATGACGAGGGGGGCAAAACCCAAACGACCTAAGTAGCATATATATTGAGTATCTTAAGAGATTATAAATTAAGAAAAATTAAATATTACATCTCTTCCACACTTTTCCATTAGAGAATTCCAGATAAGTTTTATGGAAGAAAAGGATTGCATAGTCTCAGCTCCACAATACTGGCATGAAAAAGGAAAATGGCTTGTCTGAACTGCAGTATCAAGGATGAAAAGTTTGACGGTCTTTATAAATTGTGGTTTGGGACTGAGGGTTTGTTTTTTTTGAAGTGAGTCGGGGCAAGTGGAAAATATTACTTAAGAGCTAAAAGAATCACAGAATGGGCAAAGTAGCCAAGGTTTATTTAGATGACGCTGGAGACAAATTAGTAAAGGAAAATGCTAAATTCTATGTGAGAAAAGTGAAGGGAATGGGTTATTACTAAAATGATGTGTATGGAGGTAGAAAAGCAACCACTTGGCTTTTCTCTGTGTAAATATTGACTCAATGTCTATACTAATTTGCAGTTGCATTGAAGTAGGTTAAAGTATTTTGAAGATTGACTGAAATTCCTTGTTCTTCTGCTTGTGGTCTCCTTAGAGGCTGAGTACTATGTCACAAGATTTCTGGAAGGAAGTTAATGCACCTTCACTGGTTCCTGCTCTGGAAATGGCAAGTTGTAAAGGCACATCTATACTGGTAGAGTTTTCCAGCTGTGTCTGTATTGGCATGCAGGTGCTCACCCTTCTGTTGCATTGGAGCTTCCAAATGTTTAGTTGTTATTTCCAAGTATGAGTAAAGAAAAAGGTTGGGAGCCAAGAGAATGGAGCCTGAGGTATAGATGAAGATTGGAGATTGCCTGGGTACTACAAGCTTGTTCTGAATGTCCTAGTACTTGATTTTCTGTTTTGAAATGAACACACCTGTCTAGATGGGCTGTAAATGAGGAAGGAAAAGGAATTCTCTGCCTAAATGCATGGAAATAAATCCTAGGGCAAAATGGTTGTGGATGTAGTGCTTATTAAATAAAGATGGCATGTGGATAATCTTAAGTAAAGAGGAGTGTGCAAAACTGAAAAGTTGTGTTTAAAACAACAAGCTTAAAAGCAGAATGTTCTATCAGATACTGTATCTGCTATAAAAACATGTTGGGATGATCCTCACTTGAAAAGCTGAGGAGCAAGACCAAGGTGAGACATGGAATTTACAACTGTGAGTGTAGAGATTGAACAGATTTTTGTTTCCTGCTGGCTTTAAGAATATGCAAGAAAGAGAGAGGAGCTAGAACCCAGGGATCTTGGACTGCTGCTGATTGTGCTGGAGTGAGCACTGATGGGAGTCTGTCCTGGACTGGAATGTTAGTGTGGAGAGTATAAATTTCTGGGAGCCTACAAGAGGTTTGGGAACGCCTAAAAGTATGTCCATTAAACGGTGTGTCGTGTGGGCTGGCAGTCTTTTGGGAGCTTTTCTAAAATCACAATCCAGAAACTGGTTTTAAGAATTTTTGAAAGATAACACAGCGAAGATGTTAAGAAAGAGGGGCTATAAATACTCAACAAAACCAAAACTGTTCTTTGATACACAGAATACTGAGATAAGGTGAAAGAGCTTATTCAGTGTACTGTACATAAATTAAGAACAATTTGGGTAGGAAAGTGTGATAAAAATGCAGAATGAGGGGGAGAGAAGAAGGAAGAACTTTGTCCTGCCTGTACTAGAGCAAGCTGAATTTATAATGCTTGAAGACTTGGAAATGTCTCTAGGAAAAGGCACAGTGTTCTATTTTTAGATTCTTGTTCTGTATGCTTTGCATATATATGTAATGGTAAAGCTTGTTAGTCATACTCTAAATCAGTTAGATTTTAAAAATTCACCCCTAACTGTTCCAAGACTTGACTTCCCTAAGAATGACTTTTTGATTTACAGGGCAGTTTAAAAATTTGAACATGTATAAACTGTCATGCGTCTAATACTCTAAATTATAATTTTTCCAAACTCTTTTCTTTCAGGGTTGTTCAGTGTGTTAAAAGACTAAACCCTGATTCCAGGCAAGCTTTAAATGGATTTTTTTTTCCTATTTAATAGCAAGCATTATGATCTTCATCATTTTGAATCTTCAGAATAATTAGTTGGTGCTACCAAACCCATATTTGAAATGGGCAATATTCTGAAAAAGATTTCTGCAGACTTCTTGGTTTATTTCCTAATAATGACATTTTTTGGCACTTTTTTTTTTTAGAGCCATGAGTGCTTTTAAAAAAATGTGTACTGCTAATGTTCCTTATGCCATACAATTTGACTCCACTTTTCGAAATCTGCATCTAAGACCAGGTTTAGGATTTCCTCATAGTTTTCCAGTAGATTCTCCCTGTTCCCAGTTAAGACCCTTCTTACCTGTTTTAAATTTTAACTCTAGTATGTGGAAAGCCTGGGGATAGATACAGACAAATTTTGAAATACGCTGAGTCAATGTCAGACATTACGGAAAAGTTGCACAGTTAAATTAGAAGCCCGTGTCCTCATCTGGACGAAGTTTTCATGATATCTTGGAAGGCTGAGGAGATGTATTTCTCTTCCTTCTCTATTCTCTTTACATCTTGTCTGAGCAAGTAATTGTCAGGAAGCGTCTTGACATGCCCTCTGGAGATGCACTTACCTTCTGGATACCCCAAAACCTGGTGATTTTTCTATTACAGGCCATGCTCCTGGTATTTGCCCTGTATTTTATTGGTAGTGACTTTTATCGCTTGTAGTCAGTGGAAATAGTACTGCTGTAAATGGTCTTCTACTTCTTTGTTCCTAGCTGGTGGCACTGGAATGAGTAGACCAGGACAGAATGGCTTTGGCTCTGGATTTCCTGGTCTAGAGAGGGAACTGAAGAAGTGAGATTATTAATAATAATAAAAAAGCCACTCTGAGCTCTCCACTGAAATGTGTAGCAAATCTTAGCATGGGACTTGTTAGTGTTCTCTGCAAATTTGAAGACAATCCCCCTCTTCTCTGTTTCTGAGTAACTTGAGCTATTCCAAATGTTCTTGCGCCTGGTTACAGTAATTGCTTATTTTATGTCTTCGTGGCAGGCAAAAATCTGACTTTCAGTGACCTTTTAATTAGATCTCAAGCTCCAGGCAAGTTTTGAAACAGGGTGAGTAATGTCTGAGAAAATATCCTCCTGTCCATTGCCATTTAGAAGGAAGTGAAGAGAAAGATGTGCCACACCTGTACTTAAAGTAGCTGTTGCTACCTGAGCTCTCGAAATTGAAAAACAGCTCAGTATTTGTATGTGTAGTGTTGCAGCCTTGAGCCATCAAAAAAATAAAAGTCCAGTGCAGTTCCACAGCACTGTAAGCTGATCTAATGCCCCCTTCCCTTCAGTCTTACATTTCATAGTGTATGGTGTTGATCTGGTTGGGAACTGAAGGTATGTGTTGTTGGGCTCTGCTCCCTTATCCAGCTCTCCATGGAGCTACCTGTGTGTTAGCACCAGGGCAGGCCACCTCTGCAGCAACTGGACAGCACTGAAGGCTGATGTGGAGGCAATTCATCTCACCCTGTGCCACCTAGGACAATATGCTCTGGAGGAGAGCTGTGCTCCTTCACCCCTCTTGCTTGTGCTGGCGGTGCAGCCTCTCCCGATGCTTCGGCGACGATGATTCAGTTTGGTCAACTCCAGGATGAGAGTTACGTTATGTGTCTTGGTAGGTTGGGATTCCACTGGTTTAGTGAGGAGAATCAGGTCAGTGAGGTGAGACTGGATTTGTTGGGGCTGGTACAAGGAAGAGAGGTCTGTGGAAGTGCCGCTGTGGTTGCAGCGATCTTTAGTTCAATCTCATCAAACTCAAGGGGATACATCAGAGTGTGCATTTCACCCCTGTCACTGTAAATGCATTTGTGTAAGGTTAATAGAAACCTCTAAAATAAAGGTGACATACTATACATACAGCACCAGTGTAAAATATAAATTGTTGTTACATAATGCGTATAGTGAGTTTACAGTAACTTCAGAGAAAATCTTGAATATATTTGGAGCAAAAAAAAGGATGTGTATTTACTATAAACAGTTGATGCTGCTTTCTTGCTGTTTTACTTCTGAGATGAAAGAAAGTGTGCAGTCAGGAACTAGAACCTTGCTCATACATTGATGATGTAAGAGGTGGCTTAATTAACATAAGTGCATGGAAGGTTATATCAGCACAGTGTGGTCATCAGATTGGAATTGTTTTATTTCTTTGCAGGGTGTGCAAGAGGTGCTGGATCTGATGAAATTTAGTTTCATCCTATGTTGTTGAAATTTGAGTGAGCTCAAATTTGAGATTTTCCTAATTTCTGCTTTGAAACCATCTGAAGAAAAAGTGATGAAAGTTTTTTTTTCTGAGCAGTCATAATTCTCAAACTATTCTACAAAAATTTCTTAACTATGTTTTTAAGATTATTCATCATGCAGCAAAATAAGTGGATTTTAGCAATATTTACAATGTTATGGAATAAAAGGAACCATTGAAATTTTACTGTTTGGATCTAGTGATTGATGTAAACCTCTGAAACAATTTTTTCATTGCTGGTGGAATATGCTTCGATATGCTTAAATGGCCCCTCCAACACCTGCAAAATCTGGCCCTGAACTAGGTACTGAGGTACAAATAAAGCTATATTTAGTAGAGATTGCATTCTGAGGTGTGTTACATCCATTTCTTACAATGTTTTGACGTGTATCTTGGAAGATGCTGCTCTAGTGTGGTGTAGGTTGACCAGAAACAGGCTGTGTTGTAGCACTTCATGAGTGCTGCGGTCCAAGCCAGATTCACATCAATTCCAAAAGCCATTTTGCCCTTCTCCAGTCTTTTCCTCCTTCCTGCCTTGGGCTGGGACACCAACATTGCAGCTGTGAGTCACATTGGGTGAATGGTTTGGTGGGAGCAGGTGGGATGGGATAGACAAGTTGGCTTTCGCCTGAAAATGTTTCCTGGTTTTGATACACCACATGAATGCTAATGTTGGTCCAAACAATAGAGTGGAGGGTGGTGGGAAGGAACAAGGAGGAACTCTTTTGGCAGCAGGATGAATTTCCTTTAGGAATTAAAGTGGTCATGTAGCTCCCTATTCAGGTGTCTCAAATGTATGGGATGTCAGGCAGTTCCAAGGAAAATCTGTAATTTAAAGAGCCTGTATATGACTTGATGTACATGTGTCTTCCAGACTGAGTATGATCGTGGTGAAGAAAATAAAAGGGCTGAAGATGAAGCTTATGAAGGCATTGAATACCAACAGTTTTATAAGAGTGGGGAAGTTTCTTTATTATGGAATAGTAATCTTCTCTTTGCCTTTTTTTAGCAATGCTTAAGAGGAAGGAAGGTACCACCTTTGAAAACCTTACGAAATTTGAGTAGAAGCAAGATCCATTTGTTTCAGTCTCTTCCGAAAGTGACTTGCAGAAATTTTTGGGCTTCTGCTCAGTAGATGAGTCGGTGAAGGCTCTAAGGCTGAAGAGGCTGAAGAACCACCAGGGCATCCCTGGTTGTGCATAGTCTGCTGAAGGAGCTGGGACTCTTAAGGAAAGGCTATGGCACTTTTCCCTCTCACAAATAAATGTGACAAGTTAGAAAGAGGTGTGAAAAACTGGACTACAGCAACAAATTGCAGTCAGGAACACAGCTTCTAGAGAAACTATCTTCATCCTCCCATGAGAGTTTGGCTAGACCTTCATCTTAAGCTGCTGAGTGTTTTCTGAAATGCCCTGAGGAGTACTTAACATGGGTGCAGGTTTTCTTGTTCAGTGTTCAGTCTTTTTTCCTGCTTGAAAAAGTCCATGTCCTGACAGCTGAAATGTATCTGAAATGTTACATGTTGTGAAGGTTCTCTAGGTTTGTGTGGGTTGTAAGTCACTTTTGGCTTTCCCAAACTAAATGCTACCATCACATGCTAAATTCAGTCACATTTTTCTTCAGCCTTAGTACTAACAGTTGCATCTTCCAAGATCAACTTCAGCATTTAAAACAAACAAACAAACAAACAAACAAAAAAGGCAAAAGAGAAAAAACCCTGCCTGAATTGGTTCTAGAAACCAAGTTGTACTTCCCTGAATTTGGATTATTCCATAACAGTAACACAATGAAATGAGAAACTGGGCAGTGAGCTTTGCCCTCTGTTCAATACAAACTTCCTCTTCTTATACTTGCATCCCTTGTAACATTAGCGTATGCCACTATCTTTAGGTCTGATTGCCATGTGGCTTTTATTTTGCCTGACCATTATTTTTCCTTTGGCAAACTAAGGTTTTGCATATATATGAATACAAAAAATAGTCATTTGGTGGGGTTTTTTGGCTATGTAAGCCAACACTTACTTCCTTTCCCTGAGAACTAAACAGCACCAGAGTTCTAGCAAAAGACAGACATGATGGCTTTGACAGGAGTTAATTTAGCAATGTATTTTGTCACTTGGACTACTGGGAACCATCTTTGTGTGACTCAGTGCAAGTCTGTACAAACCTTAAGTATTATCTCTGGTGTCCTTTCATTGTAAGCATGACAAGCAGTGAATGGGGTGGTGAGGCAGATAGCCAGCTCTTTAGGTGTTTGTGGTGACATTCATCAGCCAGCTGGCACATTGCTGCTGATTGAGGCTTTCTGTGTGTGGCTCTGGCTTTTGGGGCTTGCCACGCTAAAAGAGAAACAGATGGTGTTGCAAGGTAAAATGCCTTGCTCTTCTGCTGGCAAATTTAGAAACAGTAATGGGATCAACATCAGAACTAGTAGTCAATATTTTTCTTCAAAGCATTTCCCAATGCCATTACCCTTTAGCTTGGTGATAAATTTTTCATGCAGTTATCGCAGACTAGTCTACAGATTTTCAATACCACATTCAGTTCTTCTGTAACTGATTAAAATGCAGAAGTTATGGGCACTCGGTCTTGGTTTATCCCCAAAACTAATGATGTTTGTATCCTGTAAACCTTTGAGGGTTTTACATGTAATTATCTAATCCAAATTTTGTCCAAATTCAGTATCTGAAAGTGGTCAGACACTCTTTTACAATGTCAGAAAGCTTTCATAAAATGAACCAAAATCCATAATCATGGCTGCAAATGAAACCTTCGTGCAATAGTTATTCAGAAAAGCTTGAGGATTTTTTAACATTTGTGAACTAAATAAAAAATAACAACATGATAATTTAATTATCGGTTGCCACATACAGTCTTGAAAAATTAGCCTCAAGAAGACTCAGACTTTCCTGCTGTTGTGTTAGTGTATGTGTTCTACTGGCATTTTAGTTTAGATAAATGCTGTTAGAAGATCTTAAAATTAGGAAGTACTGAGTAGCCAGGCACTATAAAACTGAATGGCCTTGCTTGGGGAATAAGGAGGACTCTGATAACGTGTGAAGCAATGTTGTATCAGGAGACAAGGGCTGTAGGCCCTTGGCAAGAAGTAACCAGGTTGTGCTTCTCTGGTTTTTAAGCCAGTGGAGCTTGTGTCAATGTAGTGATAACCAAATTCTTGCATCACTGCACTGGTCTAATGGGTGTTGATGAATGACAAAAGAATCAGATCATTGAGCAAGAGGCAGACAGAGTAAGTGAAGTGTGTGTATGTATGTCATAAAAACAGGAGGGAGGGCAGGCAGAAGTCAAAGGCCCAGGAGAAAATGTCTCAGAGAGCAGAGAATGTGTTGGTTTGGCACACAAACAACAGAACTTTGGTAAAGTTTGTTTTCCTGTAGAATTTATATCTACCTCCTTTACTAGGCTCAGCAGAATAACCCCCTGCCCTGCCCACCGTAGTACCTTCCCTTACCTGCTGCACAGTTCCTTTCTTCCCTGTTCTGTCCCTGCATGACCGTGGATGCTTTGCACCTTGGTCTGTGCTCCCTGCCAGCTAAGCAGTGACTGCTGTATTCCTGCTGCAGCCTTTCCCTTGGTGGGGTGATACCGTGGGTATCTCCTATTCACTGCCATTTTTTTTGTAAAACTTGTAGTAACTTGGTATCACTGAACAACTTGAGTGAAATTTGGTAAAGAAATGAATGAAGAGATACGAAGGGTGTTCACTGGGATCAAAAGGTCCTGGATGGGAGGAATGGCCTCAGACTGCTCAACAGTGTGAACACACATACCTTATTTCCTTAGGAAACCAGACTGAAAGAAAGCTTTCACAGGGTGAACAGTAAGAGGAAATAGACCAGCACAGGAAAAGGGAGGCAAGAATCTATATTTGGAAAAAATAAAACTGGAGTCAGCAAGGGATGGGAGAATAAAAAAATTTACATTTCTAAAATACAGGGAAAATGTCCCAATTGGGTAGCAAGTGGATTGTAGTTCTTTAAAACTCAAGTGTGGGTTGTAACAGGTATTTATCACCCTAGTGAGCAGGTTGGGGCTACCTGGGTGTGGGTATCTCCCAAGACATGTATACAAGCACTAACTTGTTAAACCTGCCAGCCTCCTGTTTTAGTAGCAATATCATAGGAATGCTGTTTCTTTGAAAAGGGTGCACAAAGGGCAAACAAGTTACTTGATTTCTAGAATGTAAGTTAAGAGGAATGGTTGAGGGAAATGGTAAAACTTGCTGCTCTTTCATCTTCTTCTTCCAAAGAAAACATTTTAAATAAAATATTTTATCTGCCTGGTGGGAATATGGCTCCACAGACAGTTATCTGCGTCATTTTCTTGTTTCCCTGACATTAAGATTTTGCAATTCACATAGTTTCCTACCACAATGTTTTGTAGAGGGGATGAGCAGATAAAGGGAGCATGGTGGCAGATGTATTTCTGTCTGACCAGGCAGTTTGGACATACCTTCAGGGTAGATCTACCACAATGTTGTTATCGTGTTGTATAATGACTTAAACCCCAAATCACCTGCAGGATCAGTTTTGAACTGTGAAACTATCTGGTGTAGGGCAGTGCAGTTTATGGACAGGTTGTCCAGAGAGCCCAAGGAGTCTCCATCCATGGAAGGTTTTTATCCTGACCAGGCAGAACCGTGAGTAACCTGGTCTGAAATCAGTATTGACTGTGATTTGAGCAGGAGGTAGGATTAGAGATTAACTAGTCCCTTTCAACCTGAATCATGAGTCTGTGTATTATTTTCTTGTAGTTGTCACATTTGTTTAAAAGTTGGAACTGCCAATGATACAAAACATGAGATGTTCTTGAACATTTGGCAGCTTCAGCTGACTGATTTTTGTGAATTTCTGGAAACTTGCACTGCCTAACAAAATATGGAGGAGTGCACAAATTAAAGGCACTGGGTAACCACCACTGAAGCAGTAGTTGCAGTAAACCCAGCGGGTAGTCTTTTGCCCACTGTAATGTAAAGGCTGTTGTGGTTCCAGATTGTAAATTATTAACATAAATTGAATGATTCAGAGGCTAACCAGAAAGTAAAAATTCAAAACATACCCTCAACACTTCTCATTTTTAACCACTTTGTTGGTGGATAGAGTTGACCTATTGTTTTTTGAGGGTGATGTTGGCAATACTGCCATCCTTCCCAGACCTGCCTTCAGAAATGAGAGGAAATTTGACACACTCTTCTGACCTTGGCAGAGCCTGGTGTGTGCCCATTCCTGGGGTGGCAGTGCAGAGTGGCCAGTCAGATCATATCCACTGGCATTTCCTGCAGCTTTTAGTCATTTTGAAACAGCCTTCAAATATTTTCTATCAGGTGGCAGAATACAGATGGAATGCAGTGTAGATGCACCAGCTCTCAAACCTAAATCACAAACCTGTTTACCTGTGATTGTGCTTTAAATTGTGTTCCCAAGTTACTCAAATTGATATTTTCTTTTTGTGTAAATAAAATGTCCTAACCCCATCTATCAGTGGAAGAGGAGAATATGATCAGAATAGAAATTGTGTGAATTGTGGCTTTTGTATGTACCTCAGTTTTCAATTAAGAAATAAATGCTGGCATTTCAATTCCTGTTATGAATTGAAACATCAACTGTTACTGCTTTGTATTATATTGTTGACAGCATACATTACTTGGCTCCTTAAAATTAGTTGTTTGGTTGTGTTGTTGGTTGGGTTTTTGTTTTTGTTTGTCTTGTCTGGCCTTATGGTGAACACCCTTCTTCTGAACAAGAATAAGTGCAATAATGCAAAATCAGCTTGAGAGAAAAGGCAGTGATGCATACAAATATATTGTATGTAGAATGTCTATCCCAAATTCTGATTACATCCTCACAGCTATGAATAAATAAACTCTTGCAATTACACTCAGCTAAATGTTACCCTGACAACAGTGTGTATATATAACAAAATTCAGTAATCACTGCCAACAAAACCCCCAGTACAGCTAATGCTTCTGTTTGCCAGGATGAAATACTTTCATTAAGTATTAAATCAACTCTAAATCATAAGTTCTGCCTTCAGTATTAGGATCAAAACTAATCAGTAAAGTGTAATTATTCATTCCAATATATGGAGATAAGTTTGCTTTGACTTCCCTATTTATCAAGGAGTGATATGTAAAAAGAGAAGCTGGAACTTTTTACCAATTAGAAAGTGATAAATCACTTGGCATTGTTCTGGGAAGCACGGCAAAGGCAGCCTGTCTCTGCTACTTTTGGATGAAAGCTCCTGCTCACTCAGTTTTGCTATTTCTGTGCATGCTACTGATCTGGATATTTGTGGATTGGAGCCTCCTTGGAGGACAGCAGGAAAGCAAATTGGAAATGTTTTTTTATATAACTTACTAAGATAGAAATTGTGAAATCCAGTGCTTAAATGCAGCAGGTCACATCCTGGTGTAAACAGGCTTCTACTTCAATGTGCCAGTAAAGTAAATACCAGTTTAAATGAGTTGCTGGTCTGTTGTGTCCTCTGAGCTCTGATTTCACGTGTAACCTCTGTTGTAGTCTCTTTGGGTATTAGGTTTTATTTTCAAACTGTATTTACTTCTTAGGAATCTTAGATGCCTTGACTAAGACTTGGGTCTTCTGTGTTTCAAGGAAAGTCCTGTACATTCAAACATTCATATTTAGTGCTTTCCAAGAGAGAGACCACTGAAGCTGCTGTGTTTCTGAACACCAACACCTGCTAAATACTAAAAGCAAACATCAGTTAAGTGCACAAATGACTTGTAAAAATAGTAACTTCCTTTTAGGAGAGAATGCCTTTTTCATTTATGTTTATTAAACTAATTATTTTTTTTAAGTAGTACTTCAGTTGACCAATTGAGATGGAAAAGCAGGACCAACATAGGACTCTTGAAGTTTTTTAGTTGAAATGGTGGTCAAGAGAGTGAGGGCTGCTCATCATTTTTTCTTCGAGGATACAATTCCTAGAAAGATAGCATTAATGCTCTTCCCTGCAGACAGAATTTCTTCTGCTTACTGAAATGTGTCTGCTCTCCCTGATACATAGAATCTTATTTTTAAAAATATAAAGCTAATCAATTTATTTGTTTTTATATATTTTTTGCATTTTAAACTGAATTCCAGTTTTAATGATGTGAAGTTTGATATACTTCAAAGCAAAAAAGTGTGTAGACAAAACAATAAAATATTTTGTCATCAGTCAACAAAAATGTAAGATACAAGGGTGGTTCTTTAAAATCTACGAGCTTCAACTTTGATAGGTTTGTGTCTTCCTGCTTTGAAAGTTGCTTGTGATGAATTTACAGAAGCAGGGGTTTTATACTTAAACCAATTATTTTATTACCCAGAGAAGTTGTGGATGCTCCATCCTTGGAAGTGTCCAAGCTGGATGGGACTCTGAACAACCTGGTCTAGTGGAAGGTGCCCCTCCCTGCCCGTGGCAAGGGGTTGGAACTGGATGTCTTGAAGTTTCCTTCCAACTGAAACCATTCTATGATTCTGTGACTTTGATATTCTGTTTGGATGAAACATGCCATGAAAGAGATATTACTTCTGGTTCAGTAACACCTCTCCTCAGTGCAAAGAAGCAGTATTGCTGTTCTTCAGTACAGCTGTTCCTTTATTGTTTTAGCTCTTACTATCTTTTTGCTGAGAGGTTTTCATGCTTTCTTGGTTAGACTTCATACTGAAATGTGCAGTCTCTGGTTCAGACTTCTGTATCTCTGAGTGTTTGTAAGGTTTGGTTTGTCTGTGTCAGAATCTGAAATACACCAACAAGGCAGTGACCCCTCTTGTAGGAATTCTGTTTGGTTTATAACTCATTAGCTTAATCACAGTGTAAGGTGAACTAGAACGAGACTCTGGGCTGAATTACAAGTAGCAGTTCTGTGATGATTTATTCAGTTGCAGATGGGAAAAATGTATGTGTTGAAAAGCTTCAGTTATTTTAGTCTGATAATGTCTGTGATGGGGTAGAGAGCAGCAATCTTTCTGTGCTTTGTTCAGAGAGTAAGCTGCTGCTTTGCCTGTGCATACTTGCCCTTGTGCAGCTTGGCTTGCACTTGCCCTGCTATTTTTCCTTATTGATTTGTCTTCATAATCAGAGCCGTGAATTGTAACAAACATTGTATCTAAGCAGTGATCCACATGCTAAAAATAAGTCAGTATTCTGCATGGGATCCAGAGAGGAGAAAATTGATGCATCTGCAGGTGCCATAGCATTTGTCAACCAAGTATTTGTGAAATGTCATGAATCCATTGGGACCACTAGAGCAAATAATGTAGGTTTGTTAATCAGTGGACATCTTTTAGGCTGTAGCCCTTCAGTACTTGCTCTAATTGAGATCTGGTAAATGTTGCTTAACAGAAAAGATAGTTCAAAGTAAAAATTTTAAATTAGTCACAGATCTTGTGGGAAATGGTTTCATTGCTGTTGAGTAGAGAGCGCTCTCTCTGGAGGGTAGGTTGTTAAAGCTTTAGCTGGTACTAGCTGAAACAATAAAAAGTAAAGCTGCACTCTGCTTAAGAAGAGACTTAATCTAGTGGTTGAAGGGTAAGACAGATTGTCTCTAGGGTTTACCAGTAATGAATGAGCTCTCTCCCTCTCATATGGTCCTTCAGTGATTCACTAAAATGCTAAAGAAAGGGAGGGGAAATCCTTCTGAAAGACCACTTTGCTCTTTACTCATTAGCAGCAAGGCAGAACCTTTCATATGATTGAACTTTTTAGAAGACTTTTAAGTGTTAATTAAATAGTATAATTAACTTCTTTTTCCTTGTATAGGTCTAATAGTTGAAAATTTACTATTCCTCTGAGTATGCAATGAGTTCTTTTGACATCTGGTTTATGGATTATTTTGGTTTGCAATGTTTCTCTTTATAATTGATTTTTTTTTTCTTTAACAGCAAAACCATTTACAAAATTGGTAAAGGAAATGCAACTCCATCGAGATGACTTTGAAATTATAAAAGTAATTGGAAGAGGTGCATTTGGTGAGGTAAGAGATTTTTACTTTCAGTTGTAGTGTTATAAATTTCATCATTTGTGCATCTGATTTCTTGCTATAGTTGACCTGTACTTGTCCTAAAGACACGAGATTCACACAGATGTGTTCAAATGCCTCCTTTGAAGGAGGTTATTTATAGTCCATTTCTGTCATTTCTGTAACCTGGCTCTTTCTGACTTCAGTGTAGCAAAACAAGTGTCTCTTCGATGTGTATATGAACAGGGTGGACCCACCTAACAGCTGCACAGCTGAATTTGGGATCTCTTCTCCCACTTGCCATATGTACTGCTTGGTGCTGCTCTAATTTAACACAGAGCAGAGCTGCTTCTATGGTAGGAGCATGGAGGCTGCTCCACCCATCTGCCTGTCTCTGTAGCAATCTGGTAATGCAGAAAGACGCATTTGGCTGCCTCAAAGGCTGTTCCCTGTCATCTTTGAAGATCAAAGGCTGCTGGATCTGTTTTTTGGACAGCAAGTTGAATCATGCTGGGATGATAGGAACGCCTTGTGTTTTGAGGACTCGCCAGTCCCAGGACCCTGGACTGAAGCTTTACTCCTTAATATGTTTGATGAAAGTCTCATCAGTCACAGAAGTCTGGTAGGGCTTGCCATTGGCAAAAGTATTTGTGAGCATGTCCCCTCTAGCAGGCATAGAGTGCCTGAGATTTCTGGAGAACCTCAAAGACAACTCTTTCTGCATTTAAGCACTGGTAGCTAAAAAGTCATAGCTGTCAGCAAGAGTGGTTATTAACAAGAGAATTTCTAGAAGTAAAAAACCTCTTAGATTTCTTTCAGGAAACTTCTTTCAAGTAGTGCCACACTAAAGTGAAATGTAGAGACTGCTATTAGTGTCTCATTTCAGCTCATTAGCACTTGGTTACAACTTCTCCTGCCAGTGGCTAAAGATAAGCTTCCTGATCTCCATCTCCTGGTGTCTCCATAGAGAGCAGGACTGTCTGCTGTGCAGGGCTTTTCTTCCAAGCATGGTGTCCCCTGGACACCTCAAACTCTTTCATGTAGAGTTTGATTGTGGGACAGGGGTATCACATGCCAACCAGAAACTAAGCTAGAGAAGTACCAGGACCCAGCTCAGCTGGGTTCACAAGCAATGAGATTTATACATGCATATCCACTTGGTAGTGGTTGAAGTAATGGCTTCATAACCACATAATTTTAATCTACTTGAGAGACTGATATTGAGAAAAGTGGACACCTAGGACAGAAATTAGTGTTTCAAGAACACCTCTTCATCAGTACCATCATCTAATGATGTGATGAGGTAACATGTAGTTCATGTCTAATCACTGTGAATGCAGCTGCTGAAGTAAAGTAAAATGCTCAGTTCAACAGTAACATCTTGACCTGTAAGACAAAAGTTCACTTTCTAGTGGATGTTGAACTTGATGAGCGCAACATTTGTTACAAAAAGGGAAATGTTATGTTAGAGTAGTGGAAATACTGCAAGAAAATCTGTTAGTTATCCATCTTGAGTGTTTTTTAGCTGGTATGTTGTATTTGAACACAACTTTTAGACCAAAAAAATTACTGCGAAGAGTTTGTCTGGAAAAAATAAAAATTGGAAAAAATTTGCTAAGTCTCAGAAAGTACTGAAAGCTACAAATTTAGTTTAGGAAAGAGATCTAAGTGAAGAGGTTTACGAGTAGATAAAAGGCCTGGAGTATCAAAGACAGTAGTAGGTAAGTGTCTACCTCTGTGTTAGTGTTTTGGGTCGAAGCAGTGGCACAGTGAAGGCAGAGCCCCCACTTATCTGCAGAATGATTTTACTCAGCATAAGGTGGATTTCTTTTGGAAGAAACTAATCAGAACCTCCATTCCAGGTGTGCACCAAATGCATTTCTGGGCGCAGGGAGTACGTAAGAATCAGTGACTGGGTTTGACTCTCCTCACAGCTTCAAAGCATGTTTGGTCCAGGAAACCAGACTAGATTCAGTATGAAACAAAATTCCTGAACTGCATACACTATAGATGGGAAGGCTTAGCACAGGATGCTTTGATGTTGTTCTAGTCTCGCTGTGCCAAATTATTTGCTATCGTGGCTGTGACCACTGATATCTAAAGAATTTTAGATTAGTGTTTTGGCAGTTTGTCTTTTGGCAGGATTAGAAGTGGTTTCTGGATCTTTTCAGAGCTAGCCTTGTGAATGCTATTGCTATCAAAAATGGGGACCCTTTGTAGGGATTTTCAGATGGAGTCAGTGTTGGGAATGGCTTCCCACAGTATAACTTTAAGGAAGGTCTGTTTTCCATAGTACTTGTCCTGTTTGTTTTCAAAAGATGCTCTTCTCCACTTAAGGAATTGACCAACTGGAAATCTCAGTACAACAGCAGATGAAGTATTTTTATGCACTTGAAGAGACTTTAGTTTATATTTGCTGGGGTTTTTAGGATGACCTTTCTTTGCTGTGGATCAAAAGTCTTAAGGTGTATAAAAGATACAAATTCTGGGTGGAAACTTGTGTTAATAGTGTTTCGAGTGCCTGAATCAACAATGTGTTTCATATTCTTTCATTTGGAAAAGCATGGAACTTAACTAAAGCAATTCAAACATCCCATTACCCCCACTGGAAATGAAATTTCACAGAAGTGAGATGAGAAAGTATCTTAATTTCATCCTTCTGTTAGACCTGTGACTGCTCACAGAATCAGTGGTGTTATTTATCTGTCAATATCACATTTTGTTCATTTTTTATCTCTAAAAGTTTTAGTTTGTACTTGCAGCAGCTTGAAACTTTTGATCAGTTTAAATTACGAAGAAATCATTGATTTTAAGTCACTATAATCCCTCTTTATTTCATGTTTTTTGCTTATGAAAGAATCCTTTGACCTTTGTGTACAGTACACTGCTATAGCTGCCAAATATTATAGGCATTATAAAATAGTAATTATTTAAAGGTTGACAATCCATAATAAGAAAATTAAATACACTTTTCTGAGAGGAATTTGTGGCATATGACATGTATAAAACAACACTTGATGACTGAATGGAGGAGCAGTTTTAATTAATTTTTCCATAGTGCATTCATTCATGCATGGGTACTGTGTTAGAAATTAGTTGATGGGATGTATCTGCTAGAAAAAAAATTAAGAATACCTATAAAATATTTAAATGTATAAAGAAATTAATCAGAATTAAATGAACATATTGCTGTTAGAATTAAGTAGTTTAATTTAAACACTGAATAGCTAAACAAGGCAGACTTCAAAAAGGATGAAAATTACATTCCATTCTTCTCAGTTTAGCTCCTTTGGACTTTCTGGAGAGTGCCAGAGGCTTTATTCTTACCAAAGAACTTCTGCTTAAATCAGTAGCTTTGAAGAAATACAGCTTAAACTAAATAAAGGCATGATATTAGTTATTAGCCAGGATCAGCGGTCAATTTTTGCCAGACAACATGTAAGCCAAGGAAATGTGGTATTTGACCAGAGAGAGGATTGAGACCACATGTGAGCTTATCCTTGTGAACACACCTGCAAAATCAGTATCTAATTTAAGGCATATTGATATAATCTTTCTGCTTTTTAAAACCAGCAGAACTCAACTTGGTTCTTTACCCTTTTTCCGGCAATATGAGAACAAAACCGAATGCAGAAACCTACCTGAATGAAAGTTCTTGTGGCACAGGATATCTGAGAAAGCAAGAGAAAAAAATGTTTCTTAAATTCTCATTATTTTTCTAGGCCAGAAATAGCCCAGCTCAGAGCCAAGAGATTTCATCCCCAGGCATCTGCCAAAATACACGCCTCTCCTTTCACATAAACAAAGCCAACCACTTTGCATGGTGGGTGAACTGAATGTCTGAATATCCATTACAACATCATATAAGGCTCTGACTCCTGGAGGCACTGGCTTGAGAACATAAATTATTTTTTCCAGGAATTTTGTAGTTACAAAGAAAAGTTTGAAATGTTATTTGAGTACATGACAGTTAGAACAGCATACAATATGAAATGCTAGCTGTAAGGAGGATAAGCTACTTGTGGCTCTTCCTTATCTCCTAGGCTGTATTCATCTGAGTATACACCCAACTGAGTGGAACTGTTTAGTGAGGGCCCCAGTGTTACTTTCATTCTTTCCTTTTTCTGAGTCATATAGGCAGATAGGTCATGTACAGAGGGACAACCTCCACAAGGAATAAAATTAGTTAAGTAAAAAGCCCACTGAAATAAAATCAGAAGTAAAATGGTTTTCTGTTATTTTAATTCTGGTTTGTATGAATAAAATCAATGTAGAAGTCTGTGTTTGTAGACAAGAATGAATATGTTGTGGATGCATGAATTTTTTTGTGAACTACATAAAAACCACACAAACTATACAAAAGTGAAATAAACATTCTTCAGAAGATTTAAAGAAGCTCAGAATGGAAAATTCTGCCAGCTTTTTGACCTTTAGAAAACCACACCAAAACAAAAAAAAAACCAAAACACCAATCCACCTGTGGTTTGAAGTTGGCCTGTGCCTGATTCCTCCTTCCATCTAGAAACACCATGGACCACTATTTGAAATTAAATGATGTCCTGAGAACATGTGCTTGGTGGGATTGTGGTTACCTGAGAAACTTAGCCAGCCTAAGAATGCCCTCTATGGGCTTGATTGTGTGCCTCCACATGCCAAGGGAACTGGGAGTATTCCTGCTTACAGTGTGGGGAGAGGGACAAGAGGAGGACACTGTGTATGGGGACTGTATGGGGCTCTAAATACTGGCATGTGCTCCTTTGCAAAGTTCATCTGACCTCTTAGTGTAAGTCTTTAAGGTCATATGTCCTCATTTTGTGTAAAAAACCATTCAGGCACATTGCTGTGGGTTAACACATTTCATTTGAAGAGCAATTGCTGAAGGAAGAATGTGTCAAGATGTGCATTGTTTGAGAACTTGGACTGTACAACATGGCTGACACCTCCTGGAAATTTGGCAGCGTGGGATTGAAACAATTGTTTTCCTTCCCTTGTTTGTTAGCAAGGATTTCTTGAATGAGCAATGCTTACTGTGATTCCAGCGGAAGGGTGGGACTGCTTGGTCTTGCTTAGCACAAAAATAAGTAAAACTCTTAATGTGCCCCACCTAAGTATTACTGCTCTAGATGGATTAGAAATACCTTTTCATGTAAGTGCTGTTGTGTACAGACTTGATCTGTGTAGTGTTTAGTAATAGTACATGGCACCTCGACTTGAAATACTTTAGTCAGAGCCTCTGCTGGAATCCACAGACATAAAAGTATGTTTCCAGAAGAAAATAAATAATGGTTGAGAGAACAAGGCTGATCCCCTGTGTACCTCAAGTTCTGATCAGTTATGTGGTTCCTAATGAGAGATACTGGATAAGGTTGCAGTGAGAGTCAAAAGTGAATATGTAAAACCTTATAAGCTTCCTGCGGTCAGTCGTGGTTGGCAGCAAGAATTAGAGCTGCCTGTGCCCTTTCCACCTTGTAATCACAGCTGTAGGGTACTGAGTTCAATGTTTTGCTGTACTTCCAGAAATTAACCTGGGGCACAGTGAGCTGCAGACTGCAATTAAGGCTGTCTTACCTATTCAGGAACTTTGGTGGTTGGTGTTAGGTGCCCAGCAAGGGCTGTACCTTCCTACATTGCAGAGTAACAGAATTCCTAAGTATTACACACAACATATGACACTTTACGTTGAACTATTCAAAGAGTCAAAACGTTCAGAATACGACGCAGAAGTATTTAATTAGCTTTGCTTTTCTTCAGTGTCTCATCACCAAAAAAAAAAGTTAAAGCAAGCTATTTTCTGCTGTGGAAATGGAGGAAGAAAGAAGCTGCTTTGTTTTGAAAGTGCTTCAAAAGAGCTGGTTGCTATCTTAGTCCTCCCCAGCTCTGTGTGTGTTTGTATGGCAGCACGAAGTAACTATGGAGACAGGCAGGTTTCAAGGAGCTGGAGAGACACAGTTCATTGTAGTGCTGCTGGGAGACCAGCCATTTGTCTCTGTAAACCCCCTGATTTCTGAGGAACAGCTTAAGTGCCATTCGGGGCCTTTATTATTCTTCTGCAGAATCTTTCTGGCTGGCACTTGTAAGAGATTTCTTATTTGCACAACATGAAGATATACAGTGCATGTTCAAAAAAAATGATTTTGCTTTGAAATGTGCACCCATGGCATGTGGACTCTATCAAAAGGCACCCTGGTTGTTAATTTTATATGTAAAATAGGCATAAAAAAACCTGATAAAGCAGCCCAGACCGGTTTTTCCTCCAAGATGCAATATTAAAACTATTAACTAATGAGCTCTATATCAAAGACTCTTCATATCCAGGAGTATCGGGAGGATAAAGCAATTCCTGCAGTGCTTTTGCAGTAGCTGGTGTCCAAGGTAGCAACAGCATGAGACAGAAACAGTGGAGAAGAAGTGGCATACACAAGCTTTAGCTGAGGGAAATGGCTGTAATATTCAATTACGAATCTGGTAATAAGACATTATGGATAAATTGTTTTCATCTGAAATGACATTTTGTCTCTTCTTGCAGTTGAAAGGCTTGACTAAAACCTCTGCTCAAATGTCTAAAGCCATTCCAAGTTCCTGCCAAAGGTTAATTCGTGGTATTTTACACTGTTTATCCATGTAATTTTATTGTCCATTATCCTAAGAAGATCTTGTATCATCCACATTACTGATGTCCTTCCTTCCAATTTTATTTGTAAATAACAATAATACCCTTTTTTTTAAAAAAAAAAAGTAAAGCTTCCTCTATTGCCACAGTAGTATGAGAGGCTTTTTAGTTCTTTGATCATCTCAATAGTCCTCTTTCACACCTGCTCCCGATAAAGTTTATTTTTCTGAGGTGTGGCCGCTTGTGGAGTTTCCAATGAGTTTGTATTACAAGGCAGTAATGTTTACCCATCCCTAGTGGTGTGTATCTGCCTGTGAATTCCAGAATCAGTTTGCCTTTTTTCTTAACTACCTGCCATTATGAACTGTTTGCACCAGTATTATCACCTGTATGTCTATGTTCCTCTTCAGCCATGAGCATTTTGCACTTGAGTTTCACTTTATTCCTGAAAGTCCAGTCCTTGAGGATAAGTTTTACCTGAAAATTTAGATGCCATGAGCATGAATACTGTCCTAGTGAACCTTTTTTATCTTTGCTTTGAAATGAATGCCAGGATGGTTTCCAAGAAGTCTTTTTGTTAACTATCTTAATTGTCTTCTGGAAAGCCATGTTTAAATGATTTCTGCACTTTATTATGCCATTGTTATTGTTTACATAAAAGAAAATTTGTAACTTGATGCTGCTTTCTAATGCTGATCATGTCAATCAAAGGGTAAAGTATAGTGGTGGAGTTCTGTAATGTTTGTAGAGGCTGATTTGGCTCAGATTCCCACCCTCTAGGTTTCATTGGGGCATGAGGAAAGGTGGAAATGGGCCTGGGATGGCTCTGCACAATGTAGCCCTAAATGTGAATATTGAGTGTGATTTGAAGATCAAGATGTAACAAAATACTTCAATAAAATAATTCAAGAAGCAAAACATTAACTCTTGCCAAAGTCTAGAAAAGTAGCTTTAGCTATATTGATATTTTTATTTTATTGCAGTACAAGTGAAACAGATCTTTGAGGCACAAAGTAATAAAACAGGTGACAGAAGTAATACAAATCTGATTGGGTGTTGTGACCTGTAGTTACCATAGCTGGATCTCACAGTTTAGCACCAATGCTCATATATTTTTTTGACATTAATACGTCTAAATTTGGTTGAAATGTAGGCACTAGGATTCATTAGCCTTTTTAAAGTCCTTGAGGAAGCATACTTGAGCTGTATTGCAGTGTCCCTTTGCTTGAGAGTGATGCTAATCAAATCAGTAATCAATCAGCCAGTAAACCCATACAGCCAAGCCTGAAAGGGGGTTGCAGTGGTGGGGGAACCCTTGTCTGCAATTTTTCCTTGTCACTGTTTCAAGACTTAGCAAAACAGAATCACCTGAACCTCTCTACCAAACCACTTTATGATTGTTGAGTATTCAGACCCCCTGATTCTGCATCCCTGCCTGGTGTTATGAAATGCAAGCTGGATAAGTTTTAATTTTCTTAGTTTGGCACAGTTATCAGAGGTATTTGTTCTGGGTCAAAGGTGTGAGGATTTGTTAGCCTACATCCCATCCCAGTAGCCAGGTAGAGAGGTGTAGAAAGCAAAACCCAAGGACAGAGCTGAGCTGAACTCTCCCAGTTTCCAGTAGCTGAGGGTTCAGGGATTCCCTAACCGTCACCTCTGTCTCAGCAGTCAGTAGTCACTGGGACCCACACTGCTGCTTGTGTTACTCAGGTATTAAACGTGTACATTCTTAAATACTCTGAGTACTTAGGTGTGCACAGCTGTATGTGGCTGAATAGCAGAACAGTACTGGAACAGTATTATTGTGTGACAGTAATAATTAACTTCCTTAATTTTGTCACCTTTTTATTTTATTTGATGCTTTTCAATTTCTATGTTATGAGATACATCAAATTATTGTTCACTGTTCATCTTCTCCGTGACAATCATGGTTTTGTATGTCCATCATAGCTGTTATCTCTTCCAGGCCTGAAATATTTGAGTTTATTAAATCTTCTTCAGAAGATTCTTCTTCTTTTATTATACATACTCTTCTGGTACATTTTTTCCATTCATTATCTTTAAGACACTTCTTTTTTTCTTTCTTTTTTTTTTTTTTTTTAAATCTATTGCAGTATAAGTTGTATTAGGCTTCGAAATGAAGAATGAGGACCAAAATTAAATAATGGTTTGTGCATAATATGAGCAATGGTTCAGCCAGTAGACTTTTAAGTTCTGAAGAGAGGGAAGAGAGAAAGAAAGAGAGAGATACTCTCGTTCTTAAAGCAGGCATTTGTAGCAGTGTACAAATCTGTGTCCTTTGGAATACCTCTGAACACCAGCTGAATGTTTTTTCTTACATTGGTAGATGTGGTGGATTGTTATGTACTGTAAGAGCCATCACATTTAAAACCAGATATGGTTTGTGCAACTGCAGTAAAAGAGGACTCTGATCTCACAAAGTGGTCAGTGTGTTTATTGCAATTGACTTTGAGGTGTGCCAGAGAAAGGAATTAATACAAAAGTAAGAAAAAACAACTCCACTGCAACATCTCAAAAAGTATGACAAAAGTAAACTTAGAAATTATGGCACCTGATGAAAGATAGTAGAAAGTGTAACTCGAGGAAATGCTGAGGTGTTTTATGGAAGAAAAGAGTTTTGCAGTATTTTAACAGTACTATCGCTTGTAATAGCACCGAATTTATCTGGGCGGAATTTCATTTGTGCTTCGCTGTTTCAGTTCAAACGTCAGTGAGGTTTGGGTTATGCTTTTTGTTTTCCTTAAAAAAAAAAAAATCCTAATGATTTGAATTGGTTGAGGAGTCAGGTCGTGTCAGGCAGAAATTCTGTCACATCTGTGGGGTATCTTCACCACCCCTCAGAGTTCTTTTCAGAAATCAAATTCATGAGGAATTGCCTAATTTGCTGTATGGTTCAATTATTTTTTTTCTGCTGACACAAGAAGCTGCCCCACTGTTGCCCTTATGAGTGAAGCAGAGTGTGTTTGCTGACGCCATAACTTGATAACCACTTAATGTGAAAATGAGTCAACTTTCTTTTTATGAATTCTACTTTTTCTTCCGCAGAAGACAATTATCTTCCTCCAGAAAGTTTAAATTGGTCTTTTTTAAGTAGTTCTTTCAGTTGAAAATAAAAACCATTAATAAAGTTAGCAACTGGGGAATTGCTAAATAGGTCCTACAGATTTACAGATTTGGCATCCTTTCTTCTTCTTTTTTTTTTTTTCTCTTTTTTCAGGCCTGCTTCATTTACTACTTTGTTCTAACATTGGCACAGCTCATCAGCTGTGTGTGTCCTCCACGATCCCAGGCTCCCATCATTCCTCAGCAATTGAGCACACTCCAAACTTGCACTGTCCCGAAGTGCTTTCAGACAGTGGTGGCCTTAGCTGAAGTGCAGTGGATGCCTATCAGGGTTCTAATTTTTGCACTGTATTTTTACTTACATAGCTGAGCAGTTCTGGTGGTACCGTGGTGCAGTAAAACTTGAATGTTGTTTCTCCAGAGCATGCAGAGCTACCCTTGCAAATTGCATCTGTCCCAGAGGGTTACTTCTTTCATTCCTCTGCTGCAGGTCAGGGCAGTCAGTGGGGGCTTTTCCTGGGTGGTCGTATTCTGTCTGGAATAGTTTAAAAAGTGTAGTGGATAATGTCAGCATCTTGGAGTTTCCAAAAGCTTTTAATGTGCTGTTTGACTTACAGTGTGCTTTCAGCTGGATCAGGATAATGACACAATTAAGTGTATGGAGAGTGGTTGTTACAATGACTTTTAGGTGTGATGAGGCGAGGAGCAAGGCTGTTTACATTTTAAGCCATTGCTGAAGGTCAGTGCTGAACAGTTTCATAGGTACCAAGGAACCTCATGTGTTTGAGACTTTCTTGTCTTGCTCATCCTTCCCCCACATCATGAGCAGTGTCTGCAGGTGGTGCTTGAAGGGCAGGAGACACTGCAGTTGTGATGTAGCTGTGGATATTGTACATCATTTGCAGAAGGTGCTTCTTAGTGCTATGCCTTTTCCAGCTGTGTTCAGGTCCAAATTCCCATGTCCTTCCCGATGTGGATGCCAAGAAGACCTTTTGTAGAGCTGTATTTCCACTACACGCTCTGTGCAGGTGTGTACAAGGCGCTGTTTTCCATTATGTCCGTTATGGTGAGTGCAGCTTCGCCCACAGAGGGGTGGAAGGCTTAGGTGTTCACCTCCAGGGTGAGATACCTATCTAAACGTGAAGTGTCCCATTCTTGTGTTACTAGAGAAGCAGTAGTCCTCCTGCCACTCATCTGGAGCTTCTTTACTAATAAGGTGCAGGAGTTATGACATTTCCCTCTTCCCTCCTCAAGACTCTGTATGGTGTTGCTCTGCTTGACCTTTTTTTGTAGTCAGCATCGTCTTAAAGCTGCTGCAGAGCCTGAATCCTTTGCAGATAAGAGTTTTTAAGCAGTAGAAGAGGCGAGCTGATGTCATTCCTGTTATTTCTCACGTGACTGTTTAGTGTTCTTTTGAAAGCAAAGAAAGCTGGGTGGTTTATTGCATCTGAAATAGAGATGACCTGAGAAGCAGTAGAAGTATTCAAGCAGTCCATGTATAGCCCTGTGAAAATGTTGCTGTCTTAGTCATGATGCCTGTTTTTCTTTTGCCAGCTGGAAGAATTTTGTGGAAGTGATGGCTTTACCACAAGAAGAATTAGTTTTGGTCTTGGAGGATACAAGTCTTGGTCAAAATAAAGTCTTTTCATTCCTAAGCCTTGAAGTTTTTGTATTCTTCTGTTTTTTCTTCCACTGATACAGCTATGTGCACAGCTTCTGTTCATAATAGATAGTGAAAGCAAGTTTAATACACAGGATGCATAGTAAAATGCTTCAAGCAAAATGCTGAATAACTAGATGAATATTGTTTTTTTCTTTTAAAGTATCTGCATACAGTACACAAAAGCATGCTAATTTGCAAATATCTTTCAAGTTTCTGAGACTTGAAATGTGAAAACAAATTAGTCAAATGTAGTGTTATTTCTGTTGACAGCAGCCTTTCTTGTTTTCTCAGGCTGCCCTTTTAAATGTTGCCTCGTTGGCTGCAGGCATGGCTACAAGCCCCACTTGTTCTTGGGAAACAATGCAGTTTTACTACACATCTTCATATGAAAAGATTCATGCTCCTCCTGTGTCATCCCCAGTGTACTTCATCACTTGACCACACATGGTGCTCCAAGCACATAGTATTAATGTAGGAGCAATACAGGAGCTGCAGTTTGGCAATGTGTCTGTTGATCACTCATGGCTTCTTAGTAACTTGTTTTGTTGATTTGTGAATGTTAAGCTGTTTGAAAACTGTATTTTTCTGACCATGCTTCTGTTAAATAAAGATATCTTATTATTTCAGGTTGCAGTTGTTAAAATGAAGTGTACAGAGCGCATTTATGCAATGAAAATACTAAATAAATGGGAAATGCTTAAAAGGGCAGAGGTAAGTAATATTTTTTTAACACAGAAAATTTTTAAAATTACATTAGTAAGATTACACTGAATCTCTTTCAGATGAGGAAGAATTATGAGCATAGGAGCTTCATTCTTTTTCTTTTTTTTTTTTCCTTAAGCTGTTTTAATGCAGTCAAGTCTGACAGTCCCTTCCAGGCATCTGTTGTTCTCAGCATTACTCTATATTCGTTTACCAGACAGTCTGCCCTAGTTCTTACCCTGAATTTATTGGCCAGATTTTTGTTTACAGTAAAGGCAAGTTAAAGACTACATGAAAGCTGAGATTGGTGCTACTATGACATTCACAGCTGTATACAAAAACGTTATGAAAAGGTCTTTTTTCTCCTCCATTCAGAAAGCATACATTAAGGAGCTTTGCATCCTTCAGTTTGTAACAGGATTTGTATAGCTAGTGAAGCTATAACTAAACAGTTTGGAATCAGAGATTGAGCTTGTAAAACAAAACATGTTAAGAAAGTAAATCTGTTTAAGAAGGGTTTTTTTCATGAAAGGAGATGTACATTGTCACAACAAATTATGCACATGTAAACAGAATGGGTACTTCACAGATTAGGAAAAGACCTGCTAAGAATATGCAGTGGGAAGCAGCTTCCTAGGGTAGATATTCCTAGGATACCTGCTCTTGCACTGTAGAGGAGAAGCTTGACAAATATAATATTACATAAGTTGGCAGCTAAGTGAGCAATGGATTTGAGGACAAAAGACATCTTGTGCTTCAGCACTTGCAGCATTTCTGTTAAGGGGTGAGCAGTAGCTGTTTTGCTGAGTACTGAGCTTGCTGACCCTTCCCCATCCCATTCTTCTGTCCTCTTCCTGACATCTCCTCCCCCCTCAGGCTGCCATTTCTAGTCCCTCCCTTCCTTTCAGTGAGTCAGTGCCAGCTCTTTTCCTGTGATAGAATCTCCTCCCTCCTGTTCAGTCCCCTTCACCACTGGCTTTGCCTGATTTAGTCACACTCCTCCATCCATCCATACATCCACGTTTTCACAGGCAGCGGCAGCCACAGCTCTCCTGCTCTCCTTTGAGCTGTCAGGAGATTTCACACTCTGGACTGTGGTGCATCAGCAGTTCTGCCTTAAACCTTTCCCTGTATGAGGGAAATTTGGTGCCCTTTCTTTGCAGATTTCAGCTGTGCTCATACATTGGTCAGTATAGAATTATTTTAAACAGATATGTTTGCAGGGGTCTCCCAAACTAATGGAAATACACCTGTGCTAGCTTAAGTCAGTAGTTTTTGAAATGACTCATTAAACAACCTGTCTAAGTAGCTGGAGGTGTCCTGACAAGACAGCTATTTACAAATTGTCTTCAAGTCATGCAGCTAACTTCTCTTACCCTCTCAGACAGGCAGGTTTGACCACCAAGAAAAATGTGTAATGAGCAATAGTTTTCCCAAAACACACAATAACTAACATACAAAAAAGTTCTCTTTCTGCTCATTTTCCACATCTACAAAGGACAATAAAGGAATTGTCTTCTCTGTTGGGCCCCTTTGTCTTTTCCTGTTCAGTTTGCTTGCTTGATTTGGATTTTCTGGATAAACAAGACTTTATAACCTGCATATCAAGTTGACACAACATCTGGGTGTTAAAATTTCCCAAATGTGGTAAAACTTGTTAGTTTTTGAAATGAAGCCTGCAATAATACAGTACCCTCTTAAATGGGTAGTTCCACCAAAAAGCAGAGTTAGAGTGTTTTATTATCCAATGTATGAGTCCTCTGAGAAACATGTTGTTATACTGGTTTATGTTTGTTATGTATGACTTACTAAACATAGCAAAAAATTATCCAAATATTGCTTATACATCTACTAGGTGCAAGGAAAAAAACCATGTAGTTAGAAGCCACTAAAATACAGGGAAGATTAGTGAATATCACCTGACACAACCTGATAAATGGATTACAAGCAAAATTGGCATAGTTTTTATGTTGATAAGGACCACTTGTATTTATTGTTCTGACAGCAAAATATATAGTCATTAACATATTACTGTTGACAGTTCCAAATAAGTCCTGACTGGCTGATTAGGTATCCTGTCATGCCCTTTCGAGTCACATCTCAAGGCCTTTTAAGCTAGTGTAAGCAGAGGAGAGTTTTGTACTCTGAGTTCATGGCATGAAGTGTTCAGCAGGTTTTCAGTGTTCATAACATTCCCTCGCTGTTTGAGGTTGCACAGTGAACTGGATCAAGGAGCTGATGCCTTCGAAAATAAACAAACTAGCTTTCTGTGTTGGCAGCCTTCTCATACCATGATGCCAGAGGATCTGAGAAGTGTTGTGCTCTGGTGCTACGGGAAGGGGATAGGAATACTTGGAGCTGCTGTGGCTGCCAAACTTTTTTGTATAACGATACTATGGCCTTGCATTCATAAACCATTAAACCACTCAGTTTGCATTTAATTATAAGTTACCTCTTTGCACCAGCGATTACTAACTTTGCAATGTGACCGCAGCATGGTCATCTTCAGTAGAAATGTAAATTGAATTTTGCTCCCTTTGGGGGGAAAAAAGGTTGAGATACCTCTATAACGTGCAATTAATATATGGTAAAATTTGGGCGTCCCAGGCACATTTCCATAGTACATATTCTAAGAGACCTGAGCAAGTGGCAATGCCAAAAAAACCCTCAGTTCTGCAGCTACTGAATATCTTGATAATGTGTCTGAATTGAGTAGTAGAAGAGTCCCAGGGTCTGTGTCTTGATGATTCTGATCCAATAAAAACATTAATATATTTTTATTAAGGAGGACTCGCTTGAAGTTTATGAAAGTTGGTTTTATGTAAAGGTGGCTGAGAAAACCTGTTACACAGAGCTTGCTTCTCTGAAGTGTTGCAGTGTGCTGTTTGAAGTAGAGGAAAGATTATTGAAAATGAAAATGTATTATACTGGACAAAGATAAGACAGCAATAGTAAAATCTGCTTATTTCCTATAGTGTGTGAGCAGTGTCTGGAACTGAGGCTATAACCTAATGAAAGTATATGTGAAACTGTTTTCATAAGGGTCTTTATCAGAAGGACCAGACTTAGTTTCCTAGAGCCATTATCTTTCTGCTACAGATGGCAGTGACAAGTTACCATTTTCTGGCTTTTGAAAATGCTTTATGAAACACAGATTTAATGTTGACTTCAATTGGCTTGTGGGCTTTTTGGTGTATGGAGGGCGTGTTGTGTGTTGGTGTGGAGTTTTTTGGTTTGTTTTGGGGTTTTTTTTTATAGTCACAGTCAGAATTAGAGTGACTGAGTGCCTGACTAAAGCCTGCAGGGATTCCCTGGCTTGTCTCTTGTGCAAACTGAATTCCAATGAATAGAGACCTTTGTTCTGTAATTTGAAATAATCCCATAAAACATCCATATATATTCATCCTGTGAAAACTACTTGTTGATGTTGACAATGGCTTTTTCCCCCCTCTCTTCCTTTAGACAGCTTGCTTCCGAGAGGAGAGAAATGTCTTGGTGAATGGAGATTGTCAGTGGATTACCACGTTGCACTACGCCTTTCAAGATGAGAACTATTTGGTATGTTTGATTTGTCAGCAAATAAAAGCTTCAGGTTGTGAGAGAACTTTAATTTTGGTATATTTGAAGGATGTTGTGCACTATATCTGTTCACCTCACGTCTCATAGGAGTGTTTCAACATTCTTGTTTTCTCCTTGAAGAAAAACTTCAAAGGGACTGCTTGTAACTCCAGGAGAGTGAGAAAGTTGTGTAGTACTGTAGTATATAGAGGTTTAGTTAAGCATTTTAAACTAACTAATCTACCCTTGCATAAAAAAATAACTTATTCAAATTTGGTATTTTGGATAAGGTTGCAGTTAAATTATTTGAGAGGTGTTAACTGTGGAAGTAAATATTTTAATTTAAGCTTTCAAAATGTCTTCCAGAGCAAGATTTTGTTTTAAACTGGAAAACTTAATTTAAAATGTTTGTATTTTAAAAGCCTTAGGGGAAAAAAAAACCTATTTCTTAACACTATCTATGAAATATGTTTTTAAATCAGCAGATTGGTCATCTCAATATTTTCAGCGACTTTATCAACCATTTATAAAGAAAGTCTATACTCCTATGACATTTTTTAATGATGGGTTACTAGAACTGTAACATATAAGCTCTGTTTAGTTTAGTCACAGAATACAGGAGAGTACTGGTTAGGAGCAAAGTCAGTAAAGCCCCAACATTCTCCAATATACTGAACTATACAGTCCTGCTACTTCTGTAGCAACTGATATAGTTGTAGTGTGAAAGTTTTCACCTTCTTAATACTTTATAGTTAGTACCACAGTAGCAAGTCATGAATATAAATAAGAAAAAATGTATTAATAAAAGGCTGCCAAAAACTTCAGGAACTAGGCAAGAGTTAGAGAATACTCAGACATTTCCACAGATGCTGAAACAAAATGCATCACTTTGTCATGTTGAAAGTATTTTTAGAATAACAAGCACATTTTAAGAAAATGAGCAGTCATGTCTTAGGCCTTCATTTACAGGCTATTTCCATTGAATGGTTTGTGATAGATCCAGATTTTCAATCTCTCTCAGTTACCTTTGCCAGGAGGCATCAGAGATATCTCATAATTTCAAATTCCTGCAGAAGCAAACAGCCTTCAGACTTGCATAAAAATAACTTAAAGCATCCTGTGCGTATTTCCAAGTAGCTTGTAAGAATGGAGCTACCTAAGGAAGAACTGTTATCTGTGCAAGATAGCAAGTGATAGCAATGACAGCACAGAGGGGAATCTAGTATGGCTAATACCATCTTATACAAATCAGTTCCAAGCAAGCTGTATCAATTTAAATACATTTCTTTTCCTGAAGTTCCCAGAGGCACTTGGATGTTGAAATTTCACTTGACAGCAAAATGGAGACATCTAGCATCTAATTTAAGCTCCAGTATCTAAGAAAGCAACAGTTCTGCTCAGCAGCCAAAGTCAGCAGATTCCCAACTTGCCTGAGGTCTGGTTCATGCTGAGATGCTGCCTTCCAATTTGGTCTGTTACTCAGCATCCACCTCCTGTAAATGCCTGGTGCTCACAGATGGAATGGATCTGCATCTCAGTCACTGTTGTAAATGATGCATGAAGAAAAGGTGGAACACATCAGGAAATAAATTCTTCCAAAAACCTGGACAGAAGGCTCTCTTCAATACCATCTAGTACTTGTCCAGCAGCCAAAAGATCTCTGTTTGACTCTCTTGTGAGCTTGGAGAAGTTTATAGCCACAGTTTTGCTCATCCTGGGGAGTGCTGCTTTGTTACAGAACCTGGGCAGATTTGGTTTACTTTTTAGCCGTGCTGTTTGTCTGTGATCTTTGTAGAATGGAATACAAAGCTGAGAACAAAACAAGAACAGACAACAGAGCTTGGTTTTCCAACTGGCCCTCTGAAAGAGAAAGCTCTAGGTTCTGGTATTTCCTTCTCCCTGTGATGTTTGTAAATTGCATTTAGTGATTCTTTAATGCAAAAACTACGGAATCTAACCCTGAAGCAGGGAGAGAGACTTGGTGCCTTCCCACACCTAGGGCTTTACCTCCTCTGACAAAGGGTTCAAAATAAGACTGAGAAGGTAAGATGTTAAAGTAGAAAAGAATACCTACCTTTGAAGGGTCTAAATGTAATTGGAGTTTTAATCTCTCTGTTTAATATTAATAGAGCATTTGATAATGCAGAACTTATGTTTAAGCAAGAAATACAAAATTCTACAAAATGCATATGGAGTTCACTGTCTCTTTCTGGCTCTTGTCGCTTTAAAACCTTTGAAGCAAATACACCATGTGTAACTGTTTTCTAAACAGTCAGCTCTTAAATGACATTGCATGGAAATGCTAGCATGACTTTTTTCTGGTTCTTAGAAAGCTTTCATAGAGACAGGTTGAGTCAAGATGGGTTAAGTAAGCCTTTGATGATTTTACTGAAGCAGATCCGATGTAGATGAAACATAGTCCCTGAATATTAGAAGTTTATATGGGACCTGAAGTTCTCCATCTCTTCCAGATTCAAATCTGTTAGTTGTCTTTCTAAATCTCATTCATAAAGAAGAGCATGTGTGTGTTTTGTCTGCTGTCAGCCTCCTGAAGGCTTCTGAGTACTCTTGAGAGTATGCTGATATCCTTTTTTCCTTTGATTTCTAACTACCCTTACCCTGTTTGATGTAGTCAGTTCCCTGGAAGAAATGCAATACCTCTAGATTTCAGCATCAGAATAGCCTTTATTTTAACCCTGTATGAAGGGAGAAGCATCTCCTGGCAAGTAGATAATTTTGAACTGAAAGATGAATAAAATTTGACTTTCTTATAGAAGAGGTCTCACCATCTTTCTCTGATCCAAGTGCCATGCTTCCTTCATATGTCAGGCTGAGTTCTTGTTGAGTTATAAATGCTCTGGGAACTGAGGGAAGTGCATTACCTTGTCTCTGACAGGCAGGATATTTCACTTCCCACAGAAGGCTCTGTAAGATCTCTTTGCCTTGAATTTGAGAGAAAATACTTCAAAACAATACCCCTTTTAGAAGATTGGTGGTTCCTGTCTGTAACATTTTGTTTTCAAACACAATTGTTCCATGTGTACAGTGTTCAGCAAATGTTTAAGGTTCCTTGTGCAACATGCTCGATTGATTTCCACATGATGAAATTTGCCTATCGCATTAAGATGTAATTTGTATAAGAGAAAAAGCATCAACATTTAGTCCTTTCAGAGAAGTTTTAAGCATATCTTTTAAGCCAAACTATAGTGAGGAAATGGTTAGTATTGCACTTTGTTTCTTTGCATTCCTATCTTCTTTAATTTGCTCTCCTTGTAGAAGATGAATCTGTGGCAAGGATGGGGGATTCTAGGTTGCTTTACTTTGAAAAGAAGAACAAGATAACTCCTTTGGAAACTTAACTCCTTAGCAAGCAAAGTTAGCCTTAAAACCACATATCAAATAATATTGGGAAGCTTGGAACAAAATGGCTCCAGACTGGTTGTACTAGGTAAAGTCATTACACTTGAAATGGTGGTCTGGATTTAGGTGGATATTGTTAGGAAATGGCTGAAATGTAACCTTTGTTTTGTGATATAAGAAACAAAGAGCATGCCTGAGTCCTTTTCTTTCCTATTACCTTGTCAGTATTGGTCCTTTCCAGGCATAGGGTAATGGCTGATTGGCCTAAGTGGCTGTTTACATTTTCATTGAGATATATTCAAAAGAACATTGATCTGTGATTTTTAAATTTCCCACTTTAGAGCCTCTGGCTTGACAGTGTTTTTGGTTTGTCATGTAATGTATAGTGTCATCAAGCTCCTGCTGGCTATGTGAAATGTGCCAAAATGAGTATTTGCAGATGCTGATGTGATAAGTGCCACTTTTGGGATGACTAATAGTATTGAAATGGTACCAAAACTAAAAGCAGTAATGAAATGTTATAGACTCAATTGCACGAAGTATTGTTTTTAACTATACGTTGTTTTTTTCTTCCATTACCCTCTGGCAATTCTGTTTAAGAGTTGAGAACCTACACTAGTTTTGGCAATATTAGATCCTTTTTTGTGTAATACTAGTTAAAACAGAAATAAACTCACTCTGATTTACTTGACTGTTGCTGGTGTGTCATCCTTACTGTGACCATTAAAGAAATATGATATCTTTTTATACTAAGTAAACAAATAAAGGAAAAAACAGAAGATCACCAATTTTGACTGCTTTATTTCTCTATTTTCAGTATCTAGTGATGGACTACTATGTTGGTGGTGACTTGCTGACACTTCTCAGTAAGTTTGAAGACAAGCTTCCTGAAGATATGGCTAGGTTCTACATTGGTGAAATGGTGCTTGCTATACATTCCATACATGAGCTGCATTATGTGCACAGGTAAAATATAATTTCATCTGGCAAAAAATACATGTACAGTTATGTGAAGTTAATCCTGAAGGTACTGCTACGTCTACAAACGAGCACAGTAGCCACAGGCAAACTACTGTGGGTACATGCTTACTGTATCCTGTATTACAGCTGTATAGCTATTACATTTTAAAGATCAAGTTTTGATGGATTGATATTAGAAGCAGTGACATTTATCTGACTAACCTTTTACTGCAGCTTCTATTTTTAATCAGGGTCCTTATTCTCAGTTCACTTAATGAATATTTATCTGCCTTTGTCCAAGCCAACCTAGAGGTTTGAAGTAGTTTGAAATGGTTTGAGCTTTCTAGATATGTGTAGACATTCTGCAAAATCTATGCTCAGTAAGCCCATTATAATGTCAGTGCATGTACTTACCTGAGGTCATTCTCCGTTTGTGTAATGAGTGGGCATGTGCCAGTCTAATTGTTTTTTCCAACATGATGTATATTCTGAATCAGTGGCTACCATTGTGTAAAACTTTATAGTAGTTTTACAATTAATGTTTAAAAAGCATGGGGAATTCTCAAACTGTAACATTTTGAACTCTTCTGTTTGGACTTGAATTGCTGTTCTAAAAATTAAAAGATTTATCTTAAAACTCCTGTAAGTAAATGTGGACAATATGTGGGGATTTAAAAATGTTGCAGCCTCAGAGAAGTTCACCAGAGGCACCATTGCACATGTTTCTGAGGAAGGTGTCCTGACTCAGTGACCAGCTACATCTTTTCATGGGGCTCAATGAATGTCTATCGTGGCCATAGCAGTGAATGGCTCTGAGGCCAAAATATGTGCTTTGAACAGGAGGCATATGAATGCCCAAGAAATAAATGCTTGGCAACTGGACTGGATTAGGAAGAAGCATGATTACTCTGGAGAGGGTTTCAAGGACCCTTTAAAGGCTTATACGACCTGTTAGCTGTAGATAGGGAACAGTGGAGCTCAGAGATGAGGCATTAAGCCTTTCTGAACTGCAGTAGTGGTCCCTGAGGCAAGTGAGATCTGAATGCAAAACAGAAAAGTGTTGCATGGGATTGGCTCATGCTGCAAATGGCACTGTGAGCAGTGTTTTTTAAAAAAAGCAAACAAACAAATTAGTGTATAGTTGTGTATTAGCTTTCGTAGTCCCCTGCAACTGCTGAGCCTGACTTGTGGCTATGGGACTGTAAGGGAGTGTTGACAGATCTGGAACTGAAATGTGTGGAATAAGATGAATGATGCAAAATTACCAGTTAATTTATAGGGAAAACATAGTGACATAGTCTAGTTTTCTCAGCACATATTTTTATGTATTATCACAAGTAAATATGCATTTAAATTTCTGTTGACAGACATAGATTAGCATTTATTATATTGTATTAATACTGCTAATTAGCAGCAGTATTAGTGACATTTCAGCAGTTAATTTAAGAGCGTTAGCCCTTGGTTAAAAAAGGGTGATGCAAGTTTGTGTTGGAAAAATGTATCAGGTTGGCAGGATTTTTACACATATTTGGTGAATGTATCATGGTTTTTCTCACAAGTCTCCTCAAATGTGAAACTGGAATTCAGCACCTTAAATATCAGACATTGTCACCTCCCACATCTGTGAAGCAAGGTGTATTAGAGCATGATTTTTTTGTTTACTCCTAGTAATTCTAGTCTCTTCTACAAAGATTAAACTGAAGGTATTGTAAAATTTTTAAGTTTTTGGGCACATGTAGTGGCATTTGGAACTTCACATTTGAAATACAGGATTTTATAATATACCAACACTGGCATAGTACATAGAATTATTTGAATAAATACAATATATAAAAAAAACCCCACACCCAAATCAACACATTTATTGGCTTTTTTATCTTCTTTTTGGCTAGCTTAGGTAAAAAAGAATTTTTAAAAAATGGCATGATGATAAGGTGGCATGTTGGAAGATGATTCTTGCTGTTGTTATGTAAAGGAAGGGGAGGAGACTGGTATATGTTATCTTGAAATAAATGGATTTTATCCTTTTTAGCCTGCAGAATGGGTACATAAGTGAGTTGGATTTGCTTTCTGCACTTGTTCTTCACACTTCCTTTCTTGCCACCTTCCCATCATATTGGCTAGGTGCTCTTAAAAGAATTTGAGATATTTTAAGGCTCTTGATTTTTTTAAAACCCCAAACAACAGCAATAACAAAACAACAGCAAACACCCACAAAACCCCAAAACCTAACCAAACACCAATGAAACAACTCCATCAAATAAATCTCAAAATACAACAAACAAAAAACCTCCCAAAAGCCCCACAAGCAGACAAACAAAACCCTCTCAAACTCCCAAAGAAACAAACAAAAACCCCACCCAAATATCTGAAAGATTCATCTTTTACTGAGACTTCATATGAATTTGAGTGCAAAATGATCAAATAAACTGTGATTAATTGGAGTACTAAATTAAATTAGTGTGCTCTGTTGTAAACCCTTTTTGGCTACTGATACTGTAAAGAATCAAGTGATAAACTAGAAGGAAACAGAAATGTTAGTTCCCTGTAATTTAGTAGCCTTAGCATGCTGTGTATCATTTTATACCCCACTATATGTGTGTAAGAACAGGAAAGACGCAGAGGTCGCCGTGGGAGACTTTCTAATGTCACTGTATCCTGTTCAAATAACATTGTCCTGAGCCCAGAGCTGGAGCAATTCAGTGGCTTGTAGGGCAACTGCTGCATATACACAGGATGCAAAGGTCCTTAGGTAGCCTTAGAAGCAAATGTACTGTGCAATAATGTATAGAAAATCTTGGATAGAAAATGAAAAATACTGGAGAACAGAAATACTAGACAAAATTCAGAGAAGCAGTAAAAAATTGTCCTAGTTAACAAGTTAGAAGTCAGTTTAAAACTAAGTCTTGGCAAAAAACATTTGATTAAAAGATTGTTTTTTTCCTTTTTGTCTTTCTTGTCTCTAAACAATATGACATGTATAGTCTTGAAATTTCGTTGATGGACTAAACTGCCTATCTATTACTGTGGTAGACTAGACTGTGGCAGACTCAGTGTCATTGATCTGCCTGGTTATTTGAACATTCAGAGTTCAGCTTCAAACTTGAAAATCTGAAGTAGTCTTAAGTCTTCAATATTCTGGGCAAAATTTTAAATTGGGCAGTAGGAGAGGGTCGTCAATAGTACAGTAAACAGAGTTTGCATCTGTGGGTATCCAACCTAAAATTCTGTGTCATTCTGATGCAAGATTAATCTTATAAGCAGAGCCAATACTATATGTTTAAATCTTTTCACTTCTTTCTATTCTAACAGGGACATAAAGCCTGATAATGTTCTTTTGGACATGAATGGCCACATACGACTGGCAGACTTTGGGTCCTGTCTGAAAATGAGTGAAGATGGCACAGTATGTATGAAGCAAAATTTAATTGGGTCACTGGTAGTGGGACCTATTAAGTGAATTACTGTTCTCAGAGATGAGGCATCATCAGTGTGCATCAGCGATGTGATAGATTGTAAACTCAACCTATTTAAATGCATTTTTAACATCTTTATCTCTTTGTTTTACAGGCTGCTAACTTAAGTTATGCTTTGCTGTATTTTTCTGTTTTCCATTTTTTCTCCTACTGACCATTTGAGTTCTCATGAAATTCTTATGAACAATCCAAAGACCTTTTTATTAAAAAAAAAGATAGAAATTTGATACTATTTATGTGATAGAATAACATGAGCAAGAACCTAGAGGCCATGGCAGACTTGGAAGTAAGTCAGCCAAAAGGAGCACGTAACTAAGCCCAACTGGAACTTAATCTGACTGCTGCCATAAAAGACTAAAAGTGTCTCTCTATAAATGCATTAACAACAAAAGGAGGGTTAAGGTTAATCTCCATCATTTATTGGATGTAGGTGGAAATATGGTGACAAAGGATGAGGAAAAGTCTGAAGTACTTAATGCCTTCTTTGTCTCAGTCTTTAATAGCAAGACCAGCTGTTCTCCAGGTAACCAGCCCCATGGACTGGAATACAGAAATGGAGAGCAGAAATGAAGCCCCCATAATCCAAGGGGGAATGGTCAGTGACCCACTACAGCACTTAGAGACATACAAATGTGGAGTCACAGTGCCTGGAGGTATTGAAAAGACAAGTAGATGTGGCACACAGGGAGATGTTTTAGGTGGACTTGGCAGTGCTCAGTTAACAGTTGGACACAATGGTCTTAAGGGTCCTCTCCAACCTAAATGATCATCTGATTCTATAAATAATAAACAATTTGTTTGACAAACAGATCGGCAACGTGATGGTAATTGGCCATCTTGTGCACCAGATTGGATATACCTCGAAAAGCTAAATTACTCATGATGTTTCTTGTTTGTTTTGCCTAGTTGAGGGCACTTCCAGGGGTACAGACCTGCCAAAGTATGGCATGCAGCAGCATTCACTGATTTTGGCACAAATTCAGGTCTTGATGACATCCTCTAGTAATAAAAAGCATGCCAAGGCTTTACCATATTAAAATGCAAATATAAATTGGAAGAAGCCATTAGAATTGAGAACATATTTCTGGAGATTACAGCCATGTTTCCACTGCCCTGAGGGTCGGGGCTCCCCTACTGCTTGAGAACAGGGAAATTCCCCACATTACCCCTATATATTGCATCCAATTACACATTAGGCAATAAACATTTGTCTGATTTCTGACACAATAAAACTCACCCAAGGAAATTCAGGAGTAGGACTTGATCTCCCTGCTTATTCATGTTTCATTTCAAGTTCTGGCAGCCAACTGCAATTTTGAAGTATAAACAAACACAAAGGCAAAACATTTTTAGTCTTTCTGCTTTCACAATAGCTGTGATTATTTTGGGTTTCTACTGTGTTCAGAATAAAACCTGTCAACTGATTTTATGGAGCAATAGACTAGAACTTAATCTTTGCAGTCTTTCTTGCTTTCTTAATATTTTCTTTGTAACATTGCTGTGACTTTATAAATCTCTTCTTCTCCAGAATCATGTCCTGGTGTCTCTGTGTGTCAGAAATACTAACTAGCATGTGAGTAAAAAAAGTTGCTGAGAGAACCTGAAAACTTATGGTAGGATTATGTTTGCCTTATTTTTAAGGTACAATCATCAGTAGCAGTGGGTACACCTGACTACATCTCTCCTGAGATCCTGCAAGCAATGGAAGATGGAATGGGGAAATATGGGCCTGAATGTGACTGGTGGTCACTGGGTGTCTGCATGTATGAAATGCTGTATGGGGAAACACCCTTCTATGCAGAGTCACTAGTGGAAACCTATGGGAAGATTATGAACCATGAAGTAAGAGCTGTATTAAATCCATTGTGTTTTCACTGAGTTTGTAATGTTGGCAGAGAAACTTAACCATTTAAAGATACTGAAGTGATAGTAGTTCTTTGCTTTTTCGCAATGTTTTAGAGTCATATTGTGTAGGTTTTGGTTCAGGTTATAGGAATGTTTTCTTCTCTGAATGACAGAAATTTAATTCTTCAACAAATTGAAATTTTTCTCTAAATGCTGATGTTGTTGGAAAATCTAAGCAGTCATCAGAAAATTAAAATTAAAACCTACTTTTGTTGTTAGGCCCAATGAATGTTTCCTCTGGACTGTGCAGAAGAAATGAAATAATGCATTATTTACGGAGCTGTGCACATTTTCTGTCACACTGATAGTAATACCAAAAAGGCAATAGGCAAGTCAAGCAGTGTAGGAGACACGATCTGCTTGAAGAAGCTGAGATTGGGAGGAGTTGTCTGGAGTGGCAGTGGATAGAAAAATGTGAACTTGAGCTGCCTGAAGAATGTGAGGTCAGGGAGTTGGCCAGAGTAAGAGTGGTGGGGAAGAGGTGCAACTTGTGGGTGCATTTTGAACGTTAGAGAATGAGAATAAATGAGTTCATAATGTCCTTTCAAGAGCTGTATTAGAAGGATGGGTTTATGTGAATACTCATCCTAGGTAGCTAGAAGCTGTTGCAATAAGGTTATTACTGCATTTTCTTCTCCCCAGGATGAGTGCAGTTTACTGGCTTTACACTGCTGGGCTCTCACAGTGAAGCAGTGATGGATAAGACATGAAATCCTTGCTAGAGCTGACACTCTTGCTGTGATGAATATTAATATCTCTCTTGCTTTCATTCTTTCAATGAATGAACTGAATACAATTGTGACCAGTGTAAACTCTGGCTACACAGCTCTTAAATTACTTGAGAGGAAATTTGAAGCTGCTGTCCTGCAAATTTAATACTTTAATCTCATTTGGACACACAATCAATATAATTGTATTTTTTTATTGGGAATTTTAAAGTTTAATTTCATTTATGCTGTTTTGGTCCCTAATGATCTCATTTTTAAACTTGAAAAGTAGTATTTTATATACATATACACACGCACATATCAAAAATATATTTACATCTGCAACTTGAGCTAGTGGGTGGCATCCCTGCCCATGGAAGGGGAAGTTGAAATTACATGATCCTTAAGGACCTTTCCCACCCAAACCATTCTGTGATTGTATGATACATATAAATATGCCAATGTCTTTTATTGGAATTCAAAAAACCCAAACAAACACCCCAAACAAACAAAAAACCCCTTCTTGACTGTACAATAGTACTAATAGTACTAGGAAGCTAAAATACAGATAAAGTTTTCCCAGTTTTTTCTATCTAGAATAAAATCAGTTGTGAGTGGTAATTACAATTTTTAGATCTTATGTTTGTTTATGATAATATAAATATTTTCGAAATGTTGTTTATATTTGGAAAGCAAAACAAGTGTTTAACCTATACAAAAGAAAACTATATTCTTAAATATAACAACATTTGGTAAAGAATTGACTACCATTATGGCGTTTTTAAGAGTTGAAATTAATTAAATCTCAAGGAGTACATCTTCTCAGGACATCAATGGACCTCTGACTAAATACCAGTGAGGGTCTGCCTTTATTGTATGATCTTTAATATATTGTAGTGTGTTAAAATTCTGGTATGTCTTAAAGTCTGCTTTTCTAGCAGAGTTACAGTAATCACAGTTAGTTTCAAACACATCTGTATTAAGGAAATGGAAAAATGATTTCTTGTCCTCAAAATCCATTTTAAGACAAGAAGTCTATCACTGATATGTTGAATTGTGCTCTGTCACTGCTTGCTGGAACAAGAACAGTATTTGACTATTCATTTCCAGTTTTATTGTTGTAATTTTGCATGTTCTTTTTTAAACTACTGTTGGAAGTTATGGAATGGGTTCCTTCTCTAAAAATTTCTGTTTGTTTTGTAGGAACGATTTCAGTTTCCATCCCATGTTACAGATGTATCTGAAGAAGCAAAAGATCTTATTCAGAGACTTATCTGCAGCAGGGAGCGTAGACTGGGACAAAATGGAATAGAGGATTTTAAATCTCATGCATTTTTTGAAGGACTGAATTGGGATAACATCAGAAACCTAGAAGCACCTTACATTCCAGAAGTTAGCAGTCCTTCTGACACCTCAAACTTTGATGTAGATGATGATGTACTAAGAAATCCAGTAAGTCTTTGTTTTTAAATATTGCTAATGGAAGTGTACAACCTTGCTGTACTGTAAAGTAGTAGTGAGAACTTATTTAAAAATAAGTAATGTGAGAGATGAAAAATAAGTCACTTCAAATGTGAAAAACTCAAGGTTTTTTATGTCTGTGGCATTTTGGATTATCAGAAGTCGTGAGCTGCTTTTCTAAGTTGTAGCACTTGCTGAAATGAAGTATTGTTACATGGTCAGTCAAAAGTAAAACATATTTAGGTGGGGGAAAAAACCTTTAGTTGCCCTTTCAATTTACCTCTACAAGAAGCTAGTATTAGGATTTATTCCTTTTCAAAGATGAAAAAAAATCTGTCTTTAGAAATACACATGCACTCCATGCAGCTTGCTGTCATGGCTGTTCAGGTGAGAGGACTCACACTGCTCCTTCTCCTGTCACTTAAGATCCAGGAGATTGGTTTTTGGAGTAGGGAACATTGGTGTTCCACTCCTCCATTTCTCTTGTGTTGTAGTTTGCAAAGAGATCAGGAAGAGCAGAGAGCTTTTGTGGTAATTTGTTCATCAGCTTGTATTCCAAAAAATGAAGAGCTTTGGGCACGTTTTTTGATTACATGTCTAACAGTAACTAGAATACTAAAACTAACAGCAAGCATTTTGGTGCCAGGTCACTTTTAATTAGGAACTTGAAATCTCGGGTTTTCTTTTAGTGACTGCATTGTGCTTTGAACTTGTTGAAATGCTGCCCTTTCTAGCACCAGTTCAAGAGGCTCCTAAATTCAGGTCATTGTATTAAGTGACGTAATCTGAAATAAAGCTTGTTCAGGGACAATGGAGCATGACTGCCAATTGTCAGTTGGTGTACTAAGAGAAGTATTTCCATTAGCTGTCTCTCTTTTAGCTGGTGAGGCTCAATCAAATGCCTTTCAGTCTGTATGGGTTCTCTTTCGGTTTTTCATGCATCTTGTTTTCATGCAGGAAGTGGTGCCACCAAGTTCTCATACAGGCTTTTCTGGATTGCATTTACCATTCGTTGGGTTTACATACACAACTGATAGGTAAGCAGAGGATGTGTTCTTCATTTAACTTGTTTCCCAAATGCAGCTAATTCTAGGAAATTCTCATTTTCATAAACATGGACAAAGATTGATGTCCACAGGTATACCTCTGGATAAACAAACCTTCTTTTTTTCTTTCAATTGTCTGAACATAATTTGATCGTGTTTACCAAGATTAGGCACTTTTGTATTTAGTATTTTATGTGTTTGAAATGGAAGAAAGTTAAGGGGTTAGATGTGTCAGTTGCAGTTGGGTATGAAATTGCCCTTCCTGCATTGCAAGGCTGAGAGCAAATATTGCCCATGTTGGACACCTGGCAGGAACTGTTCAGGGTTATCTCATTGCTCCAATGTCTTGCTGGTAGGCCAAGTTAGCATAGAGGTTTCTGAGCATGGATAAAGTGGCTCACTTCATGCATCTTTGAAATGGCCTCCATCTAACCTCAGAGATCTCTCAAACACGTGCTTGTCTCTGATCTTAAGGTATTCTGCCCTGTCTGTTACTCCACTGTTTTTCTTTGCTGGGGTTTGCTACCTCATGAGCCCAAAACACATATCTCATCCTTTTCAGAACGAGATCATGAGGCTTAACTTAAATCCAGCTTTGCCATGCTTTAAACTAAACTTCAGGGTTTGTCCCTCAGCTATCTCAGTGCAGCTACATTTACCCGTTTCGTTCTCTGATGGGTAGTAGTAACCTTTGGCATAGAGAGTTAACACTTCCAATCATTTAGGGAATAATAACTTTATCCTGAGAGTTGTCTCTACAGTAACAATTACTGCACTAATTGTTACTGTAAATTTAATGTGTGTATTTGGTGGAATCCCAGCATGTCACTGCTACAGACTGCTGTGAGTATTTATTAAAACGTTCCAACTTATGTATTTGTTTTCAGTTCTTTATCTGATAGAGGCACTTTAAAGAGTGTGATGCAGTCTGACACTGTAACCAAAGATACGGATGTACAGCGTGACTTGAAGAACACTTCACAAATAGAAGGCTATGAAAAGAGAATACGGAAATTAGAGCAGGAAAAGCAAGATTTGAACAGAAAACTGCAAGGTTAGTGGTTTATATTTGTTTGGATTCTTAATTCTGGTCATTGGAACATATTTCATTGAAAATATTTTCCTTTCTTTTCTGATTTTTAGAATCTACACAGACAGTGCAGAACCTCCAAGGTCCAGTGTGTGTTACAGTAAATACAAACCGAGATAAGGAGATTAAAAAATTAAATGAAGAAATTGAACGGTTGAAGAACAAATTAACAGGTAGGCCTCTGGCATGGTAATTATAGCAATGCAATTTATTTTGCTACTCCTAGTAGCATGATGTACTGTGTTTTTGCAAAAAGTAGAATTAATGTTTTTGAGGTACTTAAAAAACAAAGAGTTTTTAAAGCCTCATTCAATATTAAGAGGCATTTCTATTTTTCCAGATGAGTGCTTAACTACTTCTTCCATTTGCTTGACCTGATAGCATATACTAAAATGGGAAGTCTAGAGTACAATAAATTGTGTTAAATATTTTGTGTGATGTTTGTTTCCCTAAAAATCTCAGGAGATTCTGTTCTCTTACTCCTCCTTTTTGGAGGAGTAATGTTTTGGAGGGGTTTTACTTGGAGGCAGGTGTAAGAGACAGAGGAGAGAGAAGTCTGGTTGTTCTTTGGTAACATAAGGGAATAGATGGGAGGATCTATAATAATAGTTCACATTTAAATATTTCTGAGCTCCTGCTCCCTTTTTCTTTCTGTTTGGTGATGCATTAATTAGGAAGCACTGAGCCTTGCAGAAAAACAAATACTGGCATCTGTCCTGAGGGAAGGCTGACTCATCCATATCACTGAAAATCTGTTACTTGACAGTGCTATTAGTTTATCCATACAAACCTCCTATTAGCACCTAATTTTTAAGTGGGAGTCAGTGATAAACAAAATGTTAGTTTTGAATCCTAATGACTTGGCTGAGAGTTTTACAGGGGCCTGTAGTATAGCCTAAATGCTGAGTTGCATCTGATATTTTTTTAAATTTTTTTTTAAATATTTTTTCCACATTAGTTTGGCAATATGCCCCTTTTGTAGGTGTAAACATTACAAAAATAGCTCAGCTCTCATACACAGATTATCCTTCTGAAAAAAAGCTATTCTTGTGTATTCTGAAATTAGGTTTGAATCACAACAGTTGGTTTGAGGTGCTACTTCTGCAAATGGTTCAGCTTTATCTAGCTCTTCAGCCAATGATGTCCTGTTAAATATAAATTCTAGCAGTATGGTCTGATTTAAAAAGAAGTAACGTTGGTTCACATAGGGTGGAAGGAAGTTTGTACTGAAGTGAGGAAAGGAATAGTACTTGGGATCCCTGAATACATAGGTCCAGTTTCCTGTTCTGCCACAGATATCAGTGGAACTTGAGTGAATTCGCTGTGCAATTTCTTATTTATTTGTTTAAAAGAAGTCATAATTAAAACCAAATGGAGAATGGCAGTTCATTTTCTTACTAGTTCTAAGACTGAGCAGAAATATATAAAGGTGGCTAGTGGTTTCATTTTAATTTAAAAGCAATAATTTGAGGTCATATTTGTTTATTTTTCTTTGAGAGTAAAGAGAGAAAAAACTGCCAGGAATACGGGCAGTCAGGTCTACAGCTTGCCTTATGCAGGAGCATTTTTCCTTCCCAGATTATTAGTTCTTACCTAGTCTAGAAAATAAATAGTCTTTGCCTATCTTGCTGGATGCACTAACTAATGACTAACTGCAGCCTTTCTTGTCACATAATGAAAACTATTTAGGAGATACATTGCTAGAACTGGAATTGGAACAACTCAAGTTTATTTTAATGTTTTGAAGATCTAGAAGTTGCATTCCTCCAAAACAAAGCCCTGTACTAAGGCTTTTTCACTTGGAGATCACAATCTTTGGGAGAATTTCTTTAAGGGGATGAGAAAAATAACATTATTTTGAGGTATCAATATTACCTTAAACAATCTAAAATGGTAGGAATGGGAAAGAAGTTGGTTTTTCAAGGAAAGTGATGCCAGTTTGTTTGAGCAATGTTGCTTGTTGTATTGGTGTTCATTTGGGATCAGTTACCTTTACTATGTATTAATCTACAGATATAAGTAAACTGGAAGCACAGCTTGCAGATGCAGTTGCTTTTCGGCAAGAACACGAAGACTCTGTACACAAGTTGAAAGGACTAGAAAAACAGTGCAGAGTACTGCGGCAAGAAAAGGAGGACCTTCATAAGGTATTGATCCAAAGACAGATACTTGAAAAAATGGTCATGTAAAGTGGTTGTAGAACAGTTATGTTGTGATTGCAATTTTAGTGTTTTAAATGCTGCTTTTGAAAACTATACTAAAGGAACCTGCTTAGCAGTACAGTAGCTCCAAAGTATCACGCTTTATTTCTTGGTAGTTTATTCTATTCTTGTTTTAAATGTGTTCTGCTAGATGGGACAAATATGTAAAGAATGCTTTTAATTAAGCTATTTAATTATTCTTAAAGTTTCAATAGAAGTCTGAGAGCAATCAAGACATACTTCAGAACCTTGGGTGATTTGTTAAGGGATCAGCAACACAAGTGTTGTTCTTCATTCTTCCGGTTTCAGGGAATGATGAGGGAAGAAACAGGAAGATCCAGCAGACCAATACCTGGCTGCTATTGCTGGCAGAATTCTGCTTTTTTTGAACATGGGTGGGTTTTTGTAACACCAGGCCTGCTGGTGACAGATGGAGTACACCTATCTTGAAGGGGGAAAAAGATCTTTGCACAGACATTAGCAGGGCTCAATGAAAGATCTTTAAACTAGATTTGAAGGGGGAAAAGGGATAAAGCCAGGCTCAACAGAGATAAGCCTGGGGAGTGGCATACCAATGTGTGAGGGATCATATGCTATTGAGGTCCTTCAGACTGTTGTCTCAGTGCAGGTAGAGGTTGGAGATCCATGTAGCAGCAAAGACACAAGGGTTATTGATGTGTTAGAAACCACAGGAGTGCCTGAGAATGATGATGTAGGAATTAGGGCTTCTCTCATCAAAAAGGGGGTGGGATAAATAGCCCACTTGTATCAGGATCAACGAGGTGAAGAGCTGGGTCCTGTACTTGGATCACAACAACCCCTTGCAGTGGTCCAGGTTTGGGGCAGAGTGGCTGGAAAGCTGCCGTAGAGAAAAGGCCCTGGAGGTCCTGTTGACTGCAGCTGAACATGAGCCAGCAGTGTGCACAGATGGCCAAGAAGGGCAATGGCCTCCGGGCTTGAATCAGAAATAGTGTGGCCAGCAGAACCTGAGCAGAGATCATCCCCCTGTATTTGGCACTGGCGAGGCCGCACCTTGAGTAGTATCTAGTTTTGGGCTCCTCCCTGCATGAAAGACATTGAGGTGCTGGAGCCTGTTCAGAGAAGGGCAAGAGAGTTGATGTAGGGTCTGGAGTACAAGTCCTATCAGAAGTGGCTGAGGGGGCTGGGAGTGTTTAGCCTGGAGAAAAGGAGGTTCAGGGAAGACCTACCTGAGCTCAACTACCTGATAGGAGATGGTAGTAAGATGGGGATCAGTCTCTTCTCCCAAGTAACAAGTGACAGGAGAAGAGGAAATGGCCTTAAGTTGCACCAGGGAAGATTTAGATTGAGTATTAGGAATAATTTTTCACTAAAAGGATTGTCAAGAATTGACAGGCTGCTCAGGAGGGTGGTGGAATTACCATCCCTAGAGGTATTTAAAAGACTTGTACTTGTGTCCCTGTGTAGACTTGGGGCATGGTTTAGTAGTGGGCTTGGCAATGCTGCATTATCATTTGGACTCGATGATCTTAAAGGTCTTTTCCAATCTAAATTATACTGTGATTCTGTGTTAATGTACATAGGAGTTAAACTCACATCTGTGGCTACTTAACAGTCCTGTAGGTACCAAAAACATATGCTACCTGTATTGAAATAACTAGTTTTGGAAAACCATACTAGCCATATTCTTCAAGGCCATTCAGATGGACCCAAAAGTAATTTGTGGGCCAAAATCTCTGGCTTGTTTGTATACTAGAATTTAATAGTCTCTCTTCTATAAGTTAACTACTGGTAAGGGTAATTTGCCAGAGGGTATGAGTAGCAGAGAAGGCAGATCTGTTCCTCCTGACCTGCACACATGCATTTTGGGAAGTTAGTTAATAAAAGCTCCTGCAATGCTTCTACCAATGACAGAAATGTTTGGAAGTCCCTTGGTCAGTATACATTTATTTTGTTGTCTAGTTCTGCTCTTTTTCATAGTTTCTTCCCCCCCACTCTCAAATGATTTTATATAGAACATGTTATTGCATTTTAGTCTTGTTAATTTTTGTTAACTGCTTTCTGTAAAGGAAACAGCTTTTATACTTTCAATTAAAGTAGTAGTAGTAGTTTGTTCTAAGAAATCTTCCTTAGTTTTCTGAAGAATTTCACAAGATTTGCTGCAGACTCTCAGTGCTGGTACTATGTATTTAATGGCTCCTCTGAATCTGCTGTCTGCTAGAAACATTACTTTAAACAGGGTTACTAATGTGCAGGCACATGGTGGTAATCTAAAATAGTTATTTGAAGTGAGGTGGCCTTATAAGAAAGAACTTTGGAACACTAAAGGTAGTCTTGAAGCCTCCACGCTAGCAGCAGAGTAATGGCTCTCCTGATATGCCACTGCAGCTGCTTAGCCAGCGAAAGAACCCCAAACAATTGTGTAAATTAAGAATTAGAAATAATCTTTAGAAGTGAAGTGGTTGAACTTTCAAGTCATGCTTATGTATATTCTTGGAAAGAATAGGTGGAATTCAAATAACTCTTTTTATTATATTTTTTATCTAAACCAGCAACTTGTGGAAGCCTCAGAGAGATTAAAGGCACAGTCCAAAGAACTGAGGGATGCCCACCAACAAAGAAAGCTGGCTGTGCAGGAGTTCTCTGAGCTCAGTGAGAGGATGGGGGACCTGCGGTCCCAAAAGCAGAAGCTGTCCCGGCAACTTCGCGACAAAGAAGAGGAGCTGGAAGTGAGCATGCAGAAAATCGATGCTCTGCGACAGGACGTCCGTAAATCCGAGAAGATAAGAAAAGAGGTAGCTTGATAAAATAGCCAGCAGTAACATGTTCAGCTCCTGCTCATCCAGTGTCTTAAATGTGATTGTAATGAAAAACTGGGAGTATCTTCTGGGGTTTTTTGGGCTTCTTTGTACTCAGACTAATTTGGAGAAAATTGTTCTTACTGTATGCCCAGCTTGTTAGTTCTTGTGTTTTGATTCTTGTGGACTCTGACTCACAATCAGCTTGAAACCTAGAAAGCTCAGTGAGTGTCTTCATTTGCTTTGAGGTTGGAGTAGTCTGACTTCACTGGTTTTTTTAACTGAATGTTTCTCTTCAGCTGACAGGACCAATAGTGGTACAGATTAAGTATGTGGTTTTCCTTTCTCTGTAGTTAGTCATTGTAAGAATATCTGTATTATCTTTAAACAAGTTGATTTCCAATTAGTATGCCGGGCACTTACAGTTTTACGTAAGATGGAGTGGATAACCAGAAGAGGGCATAAGAAAGAGCTACTGAAGTTAATCTGGAGTGTTTTAATCACTGAAAAAATCATCATGTTTTATGTATTTTCTGGGTGAAGTGTAGAAGAGAAATTCAAGGGCTTTATAAACACGGCTAGAAAACTTTGAAGGACAGTCTATAAAAGTGTAATAAAAGATGAAGTTTCTCAGGCTTTTATCCATGAACAAAAAGTGGTAGTTAACTGGGAACTGGCAAAGAGCTGTGGCATCTCATCTCTAGAACAGAGTGCTGTAGACATTCAAGGGTTGTTGCTTATTCAGTTAAATACTTTCATGCGGGCCTTTAAAATCTGTCTTTGTTCTTAAAAATTCCTCTACACTCCCTTTCGTAATGGTTGTATCAATCTTCTATTCAAAACATAGTCTAGAAGTTCATTATCTTGTCCCAGAGTCCTAAGTACAATCCTTTTAGAAACAACTTTGCTAGTTTAATTTGAACACAGAAAAACAAATCTTACTCTTCCTGTCAGGTTTTGAAACTGTGCCACTACTGCTTGAATTGCAAGTTGACTTAGTTGCCACTAAATCTAAATTGTCTTTCTGATAAACTTTCTGAAGTCAATAAATGAATGATCAACCTTGTTTTTTTCCATAATTGCATGGTAAAAATGTTCATTATTCATATTTGAAGTATTTTGCCATAATTTGGCTCTCAGGTTGAGATCTTTAAGCTGCCTTACTAGATACTGAGGCATGGAACTGACCCATAAGAGTGGGAGACTTTCTCCTTTCACCACTGCAGTGCCTCCCTAGTGGCATTCCTTCTCTTTGCTTAAGTAGAAGCTGTGCAGTTATCCCTGAATGGACTTGTTCGTGCCAGTACAAAGAGTCATAAAATAACAGTTGTGCTACATGAGACAGATGGATGTCTGGATCACTGAAGGCAAAACAATTATCATCGCAGTCTGAGATGATTGTTATAGTGGTGTAACTTAAAATAGAAATAAGTAAAACTTGCTGCTAGTCCATATGGAGGAAAGGAAATGAGTGATACAGATAGTGCTATCTTGTGTTGAAATGACCTAAAATTACTCATTACAGCTGGAAGCCCAACTTGAAGAAGTTGTAGCAGAAGCATCAAAAGAACGCAAGCTTCGTGAGCACAGTGAGGCTTTCTCCAAACAACTGGAAAATGAACTGGAAGCTTTAAAGGTTACATGTTTTTTGTTAAATATTTACTTCTGGCCTGTAGTTTTGCATACTTAACTGTTGATAGCAGTGGGAGACCTAAAAAGCACAGCATTACTAGAAACATGACCTAACCTATTCAGATTTGTTTGCCTTTTTTGCCTGAAAGACTTTAATCATTGGACACTAACATCTTGAAAATGCCCAGTTTATATGAATTCTGCGCAGATACCAAAACAAGGTAGTCCAAACCTGTTAACTTTGCAACCCATTTCAGCCCCTTATTAGGGTCATGTAAGAAGAGCAGTCACTTACCAGGCTTAATGCTTGGAGACTGGCACCTTTTAAATCACCTGGTGCCCAAATAAAAATTTTTCCAAAGTGCCACCAATTGGGCAATTCTGACTTTAAAGAATATTCCTAAAATATAAAGATCTTGGCTCCTTCCTGATGGTTTCTTCTCTTCTTCTGCAGCTGAAGCAGGGAGGCCGGGCAGCTGGTGTCACACTAGAGCATCAGCAGGAGCTTTCCAAAATTAAGTCTGAGCTGGAAAAGAAAATCTTATTTTATGAAGAGGAGTTGGTCCGACGAGAAGCATCACATGTTTTGGAAGTAAAAAATGTGAAAAAGGAAGTACATGATTCAGAGAGTCATCAGCTTGCACTGCAGAAAGAGATCATGATATTGAAGGATAAATTAGAGAAAACAAAGCGAGAAAGGTAAGCTTTTGGACATGATTCCTTAACTATGGATTTCTTTTTGTTGTGTGTATATATTGCATTGCATAGATACCTGTGCAGGCTGGTATTTCGCCTTAACTCTGTTTATTCCTTTTTGGAAATCCCAATCTACAGGTGCAGCAGTGTTACAGTGTAAGTGTTTCTATTTCTTGTCCTTCTCCTTAGGCACAGTGAAATGGAGGAAGCAGTAGGAACAATGAAGGAGAAATATGAGCGTGAAAGATCTATGCTCTTGGAAGATAACAAAAAGCTAACAACAGAAAATGAGAGGGTAATTAAGCAAAATATAATTCTTAATTACTCTCTGGTGTTGAAATAGTCTACTTACTGATCAGAACAGGATCTGTGGATGTTCAGACATTATCTGAATAAAGCAAATGTCATATTTACCATATAAATGTCAGAGATTTGGCTACATAGTAACTTTAACATCTTGGTACTGCTCTTTGGGGGATTGATTCCCACAATTCAGAGGTCACCGCCCACTGATTTCTTCATGAAGGCTGCACAGAGAGGGAAGCATTGACAGACTGCCTGCATTCCTGATGGCTTACAGTTAAACCTCATTCCTCTCTGACCTCTACACTTGCATTTTCTTTTCCTTTGTTTTAGATTATTTTGTATTAACTGACAGATCCACAAAAAAAGAACCCCTTCCATTTCTTTGCTGTTGTTAGAGCTCCTAGATAGCCCAGGGTGGTCTTGTTTGTTGAGATTCCATAGGTGTGTAGACACGCACATGTATAAAAGGCCTAAAACTGACATAAGTCACAAGTGAAACTAATCTTTTGTTTCAGCTGTGCTCCTTTGTGGACAAATTAACAGCACAGAACAGACAGCTAGAAGATGAGCTCCAAGATCTAGCAGCAAAGAAGGAGTCTGTTGCTCACTGGGAAGCTCAGATTGCAGAAATTATTCAATGGTATGTGCTGTTTAGAGATCCAAATATGGCTATTTTCCACTTCTGAAATACTGATTGACTTTTTGGGTTTTTTAGTGTATAGCTAGACCCTGTCCCTCTGTATGAGATCAGCAAAAGCCTGGTGTTGATTTTGATGAAATTGTCAGATGCCACTGCAACAAGTACAAAGGAGAGAGTTTTGGTGTCAACTTTCTCGAGTCTCTGAAGTGATTATTAAGTCACTCAGTTTGGAATATTTTCATCAATATATTCAGGAAGTTGGTTGTGATTTAGAAGGTCCACATTAACATATAGAACTCACTAGCTGCACTAGACAAGCACTTAGACTTAATTCATAGGTATATTCTTCCCTCTGTAATTCTCTGTTTTAGCAAGCTGTGTGCAAGTAGTTCAGTGTGCAAAATAAAAAGGACTGGAAGGTAGCCCTTACAAAAATTGAGCAAGGAATATGCAGATTACGTTCCAAATGATAACAGTTGATCTCTGCAGAACTCTTGCTGATGGTGAAAGGGAAGCTTCAGTTTCCCTAGCAACTGCCACAATCAAGAAAATTTGATAAAAGAAAAATCTGAAGCAGGCAATCTAAGATGTATTCAGTTTTCTTTTGCTGGGAGAATTTTCCCTGCTCTGTCCATTTCTGTTATGTCTCTAAATCCAGTGCAGACACTCTGATAATTTGATGGTACAGTATTTGGTGCTATGAGCCATGAAACTGCTAAGTTACAGGTTTTTGTAATTGCACAACAGGGTAAGTGATGAGAAGGATGCTCGTGGCTACCTCCAAGCATTAGCTTCCAAGATGACAGAAGAACTAGAATCGTTGAGAAGTTCCAGTCTGGGGTCACGAACACTGGTAAGAAAATAGCAACCATTCAGGCTGTTCTGGGGATGTCTGAGAAGCTACATTTCTAGTTTTTCCTACCTGTACATAATCAGAATTATTTTCTGATGTATCCACTTCTCCACTTTTGAGTTTTTAACTATTGCTTGCAAAATCCAATTAGGTAATCTTATCAGAATTTGACAATTACAAGGGGCAGTTCTTTCCTACTAATATCTGCCATCACAAACTACTTTAAACAGTAGAGAGGAGAGAAGAAACAATAACTTAAAACCATTAAAGGGGATTACAGAAATGTACCTCATCACATTAGATGCGATTGAATAATTTTAGCTGCTGTTACGCTGCAATAACAAAGTTTTCTTTTTTGAAAAAGTATCAACTAGTTGATACTGGTACAAAAGGGGGATGCACTGAGAGGGCGTAGCATTATTTACATGCAGAACAGTGAGACCTTATGCCTTAATACAGTAGTAACATGAATTCCAAAAAAAATCTACAGAATAGAAGAGCTCTTATAAAATTTTGAGTATGGTTTCAAGGAGAAAAACACCTGCAGAAGGAAAGGGAGAGCCATTTGCATTTTGGCACGGAAGCCCATATCCCTTGCAATGCCAGTCAGCACAGTCTGCCATGCAGAGTCCATCTGCTGCTGGTTTATACATATAAGAAGTTACACCTTCCAAACCTATGAATATGAGAGATTAAGAGAAAGTTATTACTTCTGTGAGGTAACATTTGCCTATATCATCAAGAGGCAATTATAATATTGAGAGGTTTAATAGGAAGAAAGATCGAATCAAATACAGTTGGCATTTTCATCTTAGCTACTGCCAGAATAAAGAACACTGTCTGTTCTTCATATTACAACTGGGTTTGTAACTTCTGCAGCCTGATCTAAGGCAACTATTTCTCAACATAAAAAATGCCTCTCATTTTTCATGACTGTTATTTGCAAGTTCATGTGTGAGTAGAGAGATATTCATTAGGGAATATCAGAAATGTAATCCACACCAAAAAATGCCTGGAAAAGCTCAGAATATTAGCTTTTGGGGGTAATAGGGTAGAATTGCATGGTGTATGTAGAAGTATAGCATATGCTACTTAGCAAGCATAAGAATTGTGTAGGCAAATGTTCTGAGTATCTCAAGGCCCAGATTCTTTCCTCTTTTTTTTTTGTTTTTGCTACTCTTGATATGTTTTATAATGTTATGTTTTGTTTGGAAAATCCATTATGCCACTGTGCAAGTTCAATACTCTCTTCTAGACTGTACAGAGAAAACTAGCCATTTTCAATGGTTTCTCTCAGTTTGACTTCCATGCTCAGTGATCTAGCATTTTAGTTTCAAGCATACCATGTTAAAATTGCTCACAACTTCATTTTTGTGTAATGAAGTCTGACTGTTGACTGATTTTCGTGCAGCAGGTATACTGTCCATAACTAATTAAAAGAGCATTCTCTGAACAATGTGAAAGCTAATTTATGTCTTCGGACAAGAACAGAAATATTCTTAGATTGCTGATACTAATATTCAGTAACTTACTGCAACAGGATCCACTTTGGAAAGTGCGACGCAGCCAGAAGTTGGATATGTCAGCCAGGCTGGAATTACAGTCTGCCCTTGATGCAGAAATTCGTGCCAAACAACTAGTTCAAGAAGAGCTACGAAAAGTTAAAGATGCAAACATGTCTTTTGAAAGGTAATAAAAGCTTTGGTTCTGTTTGGGTTTTAGTGTACTGCTCTAAACTGCTGATTAGAGTAATAGCAACTTCCTTAAAATGGCCCCTTGTGCCCAGGATATTTGACTTTGCCAGAAAGATCCCATTCTACAGACTACACATTTCTTACATAGTCAACTGAGAACTAAAAATTTCTTCAAGTAAACATTTCAATGACATAATAAGATACAAATCTTGGGTATCTGAGAAAAAAAGAGTGTAAGAGCAAATCCAAAGCAAATTCACTACCGTTTCTTAGACTAACTGGAGAGCTAAACTTATTCTTGGGAATTAAAAGTCCAACCGCGATTGGAATGATTTTGTCAGATATCTGCAATGATAGCAGAAGTCTCTAGTACAGTTTTAAATATCCAGTCAAGTAATGAGATTCCTATTCTGTGGAAAAGTAAAATTAATCAGCCTTAAAAAACCCAACAATGCTCCTCAAAAACAAATAAGGAAAAAAATAAATAATTTTCCAAACCTCTGTTATATAGGACCTGAAATTAACAACCTTGTGCACTGGCATTCCTGCCTTTGAAACATTTCAGATTGCATTTTGATCATATTGTGTTACTTTAGTAAATTAAAGGAGTCAGAAGCAAAAAATAGAGAACTGTTGGAAGAGATGGAAGGTTTGAAGAAAAAACTGGAAGAAAAATACAGAACGGATTCAGGTAATTAAAGTTACTATGTTTTAACAGCGTTCTAACACCACCTGTGATATTGCCTTTTAGCTAAGCCTGTTCTGCTTTTGGTTTTAGGTCTCAAACTTCCAGACTTTCAAGATTCCATTTTTGACTATTTCAACACCTCTCCTCTTACACGTGATTTGACTTTCAGAGTGAGTTATTATATAAAATAACTATAAAAATGTGATAATTCAATTATATTGTCATTACATAAAAGGAACTCTTAGGCACTCTATGACGTATTTGGATCTGGCTTACTAGCCAGTTTAGTGTGGCACAGAATTGGATGCCCAGATCAGATTTTTTTGGCATTTTGTAGAGAAGTTGGCACCTTTGGGAATTATTCTCAGAAGTTAACATTAATTATTTTCTATTCTAGCTTCTTTGTTTAGCTTAATCTCAAACATTTGGCTAAATGAAATATATTCAGGATTTTTTGGAAGTGTTGGCACACCCTGTCAGAAATAAGGGATTAAATGCTTTGCAGTTGGAAGATGCTGATTATTACAAGGAAAAGTGTTCACACAGTTCAAGGAGTACTTAAACAGATATGTAGAATTGTTGGCTTCAGATCTTAATGGTGTGGTTAGAGTAGAAGGAGCTGGGAAGAGAATCTCAGGACCCACAGATGTTGGTATAATAAGTTTATCGTGACACACCCTGTGATCCTTAGAAAACTAATCATACGAATCACAGCTCCAAGTGGGCGTTTCACTTTAAATGATTTGTGCATTCCCCGAGGAAGCAGCTGTTAATGCAACATTGATTCACATTTCCTTACTTCATGAACTCTTGATCCATGAAGATTTTTCTGGGATTTTTTTTTTAATTTTATTTTGCAAAGTACAGACAGTTAACGATAAAACCAAGAGCTTGGACTGAAAAGAATAATTTGTTTATGAAGCGGAGTTAAAGAGGCTAAGGCTAAAACCTCATCAGTCTGACTAGATTTTTTTTTATCTGAGATATGTACTCTCTCTTTTTTCTTTTTTTTTTTTTGTAATTGTTACTGTTGCTAAAAAGAAAAAAAGCCTGTGGGCATGTGATGATATTTACATACAATTTGTGTATATGCTGTTCCCAGCCACAAAATGTCCACGCTGACTTTTGTGCTGAAGCAGCAAGATGTGCTATATGGGTGAGGTAGAAAGAAGAGAAACATGATATATGCTACTATCTCAATAATAACTCCTATCTACCGACCTTTATATTTTGAAACATTGCTTTAAAAAGTATCAGATATACTTTAAACAGTAACATGTACAATATCAAACCAATAGGTGAACAAAATTCCATTCTACAGAACCTGAAGTAAATACGTAGTCTGTGTGGAAATTCAGGTGGCATTTTCTGATGAGTTACATTAAAATTGCTGATACTGTGCTTAATGATTTGCATTGACAATTTTTTTTTTCCACATGTACTTATAAAGATACTCTCTATCATCTGCTCTGAGGTTAATTTAGTTTGAGTAAACATCATTTGGCCATACAGAACATGTTATTTAGCTAGCCAACAAATATTCTATCTGAAGTTTTCCTGTGGGTGATAAGCGATCGTTTTTATCCCTTATATCCCTTACAACAAAGGATTCTGTTTCTTCTTCGTCTACATCTTCTCTGCTAGCCTTTTGGGAAGAAGTAAGTTTTTGCTAGTAGTTTTGTGTCCTTATTTTGTTGTGACCTGTCATAGTAAAAATGGCCGTCTAAAACTAGATATTTCGCTTCCTTAATTTTTCTGTAACTTAATCCACTAAACCTCTTTAGAGGCTTACCGTTTTTATAGTTTGACTATCTATGTGGCTAAAGCTGAATCACACTTAGCATTTTGAAATTGTCATATTTCATAATGGTGCAATTTGGTCTTCAATGGACCAGCCCTACAAATCAATTTGTAACAAAACAAAAATAACAAGTATCTGAAAATATTTAGTGAGCTAATTGCACTTGAGCCATCTTCCTGTCCAAACTGGCTGGGAAGTGAATGATTCATTACTTGTTGCCTTTAGTGCTAATTACATCATAGATGTGAAGTCTAATCTGATGTTTGTTAATCATGGTTTTCATGATTTCCTTAGAGTACAGTAATACAGAATCCTACTTCCACACCCAGCTGCTTTAGCTCTGGAATTGTAGCATACTTCCCCCTTGTGCTGGCAATTAGTAGTTGCTAATTTAAGTGTGAAATTAATAGATGACTTGTAATGGATGCTAGTCTTAAATTTTAGTGAAATGTAAGGCAGTGTGATTAAGTAGATTCTTTTAATGTCAAAGGCCAACCATTTTTAAGCAACTTTTTTAAAGATTGAGTATTACTGCTTTTACAGATTTTTCTTGTGGCAGGCTTACTGGCTGCTGTGTGCTAGAAAAATCCTAGTATAGTAAGCTACCATGAGAAATTGGCTGGGTTATGGATGATTGCCAAGCTTCTCAAACATCATTCCATACCTGCATGCAAGAGATTAGACACAGACTTCGTTGGAAAAGATGACTGTAACAGTATTTCTACTGCCTACTGTGAGATTTTGCATTTCAGTACTTCCAGCTTTTCCATCAGGTGGCAGGGTTTGTTTTGAGGAAAGATCTATTTTCAGTGGAAGGTTGTTAGATGTTTGTGTGTTTCGTATAGAAACCAGTACTGGGTTTTGTTTCCATTTTGTTGATGTGAGTGTGCAAAGGCTTCATTCAAATAGGAGGTATCTAATCTAACTTGTTTGTTGTTGCTTTTGCAGACCAGCTCTATTAGTGAGCAGGAAATGCAGGGTCCCAAGTCGGAAGTTTCACCATCTACTTCAGTTGTAACTGCAGAGCAACAACAAGAAGTAAGAAGCCGTTATTTTACCCTGAGGAGTAATTCACCACAAAGTCTCTCTGTCTTGTTCACGATAAATGCATACTGCAGCATTCATTATGAAGAAGCAGGATTGAATGCTGCTTATTTGCAATGCCTCAATGTTATTTTCACCTGCTTTGAGGACAGTTGCAAATGAAACCTTTTCGCTGCCTTTGTGTATGTTGACGTACCTCATTTTCATGTTTTCTGTATTGCTGCTTGTTTGTTAGTGTGCAGGCTTTCCTGTGAGTGCTTTAAAACACAATCTGCTTCTATTAAATCAGAATGGCTATGTTTGCAACGATTAAATTTTGATAATTTTCAAAAAGGAAAAAAAAATCAAAAACCAATAAGCTTTGCCACCCCAATCTTGAAACAAATTCTTGAATCCTTATTTTGCTCAATTACAGTTTCTTGTGATTCAGGAACCAATTCGGCTTCAGAGGATGCCTGCTGCTCCTTCCCCCACCATTCAGTCCATTTCTCTAGCTGTACCAAAGGTAGGGGGATTGTGCTAACCTTATTCTAAAGAAAAAAGAAAAAAATATAATTTATAAATTAGCCCTCTGTGTTTGTTCTTGTCCTGTTTGGGTTTGTCATCTGTGTGTTTGTTAGGTCTGTGTTTTTAATTACATGTTTCCAAATGAATATTAATGGGTTTTGTTTGGTTGGAAGGGATGACAGAAAAGAATTGTTTGTAGTTTTGGTTTTGAATGCCTTTTGCCATTGGAAATAAAACTGTTATTGTTGTCTTGCAGCACTTTTTACAAGCTGCACTTAATGTAAAAGAAGTCCAAGTGCACACTGATATACTGGAGGGTGGTGAAGGGTGGTGCTTGCATTACTTAAGTCCAGAAAATGAAGTTATTTTTTATCCTGAATGTATCTTTCAGCCTAAAGCTCACCAGCTCAATATCAAGTCATTCACAAGCCCTACTCAGTGTAGTCATTGCACCTCTCTTATGGTGGGATTAGTTCGACAAGGTTATGCCTGTGACGGTGAGTCACTGAAACTTTTTATATTTTCTGCAAATCTCTCAAAAAGCATCCCAAAATGCTAATGTATTTTAAGGCAACCATTTCTTTGGGGAAGGAATGAAAGGGGTGGCTGCCACTGAATGGTTCTCTTTTCTTTTGCATCATCAACATACTTCCCTGTAGAAGTATGATGATGATATATCATGAATTATGGTTACCTTTCATATTGCTAATTAATTCTGCCACTAATGATGCTGTTATAGTGCAATGGAAGGGGCAGGGAAGGCAGGACTGGTTTCTGCTGCTGTAGTAGAGAAACTGCAGGAATGATCTTGTGACATGAATGTGATTATGTCTATTTTATGCTATTCTGATCACAAACTCCATGTTTTGGGAGGACTCTTTGCTAGATTACTGGTTTTGTAGCTTGTGTTCTGTTCATTAGTTTTATTTAAAATGCTTTCTCTGGTGCATGTATCGCTACTGAATTCCATGTTCAAGTATACAGAGGTATTTTTATTTGAAAGTACTTACTGCACCTTGATTGGACACATGTACTCAGTTAAATAGGTCACAGGTCTGATCAAGACACTACAGTATAAATAACTGTATTTCTGTGCCCAGCTTAGTTCTTGTTAGTAACACCCTCTGTACTGACACCCTCAGTATCACATTTAGATTGCCTCATCTGCCCTTCAGCGTTTTTTTTCCTGGCAGATATTCTGGTGTCAGTTCTTCCCCAGGAATACCTATCACTCTGCCAGCACTTGCCCTGGGGCTGCCTTTTGTCTCCTGTTGCTGACAGTTCTGAACTCTTGTTTTGAATCTCTTTCTGCAAGCTTGAAACTGTCTTTTTCCCTTAGTGTAGCTATCAGCTTCCCTCTTCTTTTTGTCTCATATATTTTGATTAAGTTCTGCATCATTAGTTTTCCAGTTTGCCTATTCTACAGCAGATCTTTTTAGCTACAGAAAAAACTGGAATCACATTGACATAAGAATAGAGATGACTCCAGTAGAGCAAAACTCTGCCATGTTCCACTCCCAATCACTTACTTTTCCCGTTTTCTCCTCTCTTTAATGGTGGAGACTATTGCAAAATACAGCTATACTTCCAAAACCTGTGGAAAACTGACTATATCTTGTGGATTTTCCCTATTCCGCAACTCGTGTGCCTTGATATGCACAGTCCCAAATAATTATACCTCCTCAAAGAGCTGAATTTACTACCTGGTCTTGGGGAGCACCTACGGTACTTTGTATGCATGACTTTTTGGTAACTCCTGGGAGCAGACAGTAGCTCAAAGAACAAGCTAAGCAGCCAGCTCTGGACTGCCCTCTCTGCTGTCTTTTCCCTCAGGCATCATAAGGAGTAGGTTTGTTGCCCATCCTGAGCCTTTAGCAGAAGCAGGCTGTTTCCAGGTTTTTTGGAATCCTTTGACACTTCGTGATTACAGAACTAGATGTACCTAGGATATCTGCCAGATTCCCACTTTTGAGAATATGGTTAGGAGGAAACACTGGATAGATGAGTGTGTTGTGCCCCCCTCCTGCTGCCTTCTCAAGCCTACTAGTAGAAACGGGGTAGCTGGGGCAAACCAAGCAAAATCTCTGTGGAAAGATGTGGCCCATAAGCTGCAGGTCAGATACCTCAATATAACACATTAATTCACTCTGCAGTTCCTCTAGTCTGCCTCATGTGAAGTGGCATATATTATGAATTTTTTTCTGTGTACTGCTTCTGTGTAAAGTGCTCTATAGGCTAGAGACCTAGAGACCTTTGTCCCTTGCTGGTGCAGCACAAAGTGGTACAAAGTGGTGGTAAGAAAGCATGCAACAACATAGTATTGATGTTTGCTGCTTATTTGAACTTGAGCTCTGGGCAAAATATATATATATACGTTTTCATATTCAGTATTTCAGCCTTTGATCCTGGTTTCTACTTTGTTTATGCTTTCAAGTCTGTATCTTGTGTTTAATAGTTTAACACTTTCTCTTTTTTTGGTTGATTTAGTTTTACTTTGTCTTAACAGAACTCTTGCATACTTGGATCAAATTAAACACCTATTACCACTACCCTATAATTTTTATTCCCTCTTATTAATATTGTTCCTCTTCTGTGACTGAGATAGTTTGTACTTAATGTCAGCAAGGCTGCCAAACTCCCTTTCCTTGAAATGTGAACTCAGTTCCTGACCTTTATGGTTGTAATAGGCTAAAAAGAGGAAATAAAAGCACTTTGGAGACTCTCACACAGTATCTAGGTGTATTCCTTCAGCATAGTGAACTATTTCAAGTGAGCTATTTGCCAGTTTCAGTGTGATTAATTAATTTGCCAAGGGTAAAGGTAGACTACATTAATCGCCTGTTATGAGTGACTCATACACACATTTCACTGTGAATTTTCTCTTTTGTACTTAGTGTGTTCATTTGCATGCCATGTTTCCTGCAAGGATAGTGCACCTCAGGTCTGCCCTATACCCCCTGAGCAAGCCAAAAGACCTCTTGGAGTAGATGTGCAAAGAGGAATAGGAACCGCCTATAAAGGTTATGTCAAGGTAACAGTCTTTTGTTCTTGAACAAGAGAAGAATATTAAACTTCACTTACAGCTATGTAGCTTGGAACTTCTAAGTATGTTTAAACAAATCTCCTGAATAGTGCTCCAGCCCTAAGGCTTTGTATGCCATCTTGATGTGAGAGAAACATTTGGGTTAACTACAAGAGCTGAAGGTCAGTGGATGAGTAGCTACAATGTTCATAAGCAGCAAGGGGCAAAAAGGAAGAATGATTTAAGGAAGAATGATTTAAGAAAGAATTTGTTATTGTTAGTGTAGGCATAATATAAAAAGTAAAGTGTCATACCATTTTGGGGTTTGTGGAATATACAAGCCTAATACCTTTATACAAGCCTTAATATATTTATTAAACTGTAACAAGGAATGGTTGAACTTGAGAAGAGAAATGATTGCTTGATTACTTGACATTTTTCATACTATTTTGAAGGGCAAGTAGAATGTGTTCTAATTCCATTCCATTTATATCTAAATATCCTGCTTTCTCTGTCTACTACATGTGCCTACATTTAATAAGTAATCAGTTATTTATACGCAGGTCCCAAAGCCTACAGGAGTTAAGAAAGGATGGCAGAGGGCTTATGCAGTTGTCTGTGACTGTAAACTGTTCTTATATGATGTGCCTGAAGGAAAATCCACCCAGCCTGGAGTTGTGGCAAGTCAAGTCTTGGATCTCAGGTTTGTGTTATTATGACAGAGTAGAAACCCTCTGTACTTTTTCCTTAACAGAAGTATTTATTTAAAGTACACAAGAAGCTATAACATTAAAAGAGCTCTGGTCTAAGAAGATACATGTGTTCTGTATATAGACTGCAACTAATTTTAGGCTGATTGAGTGGGCTCAGCAAGAAGTCAATAAAGTGACTTTATAGTCACTTATTATACTGACTGCAGTCACCAATATTTACAGTATTAGCATGCTTCTTCCTAGAATTCCATATGCATCTGTGGAAAGCAAATGTGCTGTGGTAGATCACTTTTCCCAAGTGCTCTGGCCTCCACATTGAGTCACAGATCATCCCATAGCAAATAATTGCAGAAATATTAGAAAAACTGAAGTAGTCTGCAGAAAAGCACCAACTAATTTGCACTGCAAATGGCTCTGACCCTGTCCTCTCAGAGGAGTTACTATTTCATGGGGAGCCATTTGAACCACAGAACACTGTCTGCAAAAGATCTGAGACTTACAGTGATCAGAGTAACCAAGAGGGGTTTTTTTAATGTCAATTTATGGAAATATCAAGAAAATGTAATACCTTTTAATGTTACAGCACTTTTGTATCTCTGTTGAATATAAAGTTTGCATTCACAAGCACCTTGATTTATATTTTTTTCCAGACAGTAGTACCGTGGGGTTGCACCAGTAATGCTGTGCTGTTCTCACAGTCACTGAGAACTGTCAGTGTCAGCTCTCTCTGACATGCTGGCTGCAGGAGCAGAAAGGTGGAAGTATTGCAAATAGCAGCATTCACATCAGTACATTAGTTGAAGCAGCTCAGCCAGATATTACACCAACTGTCCCATCCTTTATCTGCTTATTGTAGCTGCCTCTTTAAAGCTGTCTTCTGAGGATTCTTAGATGTTTTTAATAGATGTTAACCACCACAGCTATGAATTTTAACATGGGCAAGTTTCAGACATTAGTGTCATCTTTGCACTCAAATTGGCAGTTATGGTGATCAACTCGGTCAAATTCAGTTTAAAAAGGCTTGTGTAGACAAGCCCTCTGGGGTGGAGCACTCTGAAATGCAAAAGTTGTTCTGATGTCTGTTTATTTTACTGTAATAGAGAATAAAATCTAGCTGTTTTGAAAACCCTTATTTGAATCCCACAAACTATAATTACATTGCCAAGAGCTTTTTATGTGATTTTTCTTTTTTTCCAAAGGCCCCTCTCTTGCTACACATTGAGGTATGAATTATTCATTTCTAATGTGTCTGCTGGGCTGGAAGAGCAATATTCTTGCTTCTAATTGTAGAATAGGTGTGATTGGTACACCAAAACTACACAAAGCCACCCCACTTAACTTCAGGTGGACTGAGTTACACGTACCAAGTGCTGTAGAAACATAACTGAAGCTTGTGAGTTGTTTGGGTCCAGGATGGTTAGAGCATAACAAAGCAGTGATGGCAGTTGTGACCTCTGTGCGGTGTTAGGAGATTGCAGCCTATGAAACAGTGGTGATACCAGTTAGATGGTGCTGAATAATGTTAGTGTGTGCTTGTATGTGATTCTCTTGTTCTCTTTCTTACTAGAGATGAAGATTTTTGTGTGAGCTCTGTCCTAGCATCGGATGTAATACACGCAACTCGTAAAGACATCCCTTGTATATTCAGGGTATGGCTACCAATTTGCTCTTAAAGAAAATATAAGTTAAATACCAGTGTTTTGTTTTGATAATGGCATACATTTTATGTATTTAATGTTAAGTTATGCAGAAGTGTAAGAATTTGCAAAGACTGCTGTGTAGAAGAAGAGTAGTTCTCTTATATTCGAACTGTAAAGAACAAAGTTCTTTCACTGCTTCCTTGTGTATAAAGTTTGGCTTTTTTATTTTCCTGATTCAGTTTATTTTGTCTCTCCCATTGGTATAACTAGATGCTGGTTTTGGTTGCTTAGCTTTTGGACTTTTTTTTTGGACTTTTTTTTTTTTTTGGTTGCTTAGCTTTGGACTTAGGAACTGATGCTCTTAACAGAATAGTCTGAATCTGAATTGTTCTCACTGATTCTGGTTTGCCATGTATTATCTTGTATTTAAGAAATACATTTGAAATTTCAGTTTCTTTAATTTTATATTTAAGTACAGTAGAAAATATAAGAGAAAATAATTAGGTGAGTTATAATATCCTCTGATTTGTGTTCTAGCTGAATGCTGTATTTAGTTTTTAACAACAGGAACTTCTTCTCTGGGTGTTATGTGAATTATATTTAATCTGGAACAGAGCAAAGTGCTTTAGTGGTCAGTGTCTATAATCCCTTGCATTTGAATACAGAAACTCACTGTTTTCTGAGCATCTCTGATCCTCAGTTATTTAGAATCAAGTCAGTGAAACCTGGAAAGCAAAGATCTGACAGTCACATGCAGTCCCTATCATTCAGTCCTTTAGGGTTTTACTGAGGAAATGTCATGACTACTTGACTGCCTCTGTGTCTTTGATTTTCTGCTTCTTTTCTAGAAATATTTTCTGCAGTGGAATTTTATACTTTAGTTTACTACTACCTTTACCTTAATTTTCCACTTACATGTTTCTGGTTTTGGTTTTTGTTGGTTTTTTAATTAATTTTTTTAATTATTTTTTTTTAATTCCCATCTGCCTGTTCTCTTCTTAATTTAGCAAACATGGAATACTATGGGAAAGGGCTTTTGAGGAGAGAAAATATGCTGTGCAGGATGGTAGTTCATTCATGAAAGAACAAGGCATCCATACAGTTTAGCCTGCCTGACTTGCTAATTTCTGCCTGCAGTTTTTAACTGAAACAGTATCTAAGAAAAAAACCCAAACACTTCTGTCCAATATCCCTGTGTAAGAATACTTGTGTGGATAGACATTACGAAATATCTCCATGGTTTGATCAGATTATCCCCTGCTAAACAGATCTGATGAATTAACTGGAAGCCTGGTGTGTGAGTAAATCCATTTAGATACCAGAGACCAGAGGAAATGCTGCTGAAGTCCACCTCTTTTCCTCAGTTTTATGTTGTCCTTCAAAAGAAGGAATTTCTAAAACTATAAACCACTAATATCTGATGTGAGAATCTCTTTTCTCAATTTAATTCTAGAATTGCATCTTGCTGACATAATGACACAGAGTAGCTTCTACAGAACAGTTAAAACTTGCTTCATGTAATCTGTTTAAAAATGTAGTCCTTCTTTCATATGTGTCATTGCACAAAACACATGATGATACTGTTGTCCCACCAAAGACAGATTTTTATTTCTTCAGGATCTTCCACCAGCAGAAAGCAATACCAAAAAGCTGCTAAACACTAAAATGACCTCTGGCCTCCTCTGACCCCCTCAGGAATTCAAAAAGAGGAAGAACTTGTCTGAGACTCCCAAAATTTCTCCTTGGCAACCAGTTTTTAAAGCTGGATGTTAGACTGTCTTGGCATTTAGACACTGCAGTCTAAGTGCTTCCATCAATATACATTTTTAGCAATACCATAAGAGTGTCTGTAATGGAGTGCTTCCACAGTTTAGCAGGTTGAGGTAAGAAGCCTTGAGTTTCGTAGCTAATACTGGATTTTGGTGGGTTTTGTGTGATGAATAATGCAATATGACCAACTTCTCACATTTTTTTCTGCATTTGACTATATATGTAAGATGCCACCTTTGAAAGACTGAAAGGAGTGATACATGGTAATACTTCAAAGAGAAAACCTTAGCTGCAGTGTGATTTGGTTTTGTTTTCTAGCTTAGAAATATTATCCATTATGTCCCCATTTGTCTTTAAAATATTAATGCTTAGTTACAGTTTAGTCATGAAAAAAGCTCAGTGCAGAGTAATAAGAGCTATGAGCAAGTGCAAACTACTTAGTTCTTCTCCTACCTCCCTTCACCTTCATCTTAATTCTGGAATTCCATCTTTGATAACCTATTGTCCGAGGATTCTTTTCACATACTTTTTATCTTCGAGATGAGTGTTACTGTTCAGTTCTCTCTTTTATGAAGTGTGTGTGTTGCACAACCACATTATCCATCCTTATGATGATTTTCTTATGAAGGCATGTAGGCTGAAGGTCTGTTAATCCAGCTCTGTTAAGCCTTCAGATTTGCCCTTTTGCACCTTTTGTTAATTTTTTCTGTGACTGAAAGCATTGTTCCCATGATCTCACAAATCCTTCAAGCTCTTCATACAAGGCACAAAACTAATTTTAAGAATTAGTAAGTGCATACTTCAGGCAACAGTTCCTGGATAGTTTTTCTGTTTAGAATACATTCTGCTTTGAGACATATAGGATGATTTACCTGAAAATTAAATTAAGCCATTGTGATTTTCTTTTAACATGGGCATGTAGGAGAATGCAGACTTCAGTCTCAAACATTGCTTTCTGACAGAGCTTTGAATGCAGATATGGTGACCTCTTCCTCCTGGACAAGCATTTTGAAAATTAAGTAGCAAAATCAAAATCTACAGCTGATCAGAGCAATGTCTTTGGGTTTAAATGCATCTGGTACAGAGAGCATGTGTGTCACTTTCAGTGAGTTATTAAAATATGGTGGGTGGGAGGGATGAGGACAAACTATGGTATGCTACTGAAATTCCAGTTTGGAGCAGGAAGGAGCCTTTTACTGCCATGTATTGATTATTGTACCAAAGGAATGTAGCATTTCTTGGCCATATTTTAGGATCCAGAATGATTAAGCAAGACTGAGTACTTCTAAACAAAACCACTGTGGCTTGTGCAGTGGTTGTTTTTTGTTTGTTGTTTTGAAGCACTGTGGCTGTATTAGCTGTGTTGTGCAGGTCCCTTGGGTACATCATTGGATTGTTATGAAAATGTGCATTTTATTTTCACTGTTCTGTGTGACAAAAAGGGCTTTTATTACTCTAGCTAATTTCACTTTTTCTATCTGTTACAAGGTTACAGCTTCTCTCTTAGGTTTGCCTTCAAAATCTTGTTCTCTGCTGATCCTGACGGAAAATGAGAATGAGAAGAGAAAGTGGGTTGGAATCCTAGAAGGGTTGCAGTCTATTCTGCACAAAAACAGACTAAGGAACCAGGTTGTGCATATTCCACAAGAAGCCTATGACAGTACACTGCCTCTTATTAAAGGAAGTTTAGCTGCTGCTATTGTAGGTATGTTTGTTTTAACTTTTATAAGTGTGTGAGGGTTATTGGAGCTTTTAGATGGGCTTCCATAATGACAGCACTGACATTTTGAATAAATTCCTCAGCTAAATTGCTTCACAGGAATTTAATAATGGAAGAAAATGCTAATCTTGCATTGATACTCACATTTCTTCATCTACTTGGGGTAAATAATACCATTTCATTGTTTAGCAGGCTGTTTTAGCAATATGGTATATAGCATGCTTTTGACAGACCATGTGAGATAATCAAAATTGATTTGCTGTTGAAAATCTGTTTGTCCAGAAATTTTTTCAGCTGTTCAAAACAAACCATTTGTTTTATAGATAAGATTAAGTGTAGCTGAATTAATAGCTTTTTTTCCTCTCTTGGTTCAGATCGAGATAGAATAGCAATTGGTTCAGAAGAAGGACTGTATGTGATAGAGGTGACCCGTGATGGTAAGTCAAGGCATAATGCATGCAGTAATTGCATACAGAATAATGAGCTCCATAACTTTAAGTGCTGCTGTAATATAGGTTACACAACAGCCTTTCATGTATAGCAGGTATTAAGCACTCAGTTAATTGATGAGAAGGAAAAGTGAATGTGAGATATAAGCACTAATTTGAACATCATCATTACATCCAGTTGACTGGCCAAAATTAAAGAGATGAGTTACTGGGTTTATTCTGACACATTCTCACCTTAACTCTGTTCCTACAGCAGGTAGCAAAATGCTTCAGCACACCAGAGTATACACAGCATTTGTAGACTTTCCATGATAACCTCCATGTCTCATTGTCTATTTCTTCCAGAAATTTGACAACCACTCGCATTCTCTTTCAGACTGAAAGCCAAAGCAAGTGCTTTCTTGCTCCTTTCCAGTATCTATTTCCTTGATTTCATGCTTCATCCTGAACCTGTTTTTTTCTTCCTGTTCTTAATGCACTTTGCTCTCTGCTTAGGAAAAAAATGAGATCTGTAAAGTTTGTTCTTTCTGAAGACTTACTGTGTCCAATCTAGAAATGGGATCCTTATTTAAAAAAACACAACAAAGAAACAAACTAGTTAAATTGAATTATATGAATTTATGGAAGTTATACATGTCTAAGAAGCAACAATTGTACTTATATTGCAATTATTTTATTTAAAATACAATAATGTACTATTTTTATCCTTTTCCAAGTTACTGTAGGAAACATTCATAGAATCACAGAATGGTTTGGGTTGGAAGGGACCTTTAATATCAGTCAGTTTTTACTCTCCTGCCATGGGCAGGGACACCTTCCAGTATACCAGGTTTCTTAAAACCCCATCCAGCCTGGCCTTCAATGCTTCTAGGGATGAATCATCCACAGATTCTTTGGGCAACTTGTGCCTCACCACCCTCACAAGTGAAGAATTTCTTCCTAATATCTAACCTAAATCAACTCTCTTTCAGTTTGAAGCCATTCCTCCTTGTCCTATCGCTACATGCTCATATGAAAAGTCCCTCTCCTGCTTTCTCTTAGTTTAGACTTTAAAAGCACCAAACATACCTTGTGAAAAATCTATGGTCTCTTATAACTGCTGAACCATTCTAAACTTAGACAACAGTCTAAATCCATACTTTTTATGATATGAGAGCTAACAGCTAGCAGCTGTCTTATTATTTCTAAAAAAATACCTAATGCTTTCCTCACCTATGTTTATAACCTCTGAGCTTAGGTTCTTCTGGTGTCTTTAACTATCTGGGAATTGAGGATAGTGTTACAGATTTGTAGGATTAAAAGGTGCTTTTTCCAACTTTGAAAAAATCACTGAGACACTCCTGAAGTCCTTTTGACTATTTTTAGTATTTGTCATTCCAATTTCCAAAAAGATATTTCTTTAAATTTTACCCTTGATGTAAGAATTTGAGTTTCACAGAATCACAGGATGTGTAAGGTTGGAAGGGACCACCAATGGGGTCATCTGGTTGAACATCCCTGTCCAAGCAATAGGGTCATTTTAGAGCACATTGCACAGGATTTCATCCAGATGGTTCTTGAACACCTCCAGTGAGGGAGGCCCTACACTCTCACTGGTCAATCTGTTCCAGTGCTCAGTCACCCACAGAGTAAGGAAGTTCTTCCTCATGTTCACGTGGAACTTCCTGTGCATCAGTTTGTGCCTGTTGGCTCTTGTGCTATTGCTCAGCACCACTGAGAAGATCCTGCCTTCATCCTCTGACACCCTCCATCCACATACTTACAGACATTGATGAGATCCCATCTCGGTTGTCTCTTCTCCCTCAGCGTTTCCTCATAAGAGAGATGCTCCAGTCCCCTGATCATCTTTGTAGCTCTCCACTGGACCTGCTCCAGGAGCTTCATGTCTTTCCTGAACAGGGGAGCCCAGAACTGTACACAGTACTCCAGGTAAAGCCTCACCAGGGCTGAGTAGAGGGGCAGGATCACCTCTCAGCCTTCTAGCAATACTTTTCCTAATGCTTCCCAGGATTTTGTTGACCTTCTTGGCTACAAGGGCACACTCCTGACTCATGGGCAGCATGTTGTCCACCAGGACCCCCAGGTCCTTCTCTGCAGAGCCATCTTACAGCAGATCAGCCCCCAGCAGGTATTGGTGCACGGGGTTATTCCTTGCCACGCACTTGCTTTTGTTGAATTTCAGACAGTTTTTCTCTGCCCGTCTCTCCAATCTGTCGAGGTCCTTCTGAAGGACTGCACAGCACTAGGGGGTTTCAGCTACTCCTCTCACTTCTGTGTCATCAGTGAACTTGCTGAGGAGGTACCTACCCTTCATCCAAGTCGTTGATGAATGAGTTAAACAATACTTGACCCAGTCCTGAACCTCAGGGAACACCACTAGTGATTAGTGCCACTGATTACAACCCTCAGAGATCTGCCATTCACTGTCCCATCATCCAGTCTTCACTTCCTGAGTTTGCCCATGAGGATATCATGGGAGACAGTGTTGAAAGCTTTGTTGAAGTCCAGGAAATCCATATCCACTGCTTTCCTCTCATCTACCCAGTTAGTTGTCTTATTGAGGAAGGTAATCCTGTTGGTAAAGCATGATTTTTCTTTACTGAATCCATGCTTCTGATCACCTTCTTGTCTTCCATATGCTCAGAAATGGCCTCCAGAATGAGGTGCTCCATCATCTTTCCAGGGATTGAAGTGAGGCTGACTGGCTGGTAGTTCCCTGGCTCCTCCTTTTTGAAGAGTGGGGCAACATTTGCATTTTCCAGTCCTCAGGCACTTTCCTGATCGCCACACACTTTCAACAGTAATCATGAGTGACCCAGCTATGGTGTCTGCCAGCTCCATCAGCATTCATGGATGAATCCCCTCAGGGCCCATGGACTTGTAGATGCCAAATCTGCCTTGGTGATTTCTAACCCAATTGTCCTTCACCAAAGGAAAGTCTCCATTCCTTTTCCCTTGTCTTCTGAGTCAGAGATTTCTGAGGGGTAGTCTTGTCAGTAATTTCCTTGGTTTCCTTTTTCAATGTTATTTAGTATGTGGCACTTTGAAAATTGGATTTTAATCATGCTAAAATGCATATTTCAATGTAAAAATAAAGGAGTGAATAGAGGTTTTTAAAGATTTCTTGACTTCCAAAGTTAAATTACATCAGGGGTGTGGTTTGGGGTCAACAAGCAAAATGTTATTGCTTCCTCTTGTTTAGCGTAAGACATTGCCCAATTCCAGGAGAAACTACTTTATACATGGAGACAGCAGATATTTGAAATTCTTTTTAGGAGTAATGAATGCCATTCCTTTGAGTAAACTTCAGTGGTCACCATTCTGTAAGTAGTTAGATATAAACATAACTTGAGATGCAGATAATTCCAGAGATTCCAGTACAGCTTCTTGCGTAAAAGAAAATTGTACATTTAGTTTGAAAGGTCATTTCATAAAGGAACAATTATCTGCATCCCTGTGTCGTGTAAATGTGAAAATGAATTGTCAGTTGTGGTTTTATGTTAGAAGATGTTTAGCAGGAGTTTTCTATGGACAGTTCTGTGTGTTAATAGCATTCTTATGAATCACAATCTCTTTTTCAGTTTATGGCAGTTGTAATTTTCAGTGTTAATTAATTGCCAGCTCTTTATATAAAAGGTCTTTGGTCAATTCTTTTGGTCTTTGGTTAATTCTTGACAAATAAACTGAAGTTGGAGCTAAGAACAAAATCTTTTCTCTATAGCAAAGTTTCAACAGCTGGTTATTTGATAGAACATTTCTTCAAACATATAATCTGTTTGTGCAAGTGGAGGGATGCCACAACAGCACTTGGCTTTGTGATCTAAACAGCCAAAGTCTTGTAACCAAGTTTAGAAAATTTGGTAACTTGGATAGGTTATTCAACTATTACTAAAAAAGGCATATAATTTCCAGTTAATATTTCTCTGCCTTTTTTTTATTAATTATAATTCACAAATACTTTTAATACATTCAGCTAATAGAAAATTAAAGTTACAACTTTATATAGTTGGTTTATGTTTGTTATGTTTCCGAGTTTAGAATTTCTCTTCTATTTGTACTCCTTGAAATACTCACTGGATTCTTTATAGTGCTTGTATAGCCACAATCCCAAAAGCACAACACATTGTACCTAACCTCCTTAACTACCTTTAGCCCAGCTTTAAAAAAATCCTTCAGTGAAATTCCCCAGCTGCCATTGGTAGCCTAACTAGTCCTTGCTGTAAGGTGGCTTTTCCTGGCGCGTGTCCTAAACCTCTCTTCTTGCAGCTTAAGCCCATCCCTTCGTATCCTTTCCCCATCACAAACAGCATTTTTTGCCTTTCCATTATAGTTGTTTTGTGCTCACTTACTGTACTGCTTTTGTATCTGGCCGAGACATCTGCCTACAGTACAGTGTTTTGTATCCTCACTTATCAGCATTAAATTCTTTATATTTCTTCCCTTTGTGTTCTGCTGATTTGGTCTTCCTCCAAAATTTACTGAAGATGCTGATGTTTTCATGAAGGTGGGACTCATTTCAGAAGATGCAGCATCTTGCACTGTACAAATGGTACAGATACTATTCAATAAAATATTTATCCCACCTGTTAAACAGCCTTTTCCCACAAAGTGTTGTTGAGACTTTTTGTCAATAAATGATAAAGGAATGCTTTGTTTCATTGTTTGCTCTAAGAATTAATAACAGAGATTGAACATGTGTAATAAGTGCTCTTCCTCACCTGGTATGTCTGTGTTTAGATTTGTTTTCAGGCGTCACAATGTAACACTGCAGCTTCACCAGGCCTGAAGGTTTTCCTGTTTAACTTATGTCAACTTGTTTCCTTTGCAGTGATCGTCCGAGCTGCTGACTGCAAGAAGGTGTACCAGATAGAGCTTGCTCCCAAGGAGAAAATCATCATCCTCATCTGCGGTCGGAACCACCACGTCCACCTTTACCCCTGGGCCTCTCTGGATGGGTCAGAAGGGAACTTTGACATTAAGCTTGCAGAAACTAAAGGCTGCCAATTGATTACAACTGGAACACTAAAGAAGAGTTCTTCTACTTGTTTGTTTGTGGCTGTCAAGCGACAGGTTTTTTGCTATGAAATTCACAGAACTAAACCTTTCCACAAAAAATTCAGTGAAATTCAGGCTCCGGGAATTGTACAGTGGATGACAGTGTTCAAGGACAAGCTCTGTGTTGGCTACCAGTCTGGGTTCTCTCTGTTGACCATCCAGGGAGATGGACAATCTATAAACCTGGTAAATCCTAATGACCCCTCGCTTATCTTCCTCTCACAGCAGTCTTTTGATGCCCTTTGTGCTGTGGAGCTCAGTAATGAGGAATACCTGCTTTGCTTCAGCCATATGGGATTATACGTCGATTCTCAAGGTCGAAGGTCACGCATGCAGGAACTAATGTGGCCTGCAACTCCTGTTGCCTGTAGTATGTATATGTTTTTCTGTTGCCATATCCCTGTTGCTGCTTTACTTGTCTAAAAGATACTCAGCATTGTTTTCAATTTTGCTTCGGTTTGTCTTTGAATATCTACAGTTAAATTTTGATGAGTTAACAGACACATAGTTCTTCCTGATGGTAGTTTTGGATTTGGAAATCCTGGATGCTGCAAGGAAAGCCCTGTCCTGTTACAGGACATAGAAGAATAAATAGCAGAATACAAAATAACTTCTGTAGAGAGTAGTCCTGGATGCAGGATAGTGTAAGACTACCTATCTGTGAAATTTTATAAAAGTTTTTGTTCCCCTAGAGAGCATAAATGTCTAGTTGTCCTTAGGGTGGCTTCTGTGTCCTGTACTCAAAGTACAATACAAAGTTAAGAAGAAATGTAACTGCAGTTCTAAAGGTTCATGAAGATAACAGGAGATAAAAATACTAATTTTTTCTCCTTTTGGTTTTATTTTTGGGGGAGAATTTCCAAAAATAATATAGGTGGAGGGTAATTTTTCAACTACTGTGCTTATTTCAGGAGTATTGGTTTATCAGGTAGGTAGGATAGAGGAACATGCAGAGCATTTTTCAGTATTCAGTAGTCAAAGGCAGTTGGTGATAAAACTGAGATTTCTATTTGGAGCTCAAATAGCAATTAAAAAATTTTGAATGATTGAAGGCAAGAAATAGCTTTTTGTTTAAATAGTACAGCAAGGAGTTAGGTGCATGTTGGTTTGATCAGGCCAGGCCCTAATAGCAGTTTGTTTAATTTTAATTGTCTTGAACAGAAATTGTTTGCTTGCTTTACTCTGACCTAGTTCTGTACAGAAGTCTGAAGCAAAGGCACAAGGAAAAAATGAAGTGGCAAATTTACTTTAAAATACCATTAGCTAAAACTAATGTTTTCTTTTCCTTAATCAGCTTTACAGTTTTTTGCATTTCAGAAAACTAGACTTGCTAGTTAATGATTTTGCCTGTTACTATTATTAGAAGTGTTCTTACTGTAAACTATTTTACAGCATTCTTGTGTGTGCAGTCCTGAGTGGCACTGGCCTAGGGCTGTTTTTATAGGAGGAGCAAGATTTTCTGCTGCCAAAGTAAACTGGATTACTTCTCTCTTCATTAGACTTGTCCTCCTTCCTCAATTCTGGTGTCTGTCACTAGTGATGGTGGCTTTTTTTATCCCATCAGGAGGTCATAAAATTACAAAATGGTTTGAGTTGGAAGAGATCTTTAAGATTAACTAGTTCCAATAGCCCTGCTGTTGGCAGAGACACCATTTACTAGACCAGGTTTCTCAAAGCCCCATCCAGCCCAATCGTCAGCACTTCCAGGGGTGGAGCAGCTTCTTCCACAGCTTCTCTGACCAACCTGTTTCAGTGTTTCACCAGCCCTACAGTAAAGAATTATTTCCTAGTATCTAATCTCAACCCACTCTCTTTCAGTTTAAAGCCATTATTCCATATCCTATCATTCCATGCCCTTGTAAATGTCCCTCATCAGCTTGCTTGTAGCCCCTTTATGTACTGAAAGGTGCTGTAAGGTCTCTCCCTGGAGCCTTCTCTTCCCCAGGCTGAACAGCCCCACCTCTCTCAGCCTGCCGTTATAGGAGAGATCATTAAATGATTCTCCAACTGTTACTGTTTCTGCTGTAATAAAGCACCATGCAGCAACCATGTAGATTTTAGGATACAGTGGAGATTTGGTCTCTGGGGCATTGGGAGCCCTCACACTGGGAGAGGGCAGGGACTCACTCACACAGCTTTTTTATCCTGGGTGCCCTGTCTGGATTGCTGCTACACCAGCCTAATACATTAGGTCTGTGCTGAGTCAGTGTAGGGGCTGTGGAGCTGCTTGGCTCAAGAGCAGCCTAGTGCAAATCCTTGGAGCCAGCAGGTCTCCTGGCTGTAGCCTGGGCAAGCCCAGTACAGACACTGACGTGTCTCACCAAGGACCAGTTGAGATCTGGTCGAGCTCATCTGCTCTGACTGGCCAGTGCCAGCCTTGGCTACAAGCTGGCAAGGCAGAAGCAGTTGGTGTTTCTGCTTGATGCTCAGTTCTCTCCCTTGATTTGAACATCCAAGCCAACCATGACGCCATGTAATAAATATTTGACCATAAATCACTTTTACAATACATATTTATGAAAGCTGACCAATGCTTTGTGTAAAAGAATTTAAAAAATAGCACCACACCTTCAGTGCTTCTAAGAAGATTCTGTGATGTGTTTAGCATCCCACTGGATTATTTTCATTTTGCTTATTGAAGCATCTCTTCTCTATTAAATCCCGTAAGTTTCTGGTAACTGCTCTTTACATCACAACAGAGTCTCTACATGAGCAGAGGCATGTTGATACAAAGCTCTAGAGATCTTTGCTTTTCGTTTGGACTAAAATAAACTTGTCTGCTGATGCCTTTTATGCTTAAAAAAAAAGTTGAAAAGAGAAAATGAGTTATAGGCTATAAGCATTGTGACATTTTTCTGTTAACCTGATGAAAGCACCCATACATGAATATCTAAAGCGAGATAATTGTTAGGAAAAGAGGAAGGAAATTGAGAACAGATCTGCATCATGAGTTCGTGACCCAGCTCACAGATGGTGGCTCTCTCATCTCCTCTGCACACAGCAGATGTATAGTTAGTTTGCTGCTTCTGAAATGAAGTAATCCATGTAAAAGCTGGATGCTCAGTTCCTACCACCTAGCAAATTTGTATGCGTGTGAAAACTTCAGATGCCATTTTGTAATTTCATGAAATGTCAATGTGAAGTTTTAAAAATACTGAAAGGGTCATACTTTAATCTTTCCATGATGCTGGTAGTTGTCATTAGTTAATGTATTATCACAAAAAAATCCACTTGAAACTGGGGCTTTGAAAGTTTTTTAAAATGTATCTCACACATAGTGGAAAACTTGCAAGTATTGAAATTTGCTCAAATATATATATCAGTTCTGGACTACTGAAATGACATTAGGGTTTTCTGTTTGCTTTTAATCTATGCAGGTTGCAATTCTTCATATGTAACAGTGTATAGCGAGTACGGTGTTGATGTATTTGATGTTAACACTATGGAATGGGTCCAGACTATTGGCCTGCGAAGGGTACGTAATTTTCTTTGAATATTCAACTTAATTGGGTTAATTTCAAATAAGACGTTGCTTCATGGTGTACACTAACTTGAGTCAATTCTCTGTCTCCTTCCTCAAAACAGATCAGACCATTAAATATGGATGGCACGCTGAACCTCCTTAACTGCGAGCCACCAAGACTAATTTATTTTAAGAACAAGTTTGCAGGTGAGTGCTGAGCGAGGGGAGAAATGAGAAACTGATAAAAAGCTAACTGGGTAAATTTAACCATGTTACCTTTGCATGAGATGAAATTCGTTGGATGCATCTTGGTCAACATGTACCTCTGTATGTGAAATTCATTGTGGTGTTACAGCAGGAGCTGTCCTCAGTGTACCAGAAACATCTGATAACAGCAAGAAGCAAATGCTTCGAACTAGGAGCAAAAGAAGATTTGTATTTAAGGTTCCCGAGGAAGAGCGGCTACAACAAAGGCGGTAAGAATTTAATTGTGGTGCATGACTTAATGTACATGATGACATGCAGAGACTGGGAATGCTAGTAGTAAAAATCACTCTGTTCTCTTAGGGAAATGCTTAGAGACCCTGAGCTAAGGTCAAAGATGATTTCTAACCCAACGAATTTCAACCACGTGGCTCATATGGGACCAGGAGATGGGATGCAAGTTCTCATGGACCTTCCACTGGTAAAATACATTTAAAAGGGAGGGAGATATATGTGCATTTGTTCTTGCTCACAAAAACTATGAAGATGAGCTATATGGGCTTCAAGTATTATCTCTGTACCAAATCCTTCTTTAAATCCTTTTGAGAAAGGTGAACTTTCCTGCTATGCAATGCTTCTGAATCCTGTATAAGGAAATTCTGTTAGCTGGCTTATGAATGAGGCAATGAAAGAAACCAATATCACTGCTAGGAGCTTGTTAGTGGTTTTGTAAATAATCAGCCTCTCCTCCTTCCTTTTTCTTGTTTGTTTTCTTAAAATAACAGAATGAATTTCCTTTCCCCTCATCCTCTGAACATTCTGCTCTTGGTATCACCTCCAACAGGCTTTGAGCACGTCTGTCACATGAGCACTATCTCTGCTGAAATCTCTCTCCAGAGTGACCATTCCTCACTGCAAGGCTTCCCTCTGCTTTCTTCCTCTTCCTGTCCCTCCTCTGCTTCCCTAGCAAGGGTAGGAGTAGCTACAAACTGTTAGGAACTGGAATGGTATGCTTGTGGCACTCCACCAATTCTAGAGCAATAACAAGGGGGAAAAAAAACTAATGCTAAAACTAATGGAGGTAACTAAAATGCATGTGAATTGCAGTGCTTTATAGCATTAATTTTATCTTGTATTTAGCTAATACAGCATTTTGTGAGCTATTTTAGTGTTAAATTCACAAGAGGAAGATGTGAAGGTACACTGTCATGTTCTCTATGAACCTTCTGTTTTATAGCTGCTAGTCAGGCTTTCTCTTGTCTTTCTCAGTCAGCCCAGATGTGGGTAAGGCATTTGTCCTTTCAGCAGGAGGAGGAAGGAAAGCAAAGCTGTTGTCACAGTCCCTGCCCCTTTATGGAGGGTTTGCTGGCTGACAGGTTCCAGTGGCTGCTATGGGGCTTAGTTCTTTCTCTGTCTTTCTCAGGGTTTGTGTCTGTTACTGAAAATATGTGGATGTGGTCAAGTAAGTTCAGTTTTTCTACCAACACTGGGTTGTAATAGCTTCAAAAGCACAGTAAAGTTTTCATGAATAACAACTTCTTGTTGGATAGCTTTTGTTGCTGGCTAACAGGGTGTTTCATTTCAACTGTAGAGTGTCCTACCTCCTGCACAGGATGAAAAAACCTGTCCATCTACAGCAAACCTCTCACGGCAGCAGCAGCAGCAGAGAAACAAAACCTACATCTCATGGCCCTCATCAAGTAAGGCTGGAAGCAAGATTGTTAGTTCTGAGCTGTAATCTATGGCATCAAGAAGAGGTGTAAACCTGTCTATTTTCCATTATTCTCTCCAGCTGGCAGTGATGTGGGAGCAGCTATGCCTTCCCGAAGTATGTCAGACCCTGACCAGGAGTTTGACAAAGAGGTAAATTAACATTTGTTAAATGGACACTGACAATATCCTGCTGGCATAGTTTTTTTTTATTTTTGCAATATATTATGTTTCTGAGGAAGTATTTCATAAAGGAATTTATGGAGATGTTTTCCTTCCAGATACGTTTTTTCCAGCCTGTAATATATGTTTGCAAGTTAGATATGCCAGAACAAAAGCAAAGCTGTGAAAAGATCTTTTTATGGTGATATTTTAAAAAGTATTATATCTTGGATTATGTTTTATAGGCAAGGGAAATTTGACTAATTGATGAAATGTCCTCAAGATCCTAAAATTGTTCTCTGGGCTATTAGCATAGAACAGCAAAGTAATATGACTCGTTAAGTAATTTTATGTGCTGCCTTAAGGAAGACTTTTTGTCATGTAACTTGAGAAGGAATCATATTTTAAAATACATAGAACTGCTTTTAGTGAGAGTAAGAGTATGTGCCAGTAGTCACCAAACTGAAAATGCTCTGGCTGTACAAAGCTGGTGTTCCTGAATCTAAATAGAGAAAATATATGATTTTTGTTTCCTTGATTTGTCATGCATAGCTTCTTCCAAGCTTTGTTGAAGGACTGTCTGTGTAAGGAAAGTGTTAGAAGTTTATCCTAAGAGACAAACTCCTAGATCAAGATCTTTTTTAGTGCTTTCTGGTAGCTTTCTGCAGGCCCATGTAATGTTCTGGATTTTGAGGCATGTTTCCCTGAAACAAGACCTTTGAAAGATGCTTTAGTACACCCCAAGTCCAGAGTTCTAATCACAGCCATGCTCTGACTTCCTTTGTCACCTTCAGGAAGCCATTAAAAGCTCATAAAAATGGAGATCTCTATACACAGCTATTTTTGTGTCATGATTTTCAAAGATGATCATGATGGACTGTGTTAGTTGACTTAGTTACTCTACACATCCTTCCCAAATTCCAGTATATTCCATGTTGTGATGATAAGTGCTGTTTGTAGGCACAAGTAATGATAGATTCTATAGGTACTTTTTACAATCTTTTCTCTTTTTGGTATGTCTTAAAATTTTTTTATGAGTTTTTAAATTAAAAAAATAGTAGTGTGAAACTGGAAGAAGGTTCTAATAACACCTTTTGGCTTGATACTATTTTCCCCATGGCTTTTGGCTTTATCACAGCATAAAGTGGATCATGTTAGGATAATCTTGTTATAGATGATCTTATTATTGTTGAAGCCATGCAAAATCTTGTGAACAGCGTTCTTGAAGGATGTTACCTTTCAATCTATTTGCTAAATACATAATTTCCCTTTCTTGAAAATAACTTGCTGCAACAGTACCAGTATTTCTTGTGCAGTATTTCATTAGCTGTGAATGTGTGCAGTACTCAGAGCTGTAACTCACTAAAATAATGGGAAACTTGCCAGCCATCCTGTTGAACTGAGACTAGCCTGTGAAGGCAAATATCCAACAACTGATCTAACACTGGGGAAATAACTGTGGATAGTCTTTATTAGATATTGACGTAGGATATATCCAGTAAGGATATTCTGTTTCCAGATTCTTGGCAACGTTCACTCTTTTGTCAGGCACTTCACATGCTTGTTGCTGTTTTGTAAACAGTTCATACACTTGTTTCCTTCCTTCTTTGACCTTCATTGTTTACATGTTTACATGGGCAGATAAACCTACTCCTGGGCTATAAAAATTGCAGGCTGGTAAACTCTGAACAGTGAACAGAGAGATGCATTCCACCAGGAAAGTTTTGCAATGGCTGAAAGAGAGGAGCTGGAGATGTAGCAATTTCCACATACTTTACCAAAGTTCCTGTTAGGTCAGAAGGTCATCTTTGGGACTACACTACAGCCTGTTGATGATAATGGAAGTACTTGCATGAATATTTTAACTATGAAATTAATCAAAAGCACACTGCTTCGTAGGTGGTGCTCACACTAATTTTTGCATGTCTTTGAAAGCTTTTGAGTATAAAGAATTTCCTTTTAAGTAAACATGATTTTTTTCATGCTTCTCGTTAACAGCCTGATTCAGACTCCACCAAACACTCTACCCCATCTAACAGCTCCAATCCAAGTGGTCCCCCAAGTCCCAACTCTCCTCATAGGAATCAGCTCACACTAGATGGACTGGACCAGTCAACCTGTGACGCGTAACACTACTGCTCTCACCAGTCTGGCTTCGATCATCCACTACTCCATGGTATTCAAGAGCAGGGCAAAGCTGTCTCAGATGCTAGTGCCAAGACTGACACAGACTCTCAAGTGTTGTACAAGAATAATTATATATCCAAACTGTAGATACAAACTATTGAAATGAAGAAAATCCTTTACTAATAGCGATCAAGCTTTTTATGCAGAATCGGTCACTGCTCAGTTATGGTTGATTCCTTTCTGCACAGCTGTGGCACAGTTGTATTGCATAGGAGCATTTAAGGCCACCAGTAAATAGTCTTATTCTTATGGTGAAAGAGAAATAGAGAGAGATACTGATAATGTTGCTACAATATCAGGAATATTATTTTTCTATAGAATGATGTAATGTCTGATTAGCAGGAAATCCTTTTAGACAGAATTTGGACCTCTAAATAGGAAATGTGAGCAGGTCTAGTTACATCCTCAGATGAATACACTTTTCCCTTTTCCCGTAACTGTTTGTTTCCTAAATCTTAAGGAGAATGCTAGGAAGCTGTAGGTAGTTTCCAACATCAATAGAATCACCAGGAAGTCAAATAAAAGTTGGTTATAGTTTTGTGGCCTTTTAAATCATTTAGCCATTACATATACAGCTGCATAACTGTCTTTCTATCTTTCTACCAACTTTTTAGTCTTGTACATAGGACTACTGCCAGTTATCCCTTTACCCAGTCCCTGCTTTTTAGTCCTCATCAAACAGTCATTAGTCAGGGCTTTTAAAATACTGGTAATTACTGCTGTGAAAAAAAAAATTACTCCTGTTTCCTGCCTATCTCCTCCTGAGAAGCTGTTTCTCCTGGGTTTTTTGGTGTAAGGACACACTACACTGTTTAGCTAGCAAGCTTCTTGTGGACACGTTGCCCTCAAAGTCTGCTTGACTAAGGGACTCTGTCGCACTAAAACATCGGTCTGTTTTATTGGCTACCAAAGTGGAACGTGAAGGATGTGTAACTGGGGGTGCTGCTTTTCTCATTAATTGTATCCTCACCTGCATGAAGACCCCATGATTATTAATCAAGTATTGATCATGTAGAAAAATGCACAACACACTCCTGTATATTTTGCGATGGCCCACGTGCAGTGATGTTTTGCGTGTATATTTAATCTCATGCTTCCATGTATTATACATTTAGTAATCAAGGATTTGTGACCATGTTTCATTAAAAGCTTGTAATTAATTCAGTGGCTGGCATATCCAGTTTGTCATTGTCACACTAGTGTGCCTTCTGTGCCAATTTTATGACAGTTGGATGTCACTTATTTAAAATTCGGTTTAAATGGGCTAATGATATACCAATGGCTAATGTTCTTTTCTGAAACACTGTATAGGACGTGCACTTATCTTTAGTTTAAAATGAGTGTTCTAGTCAACATTTAATCCTGTTACGTTAAGTGTTCGACAGTACTTGCTCTTTTTCTCAGATTCTTGATAAAGGGGCTCAGTTAGAGCTGGACACTACTGCTTTGGGGGTTTTCTGGTTTTTACTTTTTTAATGTAAGTCTAAGTCTTTGTAATTATTGAATTGTGAGAACATTTTTGAACAATTTACCTGTCAATAAAGCAGAAGAGGGAGGTTTTAAAGTTCATAGTCGTCTGTCTTGACATCTGAAAACAATCTACCACTGACACTTTGCTTTAATCTCATGGTAAAATCACTTTGTTCATGTGGACATTTTACATAAACGGAAAGGTACTTCCAAACTCAGTATCTGAACGCTACGAGAAAGGTGCAAGTTGCTGCAGGTAAATGAATGTGTAGGACAAATGGAATTCCTTTTGGTGGAATACACTGCTGAAATTTTGTGCCCTCAATTTATGTTGGTTGTCACTTCATTGAGCTGCTGGCCCTATTAATTCATTTTTAAATTATTTATGTGACTACTCCCTTATGGCCAAAGCATGGTAAGGAGGCTGTAGGGTCTATTCAGGCATCTTAAGTGTGATAAAACAATAAATTTTTGACTTGAAGTCAAAGCAGTTGTCCCAAAGAAAGACTTAGGAACATTTCAAGGATTGGTGTGTGAATGGTACAGCCCCTCATTTAGGGGTTTTTTTAAAGTTCCCCTCAAGCTCTGGTATTTGAGCACCACACAGCCCACTGTAGCTACAGCAGAGCCAACACCTTCTCTAGTGTGTTCTGGGTAAGCATCTCTCATCCCTTGTGGAGTGCCAAGTGTTCCTGAATTGCTTCTTGGTTTGTCTCACCCTTAAGAGGGAAGGCCTAGGTGGGTGGTTTTGGACCCTGCTGTTCCTTGCCTGACCAAAACTACCTGGGCAGGCTGGGGCAGGTTGGCTTGGGAAAGTGCACCCACCCCACCCTGGGGATGGGGTGATAACTGACAGGAGGTTTGAGGGCTGTGTGCCGGAAGCGTTTTCGTAAGTATTCATGCTAATCAGCCTCTGGCTTTTAAAAAACATTTCTCCTGCTCTTGAGCTGATTTTTCTCTGCACAGTGAGGACTTAGGATGAAAACAAAGTCTTTAATTATGAGGGTATTAAATCATAGCACTCAGCAGTGTCAGGGCTTGGTTATAATTTAAGCAGGAGAATATTTCTAGAAAAATAAATTAATTGCTCATATGAATACATTATTCTTTTCTTTCTGTTCCCCCCCTCCCCTCCCCCTCAAGTCTGGCCAAGCAGAATTCCTTCCCACCACAGGCCTTTGCAAATCATCTGTTCCCTTGAGGATTCTGATTCTGGTTACCTAAAGAATCCTCTTGAGCTCTCAGGAGAACTTTCTGAAATGCAGAAATTCAGGATGTGAAATGATCCTCTGACAATGTGCTTTCTTATCCCTGGAGGCTACCAGTCTAGGATCGAAAGTGAGGAATTGAGCTATGCAAGGAATGAGGATAATTTGGTCTCTGCCAGTTCCTTTGCTCATTCCATTTTCACAGAGGCATTACGTCAGATCCCAAAGCTGGGGTGATGGGCACACCACTCACTGGAACAAGTTGATCACTTCTAGCACAGATCTTTACCTCAAAGCTGAGCATTTTGGAATACACCATGGTGTCACTTGCCACTCAAGAACTAAACTCTTCTGCCACCATCTCTGTCTACAGAACAGATGTGCTGAGAATAAACAGCTTCCTAAATAGATGCAATCTCCTAGAGGGGGGTGTGCAAGCATTCTCTTTATCTTTGCAAGGTGTGTTTAACACTCAGGGTGACTCACTGGGAGGGGACTTGAGCCTGGAAATACTGGAGGTGCAGACACCTGTATTCTGCACAGCACCAGATTGGGCATCCCTGGGAGAGAGCAGATGTGTAAAAACCTGAAGAGTAAGCCCAAAGCACTTGAGAAGCAGCAAAGTGTTTGAGGAGAGAGATGACTGTGGGAACTGAACTGCACCTTGAAGTGCAGTTAAAAAAGTGTTAGGGAAAGGAAGATGTTGCATGCATCATGACCAAAAACCTTGCTTGGTTTAGTTTAAAAGAAAAGGAAAAAAAAGACATGGCATTCTTGCATGCCAGGACACCTGTTCCAGTTTGCACCCTGTCTGCTCTGTATGAAGCAGCTCTGGCAGGCAGAAGGGAGAAGAATCCAAAAAGCAGCATTCACCTGCCCAGCCCTTGCCTTCCATTGCTGTGGGAGCAGGTCTGGATTGCCTTCTCCCATCTGCTTGCACACCTGTAAATGTGACTCCCCTCTCAATTTTCCCTGTACATCCCTCATGGGGTGAGAGCTGTGGCCACTGCCACCCTCACATTGTGCAGGGCAGCCCCTTCCAATGGGGTGAGAGCTGGTGCCCCATGGCCCAGGCTCACCGGCAGAACAGGGACATGGAGCCAGAGGGGCTCTGCTTGAGGGGAAAGGGTCCCATGGGCACATCAGGGAGGCAGGATGGAAGGAATGCAGGGTGGCTGGACAGAGCAAGCACGATCTCGGTGCTCCCTTGCAAAGCCTCCTAAACATGTTTCTGGGGACAGAGGGTGATGATGAGACTGGGCATCAGCTGCAGGCCGGGTGTGGGATGCCCCGGAAAGCCAACCGGCAGCAGAGCATGTCCCAGCAGTGCCTGATGCTCAGGCCAGCGCTGCCGGCGGGGTCAGCTGAGGACAGGAGCAGAACACAGCGGGACGTGCTCAGCCAGCGGAAGCTGCAGTGCTGTGCTCCAGCCAGAGGAGGAACATGGACTCAGGAATCAGCCCCTTTCCTGCCCTTGCAGCAAATATTTTCCCTGCTCCCCAATAAGCTGCAGCACTTTTTTGTCATCTGACTGCACAGGTTCATGCAGCTTTATTGGTCGCTTTCTCATAGATAAAACCCTCAGGTTTTTTTCAGCATCGTCTGCTTTCCCGTTCTTACGCAGTCCCTGCGGTCCCGTGAGCACGAGCAGTGCGGAGCCCTGTGTGCTGAGGGAGGACGTGGCCATGGCTCAGCTCTCACCCCGCAGCGCCTTGGCCAGCTCCTGCTCTCCGGTGAGACCAGTCCCTGCCAAACGCCCTCCCTTCTGCTGCTGCCATCTCCTGCTAAAAAAGATTTAAAAAAAAAAAAAAAGAAATCCACTGGGCCAAGCCTGTCTTTAGGTTCGGTGGTATTTTGAGCACTGTGCCAGTCTGAATCCGCGTTTGCACAACTTCTGTGAGCGACTGTGTCGTGCAGAGGGAAGAAACCTGACACAAGTTGGTGTCCATTAATAGTGTGCAGGTTGCTTTTTCTTTTAAGACCCCGGGAAGCAATGATTCCTGAGATCTTGCCATTAACACTAATGCATTTTGAATTAGTCTGTCACAGCGGGGGACTCCCGACTCAGGACCAAGAGCAAAACAAAGCCGTCAGGTGCCGCGCCGCGCACAGCCTCGGAGACATAAACCACCCATCTAATGTGCTGCTTACCAAAGATGTCTGCGAATTAAATTCCTTGTTTAGGCAGGATCCCCGGAGACACTCTTACGTACCAAACCCTTTTGCCCTGCCCTGCCTGCACCGTGGGCTGTCTGCGTGCGCCGGTGCACATGGTAACAATCATGGATACAGCTGGTTTTTTCTCAGCAGCTGTTGGTCACCGGCATCGTAAACTGACTCTGGTGCTTCGGGGTTTTTTGTGGGTTTGTTTTTTTTTTTTTTCCTGCAGAGCCCCCCCCTCCCTGCGGCGCGTTCTGTACGAGCGAGCGGACGTGGCTCCTGAAGGAAAAGTACAGACTGTGCTCTGCTCGCGCGCTGACAAAAATTGATCTCTACTTTAATTAAAGTCTCTATTGTAAGTGACCTCGAGCTGCTAATGCATTTTAAAAATGAAGCTTCGCCAACAGCAAATCCATACATCCCAACGCAGAGGGATGACCAGGTGGTGATCTGTGCCACAGGGTGGGCTGCCTCCCTTGATGCCACCTCTGCAGCCAGGTGTCCTGTGTCCCAGAAGGCTGTCCCACTACACGGGCACACGCCTGAGCGTGCCTCATCCTGAAACCCTAGTGTGCCCAAGTGGGATGCAGAGTTGATGTCATGGGCTGCTTGCAAGGGAAGGGCACTATCCTGCCACGATCTTGTGCAATGGTCCCTGTCGTCGATGGTTGTCTTTTCCCTCTCCCAGCATTGTGGCCACGGAATGCCTTTGCCTCTTCCCTCCTGCACGCACCGCAGAGATGCAGCCACTGAGACCCCTCACATAGTTTTGGAGTGAGGGGCTCAAACATAGTCAGGAAGGGCAGCAACTTGCTTCGGGGTGATTATGCAATAGAGTCCCTGGAGGATGGCCCAGAGCCCCTTCCTTGCATGGGACAGCACTGGTGTGGTGGGCTGCCCGGTTCAGTGACCTCCAGCGGGCAGCACTGCATCGGCCCAGCCCTGGAAAGATAACACGTGTATTTAAAGGCTTGTGAGCTCGAGGAGACTCGGTCACCCGCAATGAACTGATGTGAAATGGGAAAAGAAGACAAAGCGTCTCTTCCAGGCACAAAGTAAGGAAGCGAACGCCTCTCCCTCCGCAGCGAGACCCAGCGGCGTTGCGGGGCCGGTGGACGCTGCGGTTGCTCGCACAGGCACCATGGTAACATCACTGCCAGCGCCTCGCCTGCCAGCAAAGCACGGGCTGACCGAGCGGCACCGAGCGCCGGCCGAGGGATGTGTTGCGGCCTCGTGAGGGCTTGGGCTGGGAGTGTCTCCCTTGGGTTCACGTCACAGGAGTGACCGTGTGCTGTGTGTGCTGCGGGGTAACTTTTTGAATCCTATCCCTGGGTCGCTGCTCCGCAGAATGAGGCACTTGTAGGACCACAGAATGCTGGGACTCGGGTATTCTCAGTGTGCCAATGTCAGCCACGACCTGCAGCAGCCGACGGCTTCCTCTGCTTTTTGACCTGCCCAGTGCCCGTTTCATCCAGCATCAAGTGCCTGACAGAAGCAGCAGAAACTCCTGCTCAGGCAAGTTGCTTTTCATCCCACTAGTGCCAGAGAGGCAGAGAGGAGACGTGAGCATGGTGAAATCCCAAGGATGTGCCCTGAGCACAGACATCCTCCCAGCCCTGTCTCTGCCCCACTTGCAAAGTCACAGCAGCAACCAGGAGCACGGAAACGGCCTAGCACATTCCCTGCCTGGCTCGTGTTTTTGTCCTGCCTGCTGACACTGCCCGTTTCCAGAGGTCTCTGTGAGCAGGGGGGCAGCAGTGCTGGTCTCACCACCACATTCTGCCTGTTACCCTTTGTCAGGGCTCTGATGCACCTAATGATGAATTCCCAGGCCTTTGAGAAGGGATTATGTCTTCCAGAGACTAGAACAAAATATAATAAACTTAAAATAGCTGCTTCCTTATGGAATATGCCAACAAGCCCTACTGAAAACCCAGTAGAGTTTAAATTTGCATACATTTGCATACATATCCATAATTTCAGCCTCACCCATCAGACCTGCTCCATAATGAAGCACTGCCTGACATTGTGGGCAGCTGACGCTGTTTGACACACAGCAGTGCTAACGAGGCCCCTCAGTGCCACTGCCCCAACCCTCATCAGAAATGGGCCAGTGTCACTGTCCCCAGCCCTCAGGTTCCTATCTGCTTCCACCCCCAGGGACCCCCAGCACCAAACCTCCTGCTGCTCGCACCATGAGAATATACACTTTCTCACCTCAGGGAATAACATGACAAATCCCCACATGGGTCCAAGACCTGTCAGCCCAGGCACAGAAGGAAGGAGCAAGCTCCAGCAGCTCAGGACAGGAGATGGCGAGGGAATTGTTTGCTCAGGACTGCACCTCACCAGCGCCCAGGGGACAGGAGTGAGGGGAGGAATGGGGACTGAGCACACTGCTGGAAAGCAAAGGAACCTTCCAGGTAACAGGTCCAAGCCCTGAAGGCTCCACGAGGTATCTTGAAATGTGTTTGAGCATTGAATTTCTGTCATGCACCCAGGGATGATTCTTTCAACCTGCTGTGTGCCCTGGGCAAATTCCACAAGTGCTGGCTAAAGCATGGGTTACTGAGCTTAGACCCCAACACCCCTGGATGTACCACCTGAGATGCAAATCTCAACATCAAACTGTCTAAAAAGAACTGATACCTACAAAGCACAGTTCAAACCCCAGAAGTAACACTAGGGAGGTCATGTCCATGTGTCTGAGTAACAATCATGAAGGTTTACTATGGTTTCCTTCACTGAACAGACATTTTTATTCAAGTGGGATCTGCTTCTGGCTTAGATCCCACCAGGAGTGATGAGGGGCTGTGAGGGCTGGAGAGGTGATGGTGTCCCCAAGCAAGTGGTATTTGGTTCCAGCATGAGTCCACACCATCAGGTCTCTGTCTCACTTGCATCATACAGAGGGTTGAGGTAGAAGACCTGAAGGTCTTTAGGTGTCTCCTCTCCAGGGTTGGTATTCGGGGGCTCCTGTAACAGCAAGGGAGGAAAAATTAGCTGATGGGGGAGGGAAGCAAAACCTTTGGCAAAACCCACCCAGTGCTGAGTGCCTGCAGCAGTTGAGAGGCTGGTGACCTGAAGGAGGATGGGAACATCCCACAAATCTCTACCGACCTGGTTAATCCCAGCTGGCACTCAAGAGTGTCCTGGCTGGGGCCCCACCATCTCCTGCCCATGGCTCTCAGCATCCTGGTATCCCTGGTAGTGGTGACTCACCACGTTGAACATGGGGTTGTCAAAGCCTTTGTCACTGGTTGCTGCAGGGGATGCCAGGTCCTCCAGTCTGTCCCAGGGCTGGGGCAGGCGCAAGGCAGGCAACCTGGGGAGAGACTTGGACATCACACACCCACATACCTCCCATCCACCCCAGCAGCTCCCCCAGCTGAAACCCTGCAACTTCAAAAGGTGGATGGGAAAATACAGGGGAAAAGTGTCAGGCTGTCTTTGAAATGGGATGTTTGTACCCTTTCTCAGGGAAAGGCTGTATCCAGCAGCAGTCATTAAGTCTGGAGGTCTGGGGTCTGCATTCTAGAGGGAAGAGTTTGCAGGGGCAAACAACTGTAACACAGGCTTCCCTCTGGAGCCATCACTCCCTCCTCCTGGCCTAAAATGAATTGCCACAGAGCTGACATCTGTTCCCACTGCAGCCTCAACAAGTGCTCATTACTTTTATCATTTCTTTTATCATGTTATTTTATCATCTTATTCTCCATCACTACGTGTGTTATTGTCTTCATTACTCTTTTTCTAAGGGTCCCAGTCATCGAGTATCCTCCACCGAACTGGGCACCTGGTGCAGGTGGGCTCAGCAGCAGGTCCACACCTGTCACCTCAGGAGCTGTGCTATCTGCAGGGAAGCTCTGCCAGGCCCTTTTTGGTGGAAACAATCTAAAATCCCTGGTTTGCTGCTGGTCAGGATGGCTCTGCTGCATGGAGGCTGCCTCTGCTTGCAGGCTCCCAGAGACTCGTGACTAATTTGTAGCATCCTCGATGGTACTGGATGCCTCCACGATGCTTGACAGCAGTTCTCAAAAGGGCCCTGCCCTGGAACCTCCCAGTGACACACAGTAGGAATGGGTTGGCCGAGGACATGCCCTGGGCTCTAGTTCAGCTCTGTCTCTTGTAGCTACACCAGCTTCTCTCCTGCTGCTTACAGAGCTGGTCTCAATGGCCTGCCCAGCGTCCAAAGAAGTGTCAGTGGAAAATAAATCATCAAGTAGCAATTATGGGTCTGGGAGTTTTATTTAGAAATTAAATGAAGGCACTGGTTTACTGCTAGGAAATATCATGTCAGCATGTGCCAAGTGGCAGGGTAAGTGTCCCTCACCAGGGCCACTGCTGCACAGTGAGAAAATAGTGGAGGGACCAGGAGGGAAGAAACAACGTGAATTGTGAGCTTGTAACATGGTCGATCCTAGTACTGGGGAGTTCAGCGTCCCCTGGCAGACACAGGTGCACATTCCACATGCAAATTTCAGCAATTCCTGTTCTCTGGTTATAAAATGTAAGAAGTGCCAACCCCACTTGCCCACAGCTGGGTAAGTGAGACAAGCCATAGTGGCTCAGCAGGCAGACAATAAACCCTGCAAAACCCTTCATGTGAGTGGATGAGGGAGGAGCAGAGACTGGTGCCCCAGGAACCTGTCATACGCACTGCTGGGATGCCCTAGTAACTGCTAGAGCTTCTCTTCAACCTATGAAGGAAAAAGGTGATGGAGAAGGAGTGTTTCTGAGTGACTCCCAGCTGTGGTGGGGTCAGGTGCTGTGCACCCACCACCTCTCCCCTGGGATCTGCACTCCATACTCCATTTTATGTGAACAACTAATGCACCAGAAGCTGCATTTGCTTTTGGACGCTGTCACTCCCTTTCATAGTTCTGAAGCTGTGAGACAAGTGTTTTGCATTATTTTGATGCATTTCTATTCAGCAGCTCTCAGTTTCAGTCTTCCACTCCTCAGCAGGGCTACAAACAAATGGTGCCAAGAAACAGGAGACGTCACTAGGCACCATGACCAGCAGAGCTCCACCTGAGCTGCAGCAGCCCTGCTCTCACCAGAGCACACCTGAGCATGCCAAGAAGCAGCTCCTCCTGGCCATGGAGGAGGCAGAAGTACCAGTCTCAGAGTACAGAAGGACTTTTCAGTTACCTCACCTCCAATAAACCATGAGGAAAAAGGACAATGGTTTTAAACTGACAGAGGGCAGGTTTAGATTAGGTACTAGGAAGAAATACTTCACTGTGAGGGTGGTCAGGCACTGGAACAGGTTGCCCAAAGAAGCTGTGGATGCTGCATCCCTGGAAGTGTTTAAGGCCAGGTTCGATGGGTCTTTGAGCAGCCTGGCGTAGTGGAAGATGTCCCTGCCCATGGCAGAGGGGTTGGAATGAGATGATCTTTAAAGTCCCTTTGAACTTAAACCATTGTTGTAGTTCTATGAACTTCTATTCTGTGTAATTCTATGCTGGGTGTAGCAGACTGCCTGGCCATGCCCATCACTATGTGAACTCTGGGCAGCACTGTGTGCCACTGTGTGCCAGGGCCAGCTGGAAGGACAGCTTGAAGTGACAGCTGCTCCCAAGTAGAAGCAGCCTGACTATATGCTGCTGGCAGAAGTCCCATCCCTACCTTAGCTTTCCCTTTCTGTAGAGAAAGAGGATCCCTCCAAGGAACAGGACACTGAACAGTATCCCCATGACTGTCCCCGCTGTAATCCTGCTCAATGTGTGGGTCCCCATTTGCTCACTGAAAGTGCTGCCACTGGCCACTTCCATTTTGCCACTTGAAATGCCAAGTGCTTCACCTGGGAAAAGGCAGGAAGAAATTAGGGTGAGGATTGTACAGGGAAATACATACACACATCCACTCTTACCCAGGGCAGAAGGAGCCTTCAGCTGGGTCTGGCACTGCTTACCTGCTTGACTACCTTTCCCTGGGGATGGGATACACAGGTGGACAGATCAACGGGGACAAGCTCATGTGGATCTTCTACGCACACAATGACCACCAGGTCCCCTGGCTGTGACCTATGTGCATCTGCCAGCTTACATGGCTGCCTCCACATGCAGTGTTCTGCCTGCAGAGCAGCTCTGCAGAGAGGGACCTGGGGGTCCTGGCAGGCACCAAGCTGGTCATGGTCAGACGTGGCAGGGAAGCACAACACTATCTGAGGCTGCCTGAGTGGCGTTGCCAGCAAGTCAAGGGAGTCTTCCACTCTATCCACTCTGCCCTGGAGAGACACAACTGGAGTGCTGAGCCAGGCTCTTCTCACACAGGGCAAGAGGCAATGGGCAGAAACGGAAATATGGTAGATTCCACTTAAATATGAGAAAAAACTGGTTTACTGCACAGGTGGTCAGTCGTGAGGACAGACTGCCTGGAGATGTGAAATCTCCACCTTTAAGAGACATTCAAACCCCACTGGATATATGGGCTGCTGGCAGGGAATAAGAAGGTCTGGAGAGCAGTGGGTCAAGGTGCACCTGCAGGGGACCTGCTGAAGAAGACAAAGGCATTACCGTGCTGTGCCATGTCCTTCATGATGTCTGCTGCCAGCTGCTCTGCAGCTGTGCCAGACTGCACCCCGGCTCTATCATCAATCAGCACGATTTGGATGAGAGGAGTGGAGCTTCGGGATATGATGCCCAGGAAGGTCTGTGCTTTGTGCACCTTGGATATGGCCATCTGCACACCGGTGTACTTGGGCTTTTCAAAACACAAGGAGACACATACAGCCCATGAGAGTGTAGGCAGAAATTAGTCACCCACTGCAGCTGTCTGGACCCATTGCGCCTGCAAGGACCACACATGAATCTTCATGTGAGCCCCATCACAGACTGCCATCCCTGTTACTGCAATGCTGTTTTATTTCCCAAATGAGAGGCTTATATGTTCCCTTTGTCCCAAGCTGTGACCAGCACCCAGCATGCAGTGTGTCCCCATGGAGGTGAGCACGCTGAGAAAGCAATTTTATGTATCACACCCATTAAAAGCTGTATTAAGACGTGTGTGGCTGTAAGGAGGGCAGGCAGCCGGCTTTCAGCTCAGGATCAATACAGCAATACTGTGGTATCGATCTTCCCAGTGCAACTTGGAGCACACCTCCTCCCCCAGCAGCCTCTGGCAAGGAGGAGGGATGTCATGTTGTGTCTGACAAGCAGCAGCATGGAGTGATGCCTTGTAGAGCATCTGAGTGCTGACCAGTGCCAGTTACCCTAACCCTAACCCTAACCCTAACCCAATGCTTGGGAATGAAAAAGCAGTCCAGTGGTGGCCAGAGCCACGGGATGCTCTGCTACAGGTTTGCATGACCTCAGCTGCATGCAAGCTGCCCTCCTATATATCTGCACCTGACCTCTTGTGTTTTATTAAAGAGCAGGGTTTCCAGCAAGCCTCCCTTCATCCTTCCCCATTTGCAGTTGTTCCTTCCCCAAGTTCAGAGGGATTGGGCAGTGTGGCTGTGATGTGGAGCAAGGGGGGCTGCACCAGCCCCCACAGCAAGCTGGCATATCCAAGAAATCAAGTAGCGGGGGAGGGAGGGGGTGGCTGGGCCCTGGAGAGTGGTGGGGAGTGAGGTTGAATGCCCAGCATCGCTGAGACCCCATGACCCACCCCAATCAGTCCCACCAACATCAAGCCCCTGGCAGATGTGGCCAGTGGCTTGTGGTTTCGTCAACCCTTCCCAACTTGGCAGGCTGACATACCTGGCTCAGAAGCTCTTGAACCAATCTGTCCTGGTACTTCTGCAGGTCAAAATCAGGAGTGAAATCCAGGTTAATGACGGCCCCTGCAGCCCAAAAACAGACAGATGTCAAATTGTCACCAAGTCTGGGCAGAGAACTGCCACGGCAACACTGCTCTGACAGCCACAAAAGGCACTGGGGACCCTTTGGTATCTCTGTGTCTGGCTGAAGTCACAGAGAAACCTCTCCCTCTCTTGCTGGTATTTTTGTCAACTGGCTTTGATGAAACTCTTTTGGCTTCCACTGTATTCTGGAGAGCAGATTTCCCTGGAAATCTTTCTCCCATGTATCCCTCTGGGAAGCTCTGAATGTACCTGTTTTTGTGGCTACAAGACTGCAATTCAGCAGCACTACCCAGGTTTTAGAAAGAAGGCTGCACTGCAGTGGAAAAATATTTGCCTTAGAAAAAAATGCAAAATTTCTTAAAATATGAAATTGTCCTAAAGGCTGTAAAGGACTCTGCTTTGAGGAACACGTTGGAGAAATATATCATGCCATTTTAATGAATTTGGTATATACCAAATATGAGATCCCAAGTATCCAGGTACAATTGTGCATGAAAAACTCCCCTTAGCAACCTTTCACGTGGATTAATGGAGAAGCACCCATTTCAGAGGGAACACTGTCACTCTGCACGTTTTTATTTTAAATGAAATGAAACAAGCTGGCTGTTGGGAAGCTGACATTACAGTGGAAAAGGTTGCATTTCCTCTGAGTGTTTTCTGCTGCATAAACTCAGCAGAGCCCTATTAGCTTGACAAGCTATGACATCCTGACAGGATAAACCAGAGTCAGGGACAAAGGGCTGTGAATTAGAACAGGCTCCCAAAAAGCTGAGACGATGCTTGAGAGAGGTGTGCTGCAAGGGTGACATGATGGGACTTGCAGATGGGACCCCTGGGAGGAGTGCAAACTTCAGCCTGTGACCCTCTGTACCCAACTTTCCCCCATAAAGCCAGGAGAAGGAGGCTGGGTCAGCTGGCAGGGAGGAGGAATAGGGCCATGCCCCCCACTCACCACAGACCCCACAGCAGTGGCCCTGGGGCTGCAAAGGGCTCTGGCACGCTGGCACTGGGCACTGCCTCCCCGACACCCTGAGCAGGGCTGCACAGATGCGGGGGCCATCCTGAAGGAGAGCAGGGCAGCATCAGTCCCTCACCCCCCACAGTGCCCTGGGATCCCCCAAAATGAAGAAGGAAAGACTCACCGGGGCATTCCCGCAGGCACAGCCAGATTTGTCAGGACATCCAGTGCCTGTCACCTGGAGAGTGCTATTGCCATGAAACTGCAGCGGGGCGGAGGGACCCTGCAGGTACTTAGCCCAGGATGCTGAGGTGCTCAGCTCCTGTGCAGGGAAGAGCAGCAATGCAGGTGAGTAACCCAGGGCAGGTCCCAGTGCTGTCCCCAGCCACCCAACTGTGCCACCAGGACATCACAGGTGTCACAGTGGTGTCACATTTGATGGCCATCACTGGGCAGCCCCCCTCCCCCCAGCAGGAAAACCCTGCCAACACACCCATTCCAGCTTTTCCACTGGACCAGCAGAAAAATTCTAAAACCAAAAAAAAAATGATGATGAGATGGCTGGGCCTTTTTAATTTTTGCTTTTCATCTTTCTGCTGACCCAGAGAATTCAAGTTACCAGCTTTTCACTACTGGAAGGAAGGGGCTGTATCTTAGCTCTTTTCCTTTTATGTGGGAAGCATTTCCATGGGCTTGGCGTTAGTGGAGGCTGAGCTGGACTGACCAGCCTCATCCTGCCAAGCCACCCACAATTCCTTCACCTGCTCTCTTCCACAGGAAGCATCTCCATGCCCCATCACAACGAGCAGATTTCTCACGCCCTGAGGGTGGAAAATAACTGACACAGAACACCGAGTGGGCTGGCTATGAAGAGATAAAGTGGCTTATAAAGTCAGGTTTTAAGGAATACGCTCCTTCCACCTCACCACTCAGCAGCAGCCTCTGCCACAAGGGCAGCCCTCAGTGGTCTCTGTGGGGATCACGTGCCATGGGGTAGTTCCCAGGCATCAGCAGCACCAGCACCAATGAGCACCCAAGAGCACCTTTGCTTTCCTGTGCCTGAGGTGAGCTCTGTTGTGGTGTTGCCTTGTTCAGACTTGCCTGCACCTGCCTGGGCATCGACTGAGTCTATTACTCAAAAAGCAGCTACCTAATGCCTGGCCCCAAAATGGCAGATCCCAGCCAGCACAGCAGTAGAAATAATAAATAACTTATGAAATGCCTGACGCATCTCCCGCTCCTGGAAGGAGCCTGTGTTTGCTGCTGCAGCGCCTCTGATCTCTGCTCCCCCGAAAGGGACAGGGCTCATTGTGAGCCTGATTTCCAGGCTGAAGCACAACAGGCTGCCAGCGCTTCTATAATTATCCCTCCAATCAATTAAAGAGCAGCGCTGAAGTAAAGCTGGGAGATGATCACTGGGCCACAGGCCACGGTGAGGTCGGGGGCAGGAGGGAGATGTCCCCAGAGGGTCCCTGAGCAGCATGGCTGCAGACATGTGCCTGGGATGGGGACAGCCCTTGGGAGCCAGAAAAGATGCCATTTCCTGGTGGTTTAACCCATGCACATTTGCCCTTGCTTTTAGTAAGAATAGTGAAACAGCCTATGCTCCTACACTGCAGGGAGGGAGGCAGTAACAAACTGGTCAAGGAAAAAACCCACCGAGTCCATCCACAACAGCAGCAGCCTGTGAAGCTGCAGCCCTGTGGGAGTGCCCCATTTCCCCACACAGTGTCGCTCCGTCATCCCCATCTGGTCCTTCCTCTTGTGACCTACTTTGGGGCTGTGGTGAGAAGGCGTCAAGCAAGTTTCTCACCATCCCCACCTTACCTGGCCCATGACAGAGATGCTGCGGAGGTGAATCACTTGCTGTGATGAGTCAATGTTTACGCGGAAGGAGGTTTCGGCCTGGAAGATAACATCGTCATAGCGGCACGGGACCCGCTCCTCATCCACAGAAAAGATGCGCCCACTTGGCTCGAGTTCCCCACTGGGAAATACATCCTGCCACAGCGTGGGGTCGAACCAGGCGTGCTGCTCAGCATCAGCAAACCCGACTGTTCCACCTGGCAGAGCAACAGGAACATGACTCAAACCCAAAGCCAAAGCCCCAACAGATGCATCTGGGTTGGTAAAACCAGGCACTGTCTGGCCCGAAACACAGGATCTCACCCTGTGGGCAGAGAGCCAAGGGCTGGCCCTGGCATCACCCTCAGGGGCAGCTGCTGCAGGCACCTCCTGCAGCTCAGCAAAGCTTCCCAACACTCAGGGCTAGGGTCTCAGCCTGAACCCCACATCTGGCTGCAAGCCTCCAGCCCCAGATCCCACAGGACATTTTTTCCCCCTCTTTTAAAAGCTCACCTTTCTGGTTAAGGAGGAAAACAGCTGCCAAAATGCTGACTAACAGCTAAACCTGATAAAAATGGGTATAATAATTCATGTCCCAGGCCTGCAAAAATGTGGGCAGCCCTGTTCCTTTTAGCAGGTAACCCCAAACCCAGCGTCTCATTTAATCATTAATTATTTAACCATTAACCATTTCCTGCTAGTTGATCTCATCATGCAGTGTCCTGTTTCCTTCTCACCCTTCCCAGCAGCTGAACCTTTATCAATTCAGCCAGCATGTGGATGGTTAAGAACTGAATTATTTGCATTCATTTTGAAATCCTGCTTTTAAAAAGTCCATTTGTGAAAGTTGCCCCAGAAATGCCTGCTGATTTCAGGGGAGCAGCCAGGAAAAGCCCAGTGCAAGGCACAGCTACAAGAGCATCCCTGCTGGGGGGCAAACAGTCCCAAAGCAGAAAAGTGACAGGGATGAAGGATTTCAGAGGGGCTTTGGACAGTTTTATGCTACAGTCCTTCCTCTGGGAAGAAACATTTGGGCTTTTTCTCCCTTTTTTCTCTTTTCTTTTGCCAGTCAGAATGCAGGCACAGGCGCTCTGCTTGGACTCTTCCTTTCCTGCAGAGGAAGTACAAAGTTACTTGCCACTGAAAGCATAGGGTAGCTCTTAAATATCCCCAGATGTATTTCCTCAGAAAACAGCCTTCAGTCTAGTAACGGGCACCAATGACACAAACGTGCTGTCTCAGCCACAGGCTAGAGGCTGAGAGGGCAGGGAAGGATGTGCTTGCGCCAGAGTGCCTGTGTGTGTGGGGCCAAAGGCCAGCTCACTGCTACAGCTGTGGCTTGGCTCACCAGTGTGTAACTCCTAACCAGTTCTCTTTGGAAACACTATGGCAAAGAAAGTAAGAGCTTTGATGTGGCTACATCCTTAATAGGCAGGGCAAAATGCAAACAGTATTTGCCTCTCTGCTACAACTTCAAAGGCTTCCCTACCATAATTACTTTTTTAGAAGACAGGTGATGTAGGAGGAAAAAAGATCTGATGTGAGGGAGGTCATCAAAGAAAAGGTAAGTATTGAAGAGGAGTGATTCACTTTGCTCTGAGGTGGGACAGCAAAGATCTTTGTAGAAGCAGTTGGGCTGCATTTGCATGATTAATCACGGGCTGATGGGGTGCCTGGTTTGGGCACCCAATACCTGAGTCACAGCCTGGATCCCAGCTGCCATCGAAAGCTGCAAATCCTGCACCAGCTGCCAGCACCAGTTCTCCGTTCAGGGGCAGGTACTAGATGAAGGGATTCAGAGTGTTAACTGTGCAGTCCCACTGCCAGCCACCCAGGCTTGTAATCAAATAACAGTGCTAATTATCAGGCTGCCTATTAGACTTGCAGTCTCTGAGGCACTTTACAGTCATCACGAGCTACCCTCGCTGTGCCCCGTGTAAATGGGAAAGTATCAGCTCCCGGTTTTACAGACAGAGATGCTGCAATTGGGAGAGGTAGTTTGACATGATCTTTCACAATACAGAAAAGCATGAGGCATTCAGGGAAGCAAGAATAAGGAAAAAGCAAAATAAGCTCTTTCGACAGCTTCTTCCTGCTCTTGCACACACTCCCAGCAGCTCAGGAATGGATTTATACGTTGGTACACCACGAAAAACCCCACCTTACTCTTCAAGTGCCAGAAGTCCCCTCACTTAGTGGGTTCCCATGTTCAAGGGCTGCGCAAGGAGTCAGAGGCATGATACTGGCCTGGCTTCAACCTGGTCACAGGCAAACTTCAACGGGCCCAACTCTACCATGGGAACATTTCTGGCAAGAAACTGTGGCCACCTGAGTCACCAGCCAGCACTGCCAACCCTGGGACAGGTCTTGGCAAATGATCGAGTCAAGTGATTCGTTCACAGCACACAGGTTATTCAGCCCAGATCATTTTATTTTGCATCTAGAAATTGCCAGAGAGAAACTCATGTTTTCCCCCAGTACTTTCAAGTGAATGATGTTCAAGGCTCTCTAACTTGGTCTATCCAGGGATTCAGCATCACTCCCCAGAGAGCAGCTGGAAGCCCTCCGGGACTGCATTACACCACAGTACTGGGTCCTGTGCTCAGGCAGAAATACATTAAATTGAATTTTAAGGTTTCATTTACTTAATTGGTCTTTAAATATGTATGTAGGTTAGAGAAAGCAAGACTTATGAGTGACTGTTGTGGGTGACTTTGACAGCTCTCTGTCCTTGGGGCAGTCTGCCTGAGGATGCTCTGTTCCACTCAGGGACCACTATGGGGAAAGAGTGGGGGAGATAAGCATGGCAAAAAGCTCCTCACCTTCAAACTGCAGACCTGTGTCTTTAGAAGTTTAGCTCCTTGGTGGTGAGGTGCTCTGAAGGCCACAGGCCAGGTCCCCCTCTTGATTCAGGAACCATGAGAAACCAGGATGGAAGGCAGAGGGTGGCTGCCGCCAAGAGCCCTGCAGTGCTCCTCTGCACTGTCTGCTCCACGCCCAGCAATGGGACACTGGGCTGGACAAGAGGGCATGGCACTGTGAATAGCTGAGGTCTGAGCAACATCTGCCCCAAGAGAGTGGAGTCTTCCCACAGGCCAGGAAGAAGCCTTTGCCTACAGACCCTGCTCCATCAGACCACAGCACATGCCCTGCCGTCATGTTCCCTGAATTTCTATTACTCTTGAGTAAAGCAAATTTTTCCAACAGTGGAGCACTGAAACAGCCTGAAAGGGCTGCCAGGATATGAATGGCATCATGCCCTTTAGCTGCAGATATAAAAGCCATGTCTAGTGAAAGTTCTGAGACCTAGGACTTGGCCTGCTTTGAGCTGGATGAGGGCAATGCTACCAGCTCCTGTCACAAGATTCTGTACTTCAAGAGTCCTGGCTTGTTTTCCTGGGACTCCACACAGGAGTGGGTGGTGGAAGATTTTGGAGCAGTCAACTGACACCTATACTCAAGGCAGTACCAGCAGCACTGCCATCCAAGTCCCTTCTCCCAGAGTCACTGGGCCATTTCAGACTGGAGCCCCTCACTGCTGCTTCTTGCCCAGTTTGCAGGCTAGCACCCTGCAGTCTCCTGTGCACAACACAGCCAAGCAGGAAGGGTGGCCAGCTGGCAGCTGGGGTCCATCTGAGCTGCTCAGTGTGGAGTTTTGGATGGGATGCAGTGAATCCTTTCACCTGCTCTGTGAAGAGCAGGGTACCAGCTCTTCACAGCAGTCAGCTCTGGGCACTCAGGCTCAAAGCTGCAGGGATCTTTGGGTGAAGGAAAATCAGGCAGCAAGTGAGGGAGATGGTTACACAGCAGTACCACGATTGGTCTCCTTCTGCTTTCCCAGGCTGTGGAATTTGGTGGTTTTGAGTGTTGTGGCTGGATCAAGACCACTGAGTTGAGAAGTCCCTGCTCTCATCCCTGCCTGCCAGACAGCTCTTTTCCCTATAGTTACCAAACACTTTGACTATGGCTGTGGGTCAGAGCTTCCCAAATGCCTCATGGTGGCCATGCAGGACATGACAAGCTCTTGAGCCCAGGGGGTTGTTCATTCAGATCCTCACAGACTAACTAGGGAACAGGAAAATATGTCAAGGATTCGCATGGCTGGGCTGAGTTCAGTGTGGCAGGAGAGATGAGGTGGACTTGCTCGGTTACAGATGAGCACATGTGTGCACACATGCATGCACAACACTGGTCCCATGACCAACTGAGGTGTTGCCCTCCTGTGTGTTCTTGGGAGGGCGAATGCATCTGGATGGGGTGAGGCAGACACAGGGCTAGAAGCACATGGTACCAGTCCTGCCCATGGGGAGAGCTGAGAGAAAATGCTTCATGCCAAATCTGCCCCATACCTGCTGTGCCTGTGCTCTGGACACATCAGCCTCTGAGCTCTCTGGAGAAGATGCAGCTTCTCCAGTCATCACTGGAGATCCCCATCCACCACTGAGGCCAAAACCCCAGGCTGGCTGGACTTCCCAAGCCCAGAGGAAGCTGTCCAAGTGAGTGTGACTGTGGCAGGAAAATGAGGGTGTACACACAGTGCCCTTTCACAGTCAGAGACTGCCCAAACCTTGAACTGTAAGCACCAACCCTAGAATTAAGATGCAACACAACATGATGTCAGACAGGAGATGGAGTCAACACATCTCCACAAACGTGAAGTGCAGGAAGAGCCCAGCACTCCTGTTTCATCACAGGAATTTCTGGAGCTGGTCCTTGCCCAGTGAGGCAGCCAGGCTGCTCATCCACCACCAGCCCTCCCCAAGATTCATGCCACCAGGCAGGATTTCAGAAGTGGCTCCATTGTCCAGTGGATCTTTGTAAACAATTTGCCCTCTCTTTTCCTAACATAAGCTAGGCATCTCAGCTCACTGCAAAAGACAAATGGAGTCTCTGGTTGGGCAGTGGCTTTCTACCTTTGGGAGTTCAGTACAGAAATTGCATAGAGGTTGGGCCACTTTCCAAGTACATCTTGAACTGAGCAATGACAGGTACCAATGGACTGGAGCCAAAAAGCTGGCAGTTTCATCTGCTTTCCCTTCCTCCTGCCAACCTGTACTCCAGGGCCATTAATACTGTGAGCACTTAAGAGTCCCATTGGTCATTTCTCATCCCTGATACTGGTAAATCACTTATCTCCTTGGTCATTGTTATCAAGTGTAATGACAACTGAAACACAGTCATCATTTTTCTTACCAAATTCAATTAAAAAAAAAAAAGTGGAAAGACTCCATGTGGATCTTAGCCCAACCCCAAGATTGTACCACTGAGAAGGATTCCACTGTCCCAATGCATAAGACAAAACTAAACTAACTTCCAAAACATGAAACAAAAAACAGTGAAGGCCTGAGAGATGGCTTTTCAAGTGTATGGCTCTGAACCAGCCTCCAGCACATCCTGGCTCCGCTCGAGTCACAAGTATTGGGTGAGATGATTGACAGTAGCCCTGAGACTGGCGTGTCCCTGCCATCAGCACAGCACATGAAAAACACAGTGCTTCTGTTTTGAACCCGGGTAAGCAATGCCTATGATTGCAGCCAGATCCTCCCCCCCAACCTTGCTTTGAGTTGCAGCACCAATGCATTTGAATTCTTTGCTCTGGTGATATGGTGCCACCATCCCCATCAGGCAACACCGACACTGCCTGGGCACACTGGGGTCTGCAGCACTATGTCTGTGGATGCACCAGCAAGCAGGTTGATAGCTGTCAGGCTCACAGGTACATCCCCTTGCTTGGCACCCAGCCTGAGAGCAGCTAAGGCTGGTGCCACTGTCATTCCATTGAAAAACATCACTGGGGTAGGATGTGAGCGGGTTGCTTCCCCAACATGGAGTGCCATAACCCAGCAAAGGCAACAATGCACAAGGGAAATGATTTCTATTAAGATCTTTCTCAGTCCTGCATTGCTGAGGCAGCAGCAGCCCATGGATGGCAGAAGGCAGCAGGCAGGCCCCATCATGCTGCCCACAGGTGGGAATATCAGGGATTTTTCCCCATGCCCACTGGGGCTGGGGGTCAGCACAGCTGGTGGCGGTGCCTGGGTGGTATCCTCCAGCTGCTGGCTGAAGGCACAGGGCCAGATTCACTCACAGGTGAACCCCTTTGATGTTTCTGGAGCATTGCCAGGGGTTGGTTTGCAGCAGCATTTCTTGGGTTCATTACTGGGGATCAATTTGTTCACTTTCTTGCCAAGATGAAGCTTCCATCTACATTCTTCGGACACCATCCCTCCTCCCAGCCACACACACCGTCCCACACTCCCAGAGCCAGCCTGCCCCTGCCATGGCCCCCAGTCCCACACAGGCTGATCTACAGCCCCTACAAGAGGGGTCAGCAAGGCAGGATGACCTCTGGCCATCCTGTGTGAGCTGAGGAGGGTGACCTGCTGCTGGGCTAGCACCTCGCCGTCCAAAGATCTCCCTGGCCAGACAGATGGTTCCATGAGGAACGAGGCTTTAGCATCCCAAGGGAGCCAGGCAAGAAATGCAGTCTGTATAACCATGAAGCCATGTTCAGGCAAGCTGGTCCAGCAGAGACCAGGGCATGGAAGCTGGTGCTTCTCTCTGTGGGACCCATCCTTGGTGGGCAATGGCCACCAAGCTTCCTCTGCTTCCATCCCTGAGCAGGCATTTCAGTGTCACCCTCTGTGAGCTAACAAGGCTCCTGAATGCTCTTCCTGCCTATGTCCCTGGCTCCCCTCCTGCCAGGCAGGGCCCAAAAGCAACAGCACAGCCATGCTTTCATTAATGCCAGAGCTGGCTCCTCTGCTGTTCTGCTTATCACATTTTATGTTGTGTTTCAGGGCATGGGTTCCCCACATCACCTGCCCAACCTGGCTTTGTCACCACATTCCCTGGCACTGGGGTGGCCCAACACATGAGGTTCCCAACACATCATAGTCCTGCCTGTAGCTGCAGCTTCTGGCCATCCCACACAGATGCTGGCTGGCACAGCCCCTGCAGAACCATGCCACAGACCTCACTGAAAGCCATGAGTGGATGAAAAAGAACAATGGACCCTAAAAGCTCATTTATTTGACTGCAGGTCCCCAGCAGTGCCAAAGATGCAGTGCCAAAGAGGTCCCAGCAGTGTCCAGAAATCAGGTGTCATGGGAACACTGCAAGTCCCTTGGGGAGCAGACCAAGGTAAACCAGCCCAAATCACTTGCGCTGGACACAGAAGGCACAGAGAGGCTTAAAGCCATTTGCCAGATCTATTTCAGGTTAGTTCAGCTCCTTTTCCTGAATTTCCCTCCACAGACAAGGTCAGAGAAAGCTAAGAAGAGGCATGAAGTGTGGGAAGGGGCGCCATGCACAGCAGCAAAGGGATGGCAGACAGTCCATGGCACAGCCACCCAGCCAGACCTGCCCCAGCATCCGCTACAGCCCAGGATGCCAGCAAGCTGCTCCACTCATCACAGACTTTAATAACTCCTCCTGCTGGAAATCAGCCTGGAAGGAGCAAATAAACTCACAGAAATGACTGTAAAAGACTGTTCTACCACACTCCTTTCCTAGGGAACACCTTCAGCGTAAATGCTGACAAAGGAAAGATTGCAGGATTCAGGCTTGGAATTACATGCTGGCACATAGGTGCACACACATGCAGTCCCCTGAAATTTTTACCTTCGTCTCAGAAGAAGGAAAAATAATCCCTTTTCTGGGTGTCTCATTACCCTGCTGTCCGAGAAGTGGTGGGGGAGGGAGCGGCGGTGCCTGGGACGAGCACAAACTGTGGCAATTCATTAGAGCCGGTGCCCCTGGAGAGCAATTGGCATTTCAAGATCAATCTCTGCCAGGAACCGAGCGGGAGCATCCTGCAGCAAAGCCGTGTACATTCTGCTCTCGCAATTAGGCAGCTAAAAATAAAAGGCTGGGGGAGGAGTCCCTGGTCAGATCCAGTGCCCTGCACACCCCCAACACTCACCCAGCCTTGCAGCCCCTTGCCAGGCGGGTCGGGGGGGGTACGGGCAGCTGCCACCTGCAACAGAGCTTGGGGATGGGGCAGAGCTGGAAAGGTGGTGTCAGCACTGCTGAACAACCCCGGCCAGTGCCCCGACCCTGGCACCGTGGGGACCGAGGAAGGCTGCTTTGCCCATGTGAATAAACCTGACTCCTGCCACCCCAAAAATAGAAGTAGCATCATCCATCCTTGGCCTGCGATTTAGTGCTGGCTGGCTTGGGCTGGTGCACCAGGGCTGGTGTTACTGGGGCAAACACCAGGCCCACAGCTGCTTCCTTTGGAAGCACAGCCATAGCCAGAAGGTCCAAACCCCTCATAGGAACCCTTCTCCCCCATCAGGGAGACAAGCAAAGCCAAAGCCTGCCTTGCCCTGGAGCACTTGTATCAAGCACCACCACCTCCATCTCCATCTTTTTTGCACATTTACTCACAGGCACTTCCAAAAGCTGGCTAAATACTGATCTTTAGGCAGCTAAATACCATAGAAAATCCAGCCTAATCACAACGGTTGTGCTTCAAAGACACTTATGTTTAAGCTGGATTTGGATTCAGAGTATGGCTGAATTAGGGACCCACTCGAAAGTTCAAATAGCCACTAAACTAGGTGATCAGTGGGTTTGAGCAGGGAGGTGGGCACCATGCCCCAACAGTCTGGCCTCCTCCCAAGAAGGCATCTCCCAGTACTTGGCTGGTGCCCACATGTGATGGTTGGGGGGCTCACCATACAGAAGTGAGCCTTCACATAAATGTCTCGGAGGGGAGTGATGGTGGCACATGAGGACCCCCTGGCCCTCCAGGTCTTGTTCCACTCAGCTGGAAAGCTGGGATGGGAGATTTCATGCTGTCCCTCCACTGCAAGGCACCAGCACTGAGCATCCTCCCCTACACTTGCCACAGCAGGCACTGTCATCATGAAAGTCAATGAAAGCCCAATCCCTCCTCAGCTGTGAATTTCCTCCTGTGCTACTACAGCAAACAGCATTCTCCTTTTTTCTGGCCAAAGTCTGTATAGCATCTCCATGGCGACTCTAAAGCTTAATGTATTCTTGCTGATTTATGTGATTAATGCTCCAGCGCGCACGGCCAGCAGCCGAACAGGTGCAGCCCAGCCTCTGCAAAAAGCCTCATGACCAATTCGTTTTCTAACCAGCTGAATGCCAAATTTCATGCCATCCACATGAGTGGCAGCCCTGCTCAGGTGCTGGGTTTCATTCCTTTTTCATCCCTAACTTTGGCAGCCCCTGTATCACCTTGTGACAGCAGAGCATGGCAGTGCATGGGAGGGAAGTGCCTGAGCTGAAATCAAAAAGAAATATTAACCACTGCACTAAGAAATGTGCTGGGCCAGATCAGAGGGAATTGCTGGGGCAGCGATGCTCAGAAGGAGGGTGTAAGCTGCAGTACGGATTATAGCTTGGCTGATTGCAGTGCAATCTGGTGAAGGAGAAGAATGGTGCTATCAACAGCCCGTACCATGCTTTATTCCCTCATGGATGCCCCAGCAGTCCTCTCTACCTGCACAGCAGTGGGACTGTAAAATTCACTGTAACCCTGGACCCTGTGCAGCTGCCTGCCAGCAGCGGGGGCCTAGAGAAACTCCAGGGCACCAGAGGGTCCCCAGAGGCTCCTGTAAACACTCCGGATCCTTTGATCAAGATGAGTTGGGGTCACTCCAGCAACCTGACCCATCACTCAGTAGTGATGGAAACTGCCCACCTGAGCAGCCAGCAGACAGGCAGCACGGTCATGGGTGTTGGTTTGTGTTGTGCAAAGGTTGTGTCGGTCTCTCTCTCCTTGGGCAGCTGCAACATTGCTCAGCTCTGCTCTCCAGCTTGGCTGTGGAAGGCTCAGCCGTAATGACAGATGCTGCTCTGCAATTATGCATTTTGCAGGCCTCTGATGAAAGTACTTTAGAAATATTATACATTCATCTGTAAGTAAAATAAAATCTACTGGAGTGGTATTTTGCTCTTTTCTTCTCTGGGTAAATTCCACATCATTTATTACATTATATTTGTACGTATTTCCCCAGTATATCTTTCCCTTCAAAAATTCATATTTAAAATGCCATATAAATAAAAGTATCTCCTCCAAATATTTGTAGAGGGATTAAACATGGCACATGGCATTATTAAAGCATCAAAACTATTAGTGGTGTAGACAGCCTGAACAAATTACACCACATAAATTTCAAGGGCTCCTTTGGATTTAATGGCCAATAAAAGAGCAGAGCTGCCCTGCAACCTGACAGAAAACTCGGTTTTGAGCTCACCCTGTTCAAGGGAGGAGATTTTGCACACAGGACCCAGCCCACCTCTTGCTGTCCCAACACTGGGAGAGAGCTCACTGGTGACCCTTCCCCCTCTGCTGTGTTGGGGCAGTGGGTTTGCTTTTCCCTTTAATTCCTCCCTGTTAAATTTTACCCTCCTAACCCTGGAGGCTGAGACTCCGTGCTTTCACGGCTGCTTGTCAGCCTGCCCTGGGCAAGGTTCCTCTTCTGGGGGGACACCAGGTTGCTCAGAAACCTCTCTGAGGTGGCATGTCTCCCTCAATCTTATCTCGCTCAACACACATTCCAGCAGGGTGTTGTGCCTGTCCTGTCACAGCCAGGCTAATAATGCTGCAGAGAAATATAAGACCCAATGGCACTTAAAAGAAAATTTCTCAAGTAACATTTTGGGATTTCCTAGAACAGTTTGTTTTCATTTGAAGATATTTTGATGTCAGCTTCACTCAACCTCTGCCCGAGGCTAGTGCCTGCTCTGTGTCAGCCATGCTGTGGGTTGGTGCTCCTCAGCCAACTACTGATAAGGGTGTTTTATCCATCCTTTGGGGAAGAAAAATTAATTTCTTTCAAATGAAACAGGGTTTAGGGGTGCTCTCGCCCATGTCCCCTAATGGAAAAAACCCAATAGCCTAGAAACAGTCTTTTTGGCTCCCTGGTACAGAGAGAACCAGGCTGCTGTGGGACTCTTGTCCCCTGCCCAGCTGAGGCATCTTTGGCCTGGTTGGACCACAGAGCAATATGTCCAAGTCCATGGAACAACTTCAAACTGAAAGAAGGCATGTTTAGATTAGATATTAGTAAGAAATTCTTTACTGTAAAGGTGATAAGGCGCTGGAACAGGTTGCCCAGAGAAGTTGTGGATGCTCCATCCATGGAAGTTTTTCTTCAACTCTGTCAGGCTTGGTGCTGCGACCACTTCCCTGGGGAGCCTGTTCAAGTACCCAATAACCCTCTGAGTGAAGAGCCCTTCTCTAATATCCAACCTCAACCCACCCTGACACAACTTCAGGCCATTCCCTCGGGTCATGTCACTGGTCACTACAGAGAAGAGATCAGTGCCTGACCTCGCTCTTCCCCTCACAACCAAGTAGCCAAGGCTTTGAGAATCTTGGTCTGGTGGAAGTTGTCCCTTTCTGTGGTAAGGGAGTTGGAACTGGATGATCTTTAAGGTCTCTTCAATCCCAAACCGTTCTATGGAGAGGGGGAGAGTGGAATATGCCACAAGCTGTCAGAGCTCCAGTGCTGTCCCCACCCTCACCCACCCCCTGCACTCTGCCTTACCATATCCTTCAGCACATGGGGAGACCTGACGAAGACCGAGATGACCTGTAAGAAAAGCAAAAATGAAAGGGTGCTTTGCCCTGTCAGGCAAAGGCTTTTCCCATGCTTGAACATTTTGGACAAAAAAAAAATAAATAAAATAAATATGCAATACCTTGTCTTTCTCAAAGTGAACCACGTCGCTGGCACAGGGGACTCTGCCTTTATCCCAGTTGGAGGCGGTTTCGAAATTGGTGTTGGGTATCCACTGCTTGTACGTGGCAGCGACACCAGCTGGGAGGAGCAGAGAAATCAGTGTAACCCAGTCCACGGGAGGCACTGGGGGCCCTCTCTGAGATGCATTTTAGGATGGCTTGGCCTTTTTGGGCCATATTTGGGGATTTCCCACCGGACAGCAGCTCCTATGTTTTCCCAGCTGAACAGTCACAGCCCTTCTCTGCACAGGGGATTTTTTTTTTTTTTTGGCTGGGTGATGGTTTCTACCCACCCAGATAGGAAGAGGGACAAATACTTGCCAGACAGAGGGAAGGCAGGAAAGTGTCCTGACGGCAAAGGGCAAGAATAACATCTACCTTGTAGTCAAGGAATCCTTGCAGTGGGTTTTGTTGTCATTCAGGCTAATTAAATGAGTAGAGATTCCTCAGCCAGAGAACACGCAGGAGTGGCAGGACTATGAGAACAGGTCACGAGGAGAAACAGCATTTGCTACAGGACATGTAGCACAAAATACAGGTGTTTGGGGCTGGAGGGGGAGGATTCAGTGGTGTCTTGCAGCCTGAGGCATTGACAGGTTGGGAAATAGAGTTCTTCCCCATGGGGTTTGCTGGGATGGTGGTGGCCCTGCCCATAGGTCCTCGAAGGAATGAGCCTGCTGCCCAGGGACATGACACAGCAGAGGGGATTTTCACTCTGGCCTGTCCTGTTTGCACAAACACAGCAGAGCAGCCTCCTGACCTGACTGCCCAGGCTTGGCTGGAGGATTCATGTTGAGGTGAAGATGAATCTTCAGCAGCCTGAATTAAATAGCTTCAGGCAAGCAGAGTTATGAGACAAAGGGGGAAAGAAAACCAAACCAAATAATAAAAAAAAGCATTTACCATTACTATAGATCATCTTTTCTGAAGGAGAAAGACCCAATAAAACACAAAATACATAGACTGCAAGGGGTGGAGGTAACTGGGACACCAGAAGTAAGGTGAAGAGGGGTTACAGGGCCCCCCTAGCCCAGCCTGGGGAGAAAGTGGGGTTCTGAATGACTCCAGTTGATGAAGGGAAGTGCACTACAGAAAGCCTGGACCCAGCTTCTCCAAATGCATCCCTTCCAACTCAAAATATTCTGTGATTCAAGATTAAGAAATGATGAGGAGGGATGTGGCTGCAGAGCCTTTATCATCATACAACCATTGCCTTGGGGTGTAATTTGCACTGTCTGATTCTGCCAGAGGCTCTGCTGAGACCATTTGCTGTAGGTAGCCATCTCTAAATGAACAGGCAACGATCTATTTTTAACTGGAATGAAAGTCCTAATGTAGGAACCGGGGCTGGAGCCCAGGTGCAAGGTGCAGAGGGGCTCCCCCAGCCTCACACCGGGCTGTGGTCACTGCTTCAGCTGTCTAAAGAATCCCTCAGGCAAACACATCCCTGCCGTATGCTCTTTAAAACCCGTCGAGCAAGGAAAAGACACTAACAACGGTAAGAAAAGGAGCCAAGCAGCTGCTTGCAGTGTTGTGGGCACAAACACCTTGCTGGCGCAGAGTCGGAAAAAGCTTAAGAAAGGAAAAAGCCCCCAGGTGGTAATGGCAAATTGTTCTGTCCCTCTGCGACTGACTCGCGTCCCTCCCGCCCTGGGAAACTAAGGAATGGAGAGGTTAAAGCTGCAGCCAAAAAGCTCAGCCAGCCCCACGGCGCACAGCCCCACGGCCGCAGCTGCAGGCTGCTGTGCCAGGCGGCCCCGCCCCACCGCACACCGCGGAGCTGGCTCTGCATCCCAGGCCCTCTGGCCTCGGGTTGATCTCCTGCTGCAAAGCCTTTTGCCCCGCGCAGCACCTCTAATGCGATCCTGCACTCTCCTCAGCCCTGAAAACATCAGCCTACTATTTAATCAGGCCTGTCTCCCGGGAAGCGCAGTCCTTGAACATCAAAGGGACATGCATATTCAACAGGGAGCGTGTCCTGCGGCGCAGCGCTGCTGACTTCAAATGAGAGGAACAGCAGGCACCATACGGCTGTCCCTCCTCCCCTGCCTCATTCATGCAGCTCTGTCCGGTTGGAAATCCCTTTTCTCCTCTGCGTTACAGATACGCTTGAAGTGACAGAGCCCGCGACTCTGCTCCAAAACACAATTGCCAAGAGCACACCAGAAATGGGGAAGTCGCCCAGCGGTCACTCCGGCTCACCGCGACAGCTGAGCCCTGGACGTACTCACCAAGGAGCTGCAGGATAGCGAGGAAGAAGAAGAGACGCTTCATTGTGCAGCAGGCTGCCATCCCTCCACTCCGCGGCCCCTGCCCCGCTGGACCTTGCACCCTCCCCAGGGGCACGTGATGGGCTCAGCCCGGAGGAGGCTGTAGGCAGAAGGGATTAAACCAGTATGGGAGGCAGGTTTCCCCCACCCACCACCTTGGTCTGTCTCAGAAGCCGGTTTGCTCTCAGGTCTTTTCCCAATCTCCCCGTTTCCTTGGTATCCATGGGGAAAGACTCCGAGGAAGAAGCTGGGGAGGAAATACTGGGGGTCCTCGCCAGTTTGGTTCACCGAACCTCGCCATCCATAGTCCCTCCACCCATCCAGGTCCAGCTAAAAGGTGGCGAGGGCGAGCACACGGCGTGCACATCCCACACCTCTCTCCCCTGCTGAACAACGACTACCTTGTAATTACTCGTAATGGCTCCATGTCTGTTCAATTAGCTCTCTTGGAAGGGAGCAGCTCCCAGAGACGACTTGTAATTGTACTTTGGCCACGAGCTGATTTGCTCATTACCCAGCGCACGCAGCGGCGGCGCCGGCAGAGCTCCCCACTGATCCTGGGGAGGCTGCTGGGGGTTGGATGGGGCTGCTGGCAGTGCCATCAGTTCGTGCGGATGCAGGAGGAGGAAGTTCACTGTCCCTGTCCTCTGCCCCAGCACGCAGCAGTGCTGCATGCCAGTCCAAGCCCTTGTTTTTAACAAAGGTGTGTTAGGAACAGAAAAGGATGGAGGGAGAGCAACGATATACTGGGAAGGGGACAACATAAGGTTGGTGACAGAGGCCCATGCCCAGGGGAGAGCTGGGGAGCTCAGCAGCCCTTCAGCTGACACTGGTACCAGCAGGGAGAGGGCAGAAGATTTGTGACTGCAGGGGTTTACTAGAGGCAAAAGAGAAGACTGGAGAAGTGCTTGGAAGAGACATCAGTGGAAGTGTCACAGACCACAAGAAGCTGTGACCTGACACCAGCAATGGTTTAGGAATGCAGGAGGGGGAAGAAAACCATCCTTATCCCACTCTCCATGCTCCTCCTGCTTCCTAACTTCCAACTTGGTAGACGGGGAGAGAGTGGAGACTAGGAAGCCATCACTCCTGGATACTCTTCTCTCTGTCTCCCAAGACCTTAGCCCACTTGGTCCCGTTTCTCACCTCTGCTGCAAGCACAGGAGTGAGAGGAGCCATGGGGCTCTAGTGCCCAGGATGCCCTAGCACAGTCTCAGGTGATACACCATGTCCTGCAAAAGAACATGGAGGTGTCCCTATCTGGAACTTTGTCCCCACCAGAGTCATGACTATGGAACACAAACTGCCAGGAGAAAAAGCTCCTGAGCAGCAGCTCTAAGCCTGGGCACCAGCCAGAACACAGTCAGCATTTTCTGTGCAGGGAGCTCAATGCTGAGAGATGTCCTCGAGGTGAAAGGCTCCTGCACTCTAATTACCACTCACAAATCACTCCTAGGGGACTCTCGGAGTGAACGCTGGCTGCAGTGAGATGTCCTGTATTTTAATAGAGGAGGGAAAAATAGGACTGCAGTGTGCAGAGGGCAGGTGCATGCTTGTCTATGGCTTCAACATCCTTCAGCACAGCCAGGGTGGGCAGGAGGGAAGAACCCTCTCATGGGACCCTGAAACCCAGTGTTGGGAGGTGCTCTACACCCTTAGTTTTACTTTCTGTACCCTGCAGCTGTTTCTTCTCTGCTTTGCTTGTTTGGCATCTCCGGCCCCACCAAAGCTGGTACTTGATTTTAAATGAGCAGGATTCATCTAGCAAGCAGGCAGAGGTATAAAACCCCAATCTGCCCTGAATCTATGCAAGTGCCTATGAAATCTGTCTTAAGGATGGACAGCTGCTCCTGCTGCTCCAGCATTAGGATAGGACAGGGCAGGGCAATGACAGAAATCCCAGCAAAACTTGTATTACAGGGGCCAGCTGCTCGCTGCAGCTTTGCTGCTGGCTGTGAGGGGACAGAATAACCTGTCCTTCGCTACGGATCTCTCCCCAAGGCTAGAGCATGCTCCTTTCCACCTCAGCTTTTGTCGCTGATACCATCCCAAGATGCTGTTGTGCCTCAGGATCAGGCAGGGACAACTGAAGGCTGCACAGGAGCGAGGTTTGGATCAGGTGGTTATGGGGAGAGCGAAACAAAGATGAAAGGATAAGAGAAAACAACCCTCAGAAATTAAAGCAGTTGCCCTAATGCAGACATCAGCACATTTTACTCCTTGCTGCCCGCCTGTCCTTCTGCTCCCCAGTGCTGGCTGCCTGCAATGCCCCAGGAGAGGGAGAGGACATTGCCACCACAGAGGGGAAGCAGCAGCACACAATGGATGCTTGACCTTCCCGTCATTGAGTCATAAACTGGTATCAAAGCCAGAAAAACTGTTCCCCTTAGACAGACTGCAAAGCCACCTCCTCAAGCCCGTCGGTGACGTCCAGCACCTCTCAGAACTTCCCTGTTGTACAACTGCATCTCATCACTTAAAATAGTTGTACCCTGCAACACAAGGTACTTCCCCAGTCCCAGCATTTTGCATCTGGAAAGGGAGCCCAGGGCTGAGCATGAAGCAGATGACTGCGAGCACCAGTCCCCAAGGTGGGTGATCGTCCCATACATGCCTGCAGCCCTCCAAACAGCCGAGCAGCAATAGCACCCTCCCGAGAAAGTATTTAACTTCATGGAAAAATTATTCCATGGCAAATATGTTACAGAGGGGAGAGGGCAGAGGCATGCTGCAAACTGGCTCCAAACCCCCAGTGCTGAAGCTAGCCCCCTGCGGGGGCTGGGCTGTACCCAGGCACACAATGTTTACCAATTTCCTTGGCACACTGTGACATTGCTTAAGGTTAGAACATGAAGCTAATCCTAAATAAATGGGTAGAAGTGCCCTGGCAGGTGACAGTCCCTCTAGCTGTTACATGTCATGGCTGCCCTCAAAGCAAGCAGACCTTAGCAGCAATCAGAGAAAATCCCCACATGGGATTTCCTTTAATTTTAAAAAAAGAAATTACAGAGCCTTGTGTGCAACAGCACAATCTCTACTGTCAGAATCAATTCGTAGTGGCAGAGCATGTGCTGCCAGGAGAGGCACTGCCTCATTTCAGGGCTGGTCAGGAGCTAAAGCTGAATATCCAGCCAATCCATGGATTTTAACCCTCTTTGGAGGTCCACATCAATTCAGCAAGAGGAAGTTACCCAGTGCTTATAAGCCTCAAACAGCCACACAGTCACCTTCCCCTCGGGGAAGCAAGGCAGGAGAAGTCACTTTAGGGGATCACATTTGATCTCAGAGCTATCTGGAAGCCAGCTCCAATTCACTTCTTATCTTGTAGCGTGAAGCAGAGGAACAAGAGATCCCTGCTAGGAGTGGCTGCAAGGAGCAGTATGGAGCAATATCTGTGTGGTTGTAGGGATGTGAGCAACCAGATTTGCTTGTCAGCCCTGAGCCCATGTCACACTGCACACTGGAACCAGCCCATTCATTATCCAGCCTCGTGCAGAGGTGAGATTGCTTTTTATCCTTGAAGGACTGAGTGCCACTTATTAGCCATTGCTACCTACCCTGGGACACCTGCAGAAGGGGTCATGGCTGGGAACAGGCTCACACCTCTCCTGTGTTCCTGGGGGCTGATGGCACAGGGTATGACAGATTCCATTTCCACCAGCCAGGTAGAAATATCTGGTAGAAATCCAAATGATCTCCTCTGTGAAGCTTCTGCATTGGCACAGAACAGCCATTGAGTGTCCACAGCAATGTCTGCAAACAGTTCCTGCTTCCAATTGCACAGACAAGCTGCCAAACACACGTTTCTACCAGCTGCAAATGGTACCACCAGATGTGCCCAAACACTGCCTAACCCAAGGTGCAGCCTGTGTGGTGGAAGTCAGTCCCTGTGTTTGCCAGCCTGAACGGTGGGGATTCAGCTCCCAGCCTGGGCCATTCCCCATTCTAGGGAGCCTCTAGGACACACAAGAGGGCACAGTGAGATCCAGCATTTACTGCCAGAGGCCAACACGAAGGAGTGGAGATCTGAGTGGGCTCAGCCTCTCTAGATGCCATGTTTTCCAACGGGGGTCAAGGGAAGACACTTGAGTTATCACCTCTTTGGGCCAAACAAGGCCAAGCCAGACACATTACTTGACAGTGACAGCCTCCAGAGCTCAACTCAGGCATGCAGGAAGGAACTGCACAACTGACTCATGGGAAACTGGCTTTGGGGAATGATGGGGGAAATCACCTCTTTCACCATTTGCTTTGATCTCTGGATATCCTCCCATTCCTCAGATAATTCCAGGACTTGGTCACATTGAAGTAGGCAGAAAGCAGGACATAGGTCCATATGCAGGACTGAGCATTTTCAAAACTTCTGACAGCAAGCAAACCCAAGGCTTAAAACTCTGGCAAACTTCCCCAGAAATTTTCCTTTCCCTGCAGTTCTTGCAAGAGATGGCCTCAGGAGCAGGTCCAGGCTGAAGCAGTGTTTGTTTCTGCCAGCACCCTCTGTATTCCAGGAGTGCTCTTCCCCCCACTCCTGGCCGCTCAGCCATCTCAGAGATGGCACTCTGCTCTTGTCACTGTAAGTACCATATTGCCCACTAAGGAAAAGCACACTACGAAGCCGACAGCCACCTTCTGTGACCTGTCGAGAAGGAAAAACCTTTTATGACGACTCAGAAGGGCCAGGAAGGGCATCACATGTCAGTTCAATTCTGAGTCTTTGCTGGGGGAGGACGAGCAGGGTGGAGGAGACAAGTGGTGTTTGCCTTCACGTTTAAAGTAATTTCTCTCTGCCTACCCTGCTGCAATGATGTAATGACCAAAATGTCACACCTGAGCAGCATCAAGCTCCCCCATTTTGGAGGAGGAGCAGCTCTGAGGATAGCACAGGCTGCTCTTCCCCAAGAGAACTCTGCCGTGGAGCATGAAAGGTGCTGAACTGCCTTGTCTTAATGAAGTGGGCTATCTTCCAGCAGAGATGTGAAGATCTTCAGGTGGCTCAGACTCAACTGCCGACCATGGGAGCATGAGCAGAAAAGTGCGATGAGCAGGACAGCAGATGCTGGAGCATCCAGGGAGCCATGAACAGTGACTGCAAAGCAGAAAAAAACATCCACCTCAGCACATCCTGCAGGCGATGAAGATGGTGTGCTACCTTCTATCACCATGCTCACCTTCCTGCATTTGTGTTTTCTCTGGCATCCCCAGCTCATCAAGAAAAGGCACTTGGCCACCCAGCATTTTCACACAACTTGCTGCAAACGCTGGTATTGGCTGGCCAGGTCGTACTCAAGATTCTGGTGCTGGCAGCACAGCAGTGGCTTTGCCAAGACACCGCAGTGTTGTCTCTGAGCACAGGCAGGACATTCCTGCATTGCTAAACCCAGTATTACCCCTACAGTGATGTGAAAGAAGGGAAATTGAAATTTCAGTAAGAAAGGGGTGGGAGGGACAGTAGGGAAGAAGAAACAGAAGGACAGCGTGGTGCTCAGTAGAAGCATCGTGCTTCATACACCACCCCTGGGGAATCGGGGTTTTCTTCACCAGGCTGAATCTGAAATGTGATGGCAATGTCAGTTGAGAAGAATCACTAATGGAACTTGAGGGAAAAAAAACCCCAATCTGTGTCTTCAGACATTCAAGCCATGCTTCGACTCTCCCACACCTCTTTGGGAAAGCAGTGTACCACAAATGCAGGAAAAGCCATTTCAATTATTTCTACTCTGCTTGAGTAGAGGCACTGAGGTTAGGATGAACACCATTGTCTGGTTTATTTTAGCAAGTGCATGGAAAATAGGAGTCAGAAAAACGTTATGGCAAGTTACCTGTGCAGAGGATGGGAAATGCCACAGCAAAAGTCTACTGGGGGTGTGTAAGCACAAAGCACTGAACAGCAATGCGGGATCACAGAGGAGAAAAGATGCACCAGGGCCATCTGCAAGTCAGCAACAATCATTCAAATTCGGCACACTGTGTTTTTTTAAAAAATATGATTTCCTACTTATTTATTTTTCCTTTAATAACATAGTTTAGCATTTCAGAGTTCAGCATTCTACACTCTTACACACTGTCCTTGTTTATTAGCATTTTAACACAAAAAGACATAGCAAGACCTCCAAACACAAATAAATACAAAAACACAATATACAGTAAACTGAAATACAACATATAATAATGCTATTGGGAAATTAAGACATGTTGCTAATTCCTTTTTTTATTATTATTATTTTAACAACATGGTTATTGCTGAGCAATAAATTATACATTTTAAAGTTGTTTTTCCCCCTAAAAGAAAAGGACGAGAACCACTGGTTACCAGATCACTTGCACTGTATCCTTACAGCTATTGATAATTAAGACAGGCAGAATATACACAATCAAATGAGGCTGGCCTTCTTTGGTCTTTGTTTTTGATCGTAAAACTGAACACAAGTGTACCGTTCACTGAAGAGTATGAGATTAAAGAAATGGATACACAAGTTTCAAACACATTAATTTGTACATTATTCTCAATCACTGATGTCTTTTCCATAGATAGTTCTTACAGAATTTCTTGGAAACAAATGTCAGCTTTAGTTTTCCCAATTATTATGTTGTTCCATGCATCTTAAAGGTTATCCTACTTGTCTAAGAGAAATGGACCTACATTTAGCCCATCATCTCCTAATGGGGTATTTTTCACAGCTCTCTAGTCACCACTAATTCATTGGAGTTTCATACCTTGTAGAAAAAAATCCTGAACTTCCCCATTTTTTTTCTATAAAACTGAAAAAAACCTGAAATGAACCAAACAACAGCTCTAAGAAAAACAAAACAGGTGGATTACACGATGCGTCAGCAATGATGGAAGCTTGTACCTTCCCATTCCACAAGTACAGATTACACAACTCTCTGCCAGTGATGCAGGTCATAGTTGGAAAGACGTGTCCTTTCAGGTGTGAGCTATATTCAAATAGAGAGCTCGGAACACTATGCAAGAAAATGACCTTTACGAATGATAATGCTGGTTTATCTCAGTAACCCTTAGACAGAGTCAAATTTTATCACGACGCTTCACACTGCCAGCAATGGAGCGTGTGAACACCGGCATCGCTAAGAAGTTAAAAAGTCCTTGCAGAACTGGCAACCAAATTAAAAGCTTAGTTCCAAAGGACCAAAAACACAAAACACCACAAAGAGACAACAAACCCTTCCCCTAAATGGGTAGGTTAGTAAGCCACAGAGTTGGGATCCACATTTGAATTTCACATCAAGTCTGGGATGTTTGGATCCAGGGTTTTGGTTCAGGTGCTTCTCTGTGAAATTCAGAACTTATTTGAACCCTAAGGAACTAATCCTAACTTGGAGGGAAAAAAAATGAACAAACACAGCCTAGTATCTACACTAACATCATGAAATGGAAGACAGAAGCTGCAGTCTTGACCATAAATTAGAAGAGAAACAGGAATAGTCAGATCCCTTATGTGTTGTATATCTCTACTCTTCTAAAGAGGATGTCCCTGAATCAGCAGTCCAAAGTTTTCCGCAACCTTCCTATCTGGTGCTTCTCAGCAAAGGCCTAGATTAAGAGGCAGGAAAGAACAATTAAGCCCTCCAGATTTTGGTTTACAGAAAAAGGGAGAAAGCTCCACAAGAAAGAAATGGCCAGTCACACTGACTGGTAGAACAAGGATGAACTCATTTCACTGTAAAATGGTATTCTCCCTCCTCAGTTAATAAGAACATTAAATGAGACTTGTTTTATTAGGTGATTCTGAACAGAGCAAGACACGCATTTGCGGCAATTACTCACACCAACATGCTGTGCTGGCCTTCCACTCCGCAGCCTGTCAAAGCACTGCCGAGCAGCAACCCACGTCTGGGCCACCACACACGCACAACCCCAAATCACGACAGCTTGTATGTTTAATTCTAGCCCTTACTGTCCTGATGTGGGTCTTCAAAGTATGTCAAATTGTTTTTCGGTTCCTTTGAGGGAGAAATGTATTAAAAAAGCAAAACCTAATGATTTGGAGAAAAAACTAGGGAACTGGAACCTCTCCTTCTGTCCCGGCTCCAGAGATTCTTTTTGTGACTCTGGACAAGTCACTTCACATCTCATCCTTGATTTTCTTTTTCTAGAAAAGACAAATAGCACTTGCTGTACACTGTACACAGTATTAAAAACTGTTCTCAGACAGATTAAATTGCCAAACCAATCATTTTTATTGCAGTAGCTATGACTTCTAGGTCAACCAGAATATCAAGGTATTGGCTGAACAGGACAGGAATTCCAGGAAGAGGTCCAGCTGCTTTTTATCATCTTTTGTTCCCAAATTAGAGGAAAGAATTTGCAATTAAAAAGTTGCCCATCACTATGGTTGTTTAAAACACAGGAATCTCCAAATTATCGGAGCATGTGGAAGAACATGTGTCCTTAATTACATTTCAAGGTCTTCAGAAAGGCTAAACAAAGTTTTTGCTACATGCAGGTCTTCAAACCTGGAAGATATGAAACCAAAATCTGCCCTTAGCCAAGATCCTCCCTTAGCAGCAGCAAGTTACATTTGCACCAATTGATCAAGTATAACTTGGAGGAAAGGGTTTTGTTTCATCACTACTACGTAAAGACTTTGCATATATATGCACATGCAGGTCTGTGTGTGTATATGTATGTACCTACACGCATACAAATTACAGAGCAAAAACTAAGAGATTAGGTATGCAACACAAGAATCCCCCCCCCACCCCCTCACCTATTTGTATATTTGCATAGTTAAATCATATCAAGGCATCAATACTGCAGTCATGTCTTTCACTCTTCTGCAGGGCAGGCAACTTTTCTTGTCACTCCCTACACACTTCTGTCTCGGACCAAACAGCACCAGTGTGTCAAAAACTAAACAAAGTATCAACAGAAACCCTGCAGTGTTGGAAATGCCTATCCCAAATGATGGAACACAGACACAAATAGGTGGTAGCTTTTAAACTCCAGCTCAACAAGCCGTAATCGAGGCAAGCTGAGGAAACAGGAGCGATACAATCACAACCTAACATGGGTTCAAAACTTAAAATTCCAGCTAACACAAATCTATATCACCTCTGCATTTGAGAAATTCACCAGGCACAGAAACAGGCACATATCTTCATCTTTCCTTTTCCAAGTAGAAAACACCACAGGAAAAGGAAATAAGCTGCGTTTCATTTTTTTTTTTCATATTTTTAAGAAAGCTAGCGTGTTTTTTCCATCACAATTATGTCACCCACCATTCCCTTTTCCTATTGCACATTCACTTTGTGAAGAACAACATTTACAGTACAAGGCTGAAATCAACATTGCATATTGTAAGTCAGCAGTTGAAGGTGTACCGTGTAGAGACAGTAACTGAAACAAGACCCCAATTAATTAGCTCAGAGAAGTAATGCAGACGTGGTCATGCATCATAATCACAGGTTGGTCTTTAAGCACCCACATAGTTTCATCCTGTTCAGAATTCAAGACTTTCTAGGTAACAGGTGCACTCACCCTATGCTGAAGAGTTTACAATTAGGGCAACATCCCGATTGTCACACACTGGAATCTCCCTAGAGAAAGTGGGAAACAGAAGAGCCTTGTACGTAACTTGGAGTGTCACCGTGAAGAAAGAACACCAGCAAGAGACTTCAGTTGTGTGCTGCTAAGAATTACCAAGCAGAGGACAAAAAGGTTCTGTTGAAGAAACTCTGTTCAAAGTAATGCAAACACTCTGGGACCCCCTTGCAATAATGGCACACCCCAGGAGTTAGCTGGGATTCAAGAGTATATGTGGGGGCAGGTTGATGCCCCATGAATCACTTTAAACAGACAGTCCCTAGAAAACTTTGGATATCTCAGTCAGGAACAAAGAGAAAAAGGATAAAGGGCATTTCAGTGATGAGAGAAACAGTTAAATAATTTAAAGTGTTGAGTAAAGCACCAGGTATCTTTTCCTTTCAACTCAGAGAATATACAGTGGCCTTGTTTTCACAAAATGCTACATACTCCTTGCTGGAAAGCAGAGGAAACCGATTTCTATGTACACAGTAAGAACTCTACAGAGATGGCCAGCGAGTTCTGCAGAGAAAGGGGTGTCACAGTCAAGGCTTCAGGTATTCCACAGCAGGTGGTGTCTACATTTGTGTAGCAAGATCCTGGATTTCACAGTACGCAGGGTTGGCAAACTGGAAATTCTCTGGCAGCTTCATGTAGTTTTAAAAAATAAGTGCAGTAGGCCTCCATTTTATTAACTGTGATAAAAAGCATATATGCAAAAATATTTTTATATCGATAGCACATTACTGCATTATAAAAGCTGCCCAAGTGAAGCTGAAGATTCTGGCAGCTGGTGCTTTTGGCACTTGGGAGATGTGGAAAGCAGCATAGAGATCTGTGAAATACAACAGTGACTGATGTTTCTGCTACAGTGATCGGCATTAAGATAGTTAGCAGTGTTCATATTTAAACTTCTCTATGAAGTTTCTGAGTCAATATCCCACCAAGACGAGATATTCAGATCTCTTAAAGCTACTGGTTTAGGCTGTGTGCAGACTCAGGAAGACTTCCCTATTGGTTTACGCATTCGCATGTTTCAAAGTCCTCTTTCAATCACCAAGGCTGGAAACGCTTTTTTCCTCCTCTTTTAAAGAGCCTGGATTTAGAAGCACAGTTCTGTCACAGGAGTTGGAAACTGTAGTCACAAATCTGCAGAATATGCTGGGCCCTGCTTATATTAGAAATCTCCTCCAAGTCCCAGATTGAAACAGGATATAAACTGTTTTGAGATGGCCAAACGGTTTCATTTAAAGTTTACAAGACATGCATTAGCAATGGGAGGAGAGTCCTTTGGACATTTCCACTTGGGAATCCTGTTTTCAGTAAAATTCTGTTATGCACAAACACAAAAGCTCAGCTGCCTACATTCACAATTATTAAAATGACACGAGTCGAGCGAACCTTCGCCCTAAAGCATAAGTGATGGGTTTGCTTACGCAGCCTGCATAAAACTGCAAGTGCCATACAATTATATCTAGAGATATAGATGTGGGTATATCTATAGATATTTATCTCTTGTGCAGAACATCCTCCTTCCTTCCATGCTGGAAATTAAATGCTGGCACGTGGCTCCGTATTTGAGCTTGCACCTGTTGACAGCTACGTACCTTAAAGGGAGTACAGTACCCGGACAATGGAAGGCAAGAAAAGGAAGACAAGTTGCTGCTGACAATCACGACGGTCAGCAGCAGGCAGTATTCTAGCAGGTGCCTGGAAAACCCATGAAGATCACTTAGCATGCATTGTATATCCATAAATACTTCTTGCAGGCACTGTGTGTGAAGGCACAGCCAAAAAAGACAACGGCAAAGACAAGCTTTAGTACAAAGGCATGAATTCAACTGCACCTTAGACAAAAATTGTGACTATGCCTCAAAAAAGCAGAAAACTGACACAACCTGACGTCAAAGGCTGAGATGCAATGTTTTCTTTCAAGCCCATGAAGGCTGAAAACACAGTGGTGCAAGTCCGCTCTGCTTAAGCACTTTGTGGATTTTTAAAGAGCACCACAGTCAGGCTGTGTCTCTAGACTTGCTTGTCACAGGCTTAATATTAAATAGAAGCAGATGAACACAGCAGGTTGCAATCAGCGTGTTTCAGGGCTAGCAAATGCTTTCCACTACAGTTCAGGCTGTTACAAGAAAGAAGCCCGTGCATTCCCCACTAGGATGCTTGTCTGCTATGAGAAGCTGTCACGAGCATCTATATTCACAGCCCCACAGAGTTCTCTGATGGGTTTGTTTCAAGTGATGCCACCTTACAATCACAGGCATCAGAGGAAAAATGCTGCCTGCCTTCACAGGGGCCATGGAGACTGTCTAGTCCAAGCTCCATAGGAGCACTGAGCATAACGTTTTGGCACCTGAATAAGACGGATTCCACCATGGCCAAGTCATAGAAGCTCCAGAAGCCAAAGAAAATGGTCTTTGGCATCTGTTTTGTTGGTACCTAAGTGCTCTGAAGACAAGGCTAAACATTATGCCTGAAGTCCAATTAAACTACCATTTCAGATATCAGAATTAATCTGAATAAAAAGCTATGGTTTATAAGCAGCACAGCACATCTAAGGCACATGTACGCATGCAAGCCACCATCACTGGATTAAGACATTGCTGGTTTGTCTTGAAGCAATGGCTGCCAGTACAGAACAAACATAGAGGCTTTTTTGAGCACTAATCCTCCTCCCCAATACTGAAAATACTATATACTGCTGACAGCATAATGTGCAACATATATAGCTTGATTGGAAAGCATGGGGCAGAACTTTAAAAAATGTACAGGATTCCGTTTAGAACTCCAAAGTTCAACAAATGCCCTATTTTAGGGTGAAAACAATTATAAATCTGATAATGATGCACAGCATCCATGAGTGATTTTTCCTTAATTTTGAAATAGTGTCATTAACTACGACATATATTGTAGGTTTACATTTCTAAAGAGAAATAACAGAATTGAATAGTTTTTTTTCCTATCACAAGTGATAACCAGTGTTTGATATCTTCTATTTTTCTTCCAAGAAATATCAGTCTATCAACAGTTTTAAAATAAAATGTTTTCTGTAACAATAGAACTTTAAATAAAAATATGATTTTGATTCAGATACTTTTGAGAAGACATGGATACTTTTCCAAGATCTTCTGACAAAGTAATTATTAAAACAGAGACCAGATGAGGCCTTAAAAAGACAATATACTATATTTCAGACAAGATTGCACCTCAGTTTTCAAAGAATATCATAATTGCAACATTACTTCATCATTTCTTCTTTTAACATGCTGACAATTTCCAGCTAGCCCACGTGTGAAGTTTTTTTTTGTACTCTAGCTTAAAAGAAATAAAAGTCAGTAATTGATTCAGCGCATACTGTATATGTCTTTTCACCTCCAATTGACTAGATCATTAATAAGTTAAAAAAAATCCCTCTCTGACCATAATCATTATCCTCATGAGGGATAAGTGATTCTTCAGAGCTCAAGTGTTGCTAGTTCTATTAAAAAATATACCATGGTATGATTTCTTAATGTGTTGCTACTTTCGCAATTGGACCCTATGCAGTTATGCCTTCAAACTCTTCCGTCTGTTCCACAAGGTGGTTCTGTGAGCTTTAGGACCTCTGATTGAAGACAAACTGATATAAAACCCCCAAACGGAGTTGCCTTTTGTTTAATCCGCCTCCCCCATTGTATGTCAGGGGTCTGGTAGATCCGATGTATCCACTATGACTTTAATAAAAATAGTATCATCTTTAATATACGTTCCGTTCTCTAGAACAGTTTGAGCCACAAAGACTGGGCAGCCAGATGCAATGTTCATTTCTCCAGTTGGCTTCTTGAAACTGCTGCTGTTTGGATCTGGCTTGAAAGCATCTCCCAGGTGGCGCCGAGACGGTCCCTGATCCATTAGCATGAGAGTCACCTTCTGTTTAAATGGCCAAGGAAGCAAAGCATCGTATTCTCCACGCATTATGACGAAAAACAGAGACAAGTGCGTCCCCTTTCCCATGCCATCTCCGTTAAGGTAAACTCTGGCACACATCTTGTAGCCAAAGTATCCAGTATAAAAGGGTTGGCTGTACAAGGACAGAGTCTTCCCCATGACTGCCTCTTGCTTCCGACGTTTATAATCTCGAATTTTCCAAATTAACACTCCGTTGTAACTCGCGGTTTCTAGAACTTGGAATCGGAGGTCCATGTCAGCCAGCCGGATATCATGAACGCTCAGCATCTGGTCGTGTCTGCTCAGCTGGGTCTCTAGCAGGCCTGTTAGAAAATAGACAAGATGGGGGTGAGAAAAGTGATTTTTACAGTCTTTAGAAAACAGCAATCGCTAGACCTGCTATTGTACAGGAAAACATTTTGCCCCTCGAGAACCAAAGTGCATTTGGCCACTGGGGAAGCAGAGGCAATAGTTTGCTGGCTGGTACTTAGGTTTCTGGGATTTTTACAAAAGTGGGTGTTAATCATACACGCAGTAAAATTAAAATATTCAAATCGTCTAACATAATTTTTTTTCTGGTCACTAAACAGTGTAACTACAGAGGCTTCCATTTTTGGAGAGGAGACTTGGTAGCATTATCTGCATATTGCTATTTAGCAGTGAAGATCTGGGAAGCACTCATCCTACATAATCCCTCTGAAATTCAGAAGCACTGCTGATCATTCAAAACGTTCTTTTCAGACACTACTTGCCTCAGAAGCACAGCGCTGTTATCATATCTAAAATTCATCATGAAAACAAAATTCAAGCTTAGTTCTATTATATGGCAATTTATTTAGTTTGGAGGGAGGGCTGGTTTTTGTGTCCCTTTTCCCTTGCATGAAAATGTTAGTCTTTGTTTTTGCACACTGACAAAAGTGCCCAACGTACAATACTGAGAAGCAAATGAAATCACTAGGCAGATTTATTTTATCTACAACTATTTAAATGGTAAGTTCTTCATCACAATCATTTAACACTTAAACATGAACTACACTATCTTGCTAACTCGGTTTTTACTTTATTCAGCAAGCACAATAACCTGATTCTCAGGCACATCTCACTGTTTTCTTGACATCAAAGGATCTGTTATCTCTGTAACACATATCAAGATGCATGTTCTCAGGTGAATAACCTAAGTTCATAATCATTCATGAGGCAAAAGAATAGTAAAAGATGTCAATATACCATGACTGTATTTAAAGAAGCTGGTGAAAGTTATTAGCTGTCAAAGATTGATTGATAAACTGTTTATAATGAACTAAGAATGTAACGAAGACAAGGGTCAATATAATAAAATAAAAAAATCAAGTCTAAGAAACAGCATGGAAGCAATGCCACACTATCAAAGGAAATCCACAGCCTCCTACTCAAAACCCAGAATACTCAGCATTATTAATGTTTCCATATAAAAGTCACAATGGGAGCACCATTCAAAGGACACCATTTTTCTCTCAACAGCACTGCCGAGTACTTCAGTCCATTGTGCTTACACTCACTTGTATTCCGAGCTCCTTGTCCTGCAGTTTTATCAACACTTTCCAGCTCAGTCACTCTGTTCTGGAGGGATTCCACACTGCTCTTCATGCTGTCAGCCTCCTCCCAGTTCTGTCGGAAGGGACGGATTTCTTTGTCCAGTTCTTTGAGTTTCTCTGCTTGGCTGTCTATCACTCGCTTTATAAAATAATAGTGTATGAGTTGAAAGAACACAAAGACATTAATTTATGTAAATTAAAAATAGGATTATATATTGATAATAAGATTCAATTGCAATATAAACAAGTTTTGATTATGTCAAATTTTAATAACATAAACCTTGAAAATTTAAAGGACTAACCCAAGTATTTATAAAACACTTAGATATTTAGTGCTGCATAGGCATTAGTATTAGAGCACTATCAGAATTAACAACAGACTTATTTAAAGAAAGGGAATTGTTAGTGTGCTCTTGTCCAAGGTTTGGGGTTTTTTAAACCTTTCAATGTAAGAACAATATTCTGAATGTCTCTGTATTGGTATTATGGGCTGATACTTGTTGGGGTTTGTGTGAGTACTTAATCGATGAAGTACGGGCACAACTTACCATGGTGTGAATCACGTGCTGCTTATGTGCACGGGTTTATCACTGGGATCCAGCAAAATAACTTATCCCTCCAGGAAAACAATTACTCTTGCACATATGGAGAACAAGTACGTATGTGTGCAAGTTTCAATCTCACAAAAATTGGTCATCAAAGCCTAAATTATTATGTGCCCATAACCATAGCAGAAGCCCTCAAGAGTTTAAGCAAAACTACCACTGCTCTCCTCTTAAGCACTTTTAAAATTCCCACCCTTACTGCCTAAATTGAATGAGACAAGCATCCTCCTGAAGGTGCTTGCTGGTTGAGTATTTTTAAGAAAACAAAGGAAGAAAAAAACAGTTGGTTTTGGAAAGGCATGAAATATAATACTTAAGAAAAATATACAGAAAGGTCAGAATTCTCTGAAAGAGGGACATTGCAAGCACCTTAGTATATTACAAAGAACAGATTTCCCAGTCTACCTCAAATCTGATGCAAGAAATACATAGCACTTCACATTGTCACAGCTAATTTGGACTAGCAGGAATTTTAGCCAGAACCCCTTAATCACTTGTGAAGTTCAAAATGATAACACAAATATCTGAGACAAGAAACTACTTTTGCTACCACCTACAGTTAAATTCCAAATCTAACTTTATAATTTTTTGTCATAATTTTACCAACATATGTAAAAACGATTTTTCACTTCTTAAAAAAAAAGTAGCAGTTGAGTACAAAACAAGAAAATAGTTATTTTGCATTTGCCTTCTGGTTAGCCATGTGGATTCAGTGTTCCCCACCGATGGGGAAAACCCTTCTGCCTCATGCTACCTTCATTTCCCCTTTTAGCCATTTGCTTTTAATCACGTGGTTTCAGTTGTACTGAAAATCCATAACCTTTAATTGAAGGCTGTCAATTTGATGAGCCAGCTAGCAAAATCAGGTCCTAGGAGTCTTATTTTGCTGTGTCTCAAAACCATGGAGTAATCTAACATATTTCAAGATTAACTATATTTCTATGTAGGTGTTTTAAAACAAGTTTTATATCTCACTTGCAGAATTATGACTTTGTGAAGGAAAGCTGTGTACTGAATAATAAATACAGGGTTAAGGGCCCAGTAAATAGATCAAGCAGCTTGCCTAGACATACTAATCACCACCCACCAACACAGTCACACCCTCTCACCTGGGCTGATGCTAATCAGACAATGAAACAGGGAAGGGCTGTTAGCTATGTATCTAAAAGGAAACACTCCACAGGATGGCCTGAATGCATGTTTTAAGAGCAGAGCCAAAAGATTTGGCCCTTAGTTCATAGTTAACAGTCAAAAGTAAACTCAAAATATGCCCAAGTCTGCTATTTTCCCTTCACTCACACCCAACATGAGCTCTCCAAGGCAAGAACAGTAACATGGCAGTGGGTTTATACAGTGCCTCACACAGAGATGCTCTAATTTCCAGCTGGGACTTCTATGCACTAACACAGCATCAAACAAAATGAATAAACACATTCTTACAGGAACTAGGAAAGTGATATGCATGCTGAAGAACTGTAAGCTATTCTTCTTTTGGGAGAAGTGTACTAAAAGTTGTCATTAGGGAGCAACTTCTCTCCATCTACCTGTGTACAGCGTTCTGCCTTTCTACATGCACAGACAATTCTGGTTTAGCTGCTTCTACTTCACACCAGCACATGTGTAGTCTTTTCTCTCTTGTATCTTGAATGAGAATTCAAGATATATAAAATAATCAGAAATAAGACTTCTATTTAATTTTTAAAAAGCAGTGGGATCTCTATCTTTTTACCCTACAGGGAGTCAACCTCCCTCATGCTGGGAGATACTGATGTACTAAATCTGAATTTAATGCAGCAGTGAAGATTTTCACTCTAATCATTTCATTAGAAAGCACACAGATGTCTCACACTGTACTCATAAATTTTCAAGTAGATACCAATTTTCTGCATGCACTTTTTATTCTAGCAACTGACCTCTCCAGATCATTAATCCAGAGTTATATGCCTGGCAAACCATTGAAGCTTTGCTCCTCTTGATGTCGATTTTCACCTAGGGTTTTTTTGGCATTTCTAATTAACAATTTCCAGAACTTTAGCACTTACTAAAAGAAGTTAGAAAATGCCACAAGGAACTGAACAATTGTATTTGCAGTTCTCCCTCCTACTGGACCTTTCCATTGCAACTGATAGTGCAAAACTCTGAAGATAAAAAGCAGACTAGAAAAGATACTGCTTGACTTGCAAGAAAAATCATGTTCCTTCAAAGGAGAAGGATGTATATTACTGATCAAATAATTTTATAATCATAACATGTCACATTCATATCTCATGTCCACACTCAGCTTAAGACTTGGCTTAGTAATATGTCCCCCATATACTCATAAGAAAGACTGGATAGTGCATGTGAAAGTTCCTTTCCATATGACAGCAGTCATAAAAATATCACATATTCTTGGTAAAAACACTTTCCCTAGAGATCAGTATACAGAAAATTAGTCTGAAAACAAAACATCTCAAGGCTGAGGCTCCTGCCAGTGCCCAGACACCCCTGATACATTCACACTTCTTGTGTCAGAAGCCTCACAGTGCAAGTGATGCCAGCTGTGCTCAGTGACACTGCTGCTCCCCAGCCAAAAAAGGCTACATGACAGCTAATACTGAAACTGTACTAGAAACTACCAACATGTATAGGTCTTGGGGAACTAGGCAAATATCCCTTGCCCAAACCTGAACTTGTTAGCTCAGTATCTGTGGCTCCTGTGTAACCATGGCTGCTCAACACAGCCCAGGAAAAGACTGGCTCACGACAGGTAACTAATTCCTTCCACTCCTGGGAGGCAACAGAAGGAGGGTAATTGTGTTGTCCAGGAAAAAACAAATTGAGGTGTGTTTCCAGGATGCCCTTAACAAGCTGAGTGAACCAGGAAATTCCACTAAGTGGAAGGAATCAGGTTGAAATAGCCTTGAAATAGAGTTTGGCTTAAAACAACTAAATTGAAATAGCTGGCAAAAGAAAGTAAAGAAGAACAGGTGAGAAAAAAAGGAAAAAAAAAGGAAAAAAAAATGCAAAAATACATTCCAGTATTTATTACCAACAAACAGCCATCTGTTGGAATGTGCTGCTTTTTAGTAGGTTTTGGTTTTGTTTTTTTTAAACAAACCATTTAAAAATTGATTTTGCTAACACTTACAGCTTGAGGAAATCAAAGATATTGCAATCTGTCATTTAAGACAATAATGAAAAACTCTGCTCTGTGTTTTTCCTATTTCTACTCTCATAACTGGCCATTGAGACAGCATGCATAAAAACTCCAGCCTTACAAATTAACTTACCTCCTGGTAGATTCAATCAGCAATATCAGTACATACAAGGATTAGCTTCCCAGTGTCAGAATGCAATACTATGAGCATGCAGCCATAGCCCATCAAAGGATAAATAACAATGACTAATGCAGGCTAAACTGGTTACTACATGGGCAGATCATGCAAAGAAACAAATGCTGGAGGGAGAAAAGTTGCAGCTGCCAAACTTGAACATTTCCTTATAAATCACCACCACTGAGGATCTCCAGGCTCTGAGCTCCTGAATGTGCTGCCCTTTCAATTTTAGCCACATTCCAGTTTGGATACTTATTTCTTCAGTATCAACATTTGCAGTTTAATATGTTAAGTAGATAGTAAGTGGAAAAAATAATTTTATTTACATTCCTTTAAGCTAGATGCTACAACAGGAACCTGATATTCTAGCAGCAGACCTACTACAGTAATGTGTAAATGATACCTTCACAGTTGCTTGCTAAGTATCTCCTGGGGTTTCCCTAATTGTGGTTAGTATCATGCAAGCTAACACAAAGTCCCAGCACCCACATTCTAAGTTAGCTCTGAATACAAAATAAAGAATTTCAGTTTGGGCTTAGCACCATGCCAGAGAATCCACAGGATGTCTACTTTGATGCCGCCTCATGGCCAAGTCATTCAGACCACAGGATAAGAAACTCAGATGTACTGGCAAAGAAATAATTAGATATATTTTTCTCAAAAGGACAGTATAAACATAGATTTTTAAAAAGTGTATTCAAATGCATTATGCTACATTTGAGTTAAAAATCCAGACTGATGTTACTCACGAGTCATTATTTTAAAATAGCAACAAGTAGAAATGAAATATACATTAGACATGACAGTTTTAAGGTGCTAATCTTGTATTCCAGTTTGACAGTAGTTCCTCAGTTTTTTTCTTTACAAGTAAAAATTACTATTCTTCAGAGGAGATTTCTATTTTGCTTTCAATCTTTTCAAACTTTTTAAACAGGTTCTTTGTTTTAACACAGGCTAGGCAATTGCAGTGTTTTAGTGAAGTATCTTACTCCATTAAACACAACAAACTGAAAGCAAAAAAAATCAGAGTATTTTATAAGTAAACTCTCTCCCCCCTCTTTTAATTAGATCACTTCACTTCACAAGTGTAAAGGCACAGAACAGAAGCTACTACCATTTCTGCTTTAATGGGGAGATTCTAAATTTCTTACCTGTAAATGAAGTATTTTAGATTCATTATTCCGCAGCATTTCCTTCTGTCTTTCAATTTCTATTTCAAAGCTACAAATCTGATTATGTAAAGTTTGTATACTCTTGTTCTTTTCCAAACTTTCATTCTGGAGCAAGGCCACCTGGAAAAAATTCTACAATTACTCCTGCCAAAGTTTATTAAAATACCTATAACTTTGTTAGTTTAAAACTATCTTAAACACATGAATAGCTATGTTTTGCACTTCTAGAATATGGTATTGGTACAACTTTGGCTTATTAAAGTGTGGATGGGACATAAAAACAGCAAAAGAATTTGTGTCTAAATGCAGTATTTTCTCTGTTCACTTGTTATTTAATGGCTTGGTTTCCTGGTTTCCACCAACTGACTTGAGAGTTGCTTGGAGTTTGGAAGAAACAACCTAATTTGCTCTACATCAGTGTTCAGAACTTGAGCCCTGCACAGAAGGGACACCAGAGAGAAGCCGAGCACTTGAAAAGCTCATCAGGTAAGGGAATATTAATCTTCCTCACCTACTCCAATCTATTCTGATCTACAGAAAATTTAAGGAAAAACATCATCTGCATAGGATTGGCTTGGCTTAAAAGAATGTGATGGTGATGAAAACTCTTGAAATGAGTGAATACAGATGGGATCCATGCATTCGAAGGAAAATCCAATGGTGCCTACTAGGAGAAAAGACAAAAGAGCTACAGGCTGAAAATTATATTCTCTCTCTGTATTGACATCTTATAAATTTATTCACTTGTGACTCATTCTGTTTTTAAAACATGAGCCTTGTTAAAAGAATATAATATATTATATCTCCTTGGGGATGAAAGTAATACAGTAACTACTTTCCATCCCACTACATCGTGCTTGTTCATTAATGTGGTTTGGAGGAGGGGGTTGCATTGTGGTGACGGGTTGCTTTTTTGAAAATTCTAATTTGTCCCCAGGCAAAATTATTCAGCAGCAAAAGTGCAGAAAACAAACACTTGGCATAAGATGATTTTGGACATGCCCTGACTAGTTGCACAGATAAATCTTTATATGGATATGAAGCAGCACCATTTAAGGCCCAGGAAAATCTTGAAACATCTCACATTAAGACCAATTACTTGGATGCTCCATATTCTCAAAAAACATCTACACCATGGCCCCCAGTACAGGTGCTAGTTTGAGGTGAAGCCATCTTTACCTCTGATATCAGAGTGCCACTGAAGAATTCCATCACCCTAATTGCCCTCTAATCAGACATGGTCATCAAATCCCTTATGTGCCACTGCATTCCTAGCAGAATCTAACCACTTTGGAAAGGTAAATAATTTTAATCTCTAAACTAGACAAAGAACTGTCAAAGTCCACAAGCATTCAGCAGGTTCATCAGACAGGGGCCCAAGAATACAGAGACATCATAATATATGTGTGGGTATCTACTTTTCAATATAATATAGTATGTGTACACAAACACACCTACAATTGGTTCTGCATTTTATATACAGAAAAACTGGCAGAAGAAACTCAACAGAAACAAGACAAAGCTCATTTCGCCAATGCAGAGAGAGAAGCAATATTGAGTCTGAAGGAATGCATGCCTAGATACTAAAGAAAAATTTCAAGAACAAGTTTAAGTTTAAACTAGTATCTCTGCCTCACAGATATTTCAGATCTGGTGGGTAGACATTTAATTTTTTTGCATCCTCCGTTTCCTTAATGAATCAGAGTTCTTTGGTTAATTGTGATCTTTACATTCCCCTTTTCTCACTGTTTCCTCCCCAGGCCTTCCAATCACAAGGCAGTTATGTTCTGGGTCACTAAGCATTACATTTCCATTTTTGTACAAGTTATAAAACGTGGGCCTGTCTTGTACTGAGATTTTCCAGTTTTACAGAACACAAGAAATGTAGAATTAAGTCCTGCAGTCCTCAATCATATAGAACTCTCATTGCTAAGTCAGCAGTTGTAGTCTGGTGGTAATTTGTGAATAAAAAATATGTAACACTATATAGTTTCCTAACTAGAACTTTGGCACAATTCTTTGGAACTTAAGTTAAAAAAAGGGGCAAAGGAAACACAGCATCTGTTTACAAACTGCATCAGCTTCCTTTACTTCCTTGTCATGTTTGAAATATTCCTAGGATAAAGCACACTCTTATTCAGTAGTTTTTCAAATTAAGCTGTTGCTTATTATTGCTTACTGAAGAATGGAAGAAACCTTATGCCACAAGGAATTGTATTAAAACAGGTCCCATATTTAAGCCTCATATTAAAAAAGAAAAACATTTATACCAGTTTTCATTAAGAATGTGATGATTCCACGAAATTACATTCAACTGATTACTTCCAACATCACAAACCTGTCTGTGGCAGTTCAGTCTGCAAGCCTGCCCCATCACAGAGCGAATTTAGTACTGAATTTTAATGTGCCTCACAAAGTTTTGATTCAAGATCTTACATCTGACATCTTCTTACTACTCTCTGCCAACAGCACCACTCAATACCAAACTCTTAACTCAGCACAAGCTTCGCAGACACAAAGATGGTACAGATATTAGACTGATGTTGGGTAGGTCGTTAACCTAGGTAAATGTTGGACTTGATGATCTCCATGGTCTTTTCCAACCTTATTAATTCTGTGTGTAATTCTGTCTGTAAAAGTTTCAGTTTGCATACTCCACATGCACTGCTAAAGAATGTGGTGCCTGGGAGGAGGCAACTTCTCCTTTCCCCTCCATATCTATCACAGTATCCCAAATGAAAGAGTGACCCTACAGAAACCAACAAGACTTACACTGACTTCAGCAGGGCTAAGATTTCTGAGATGCTCATCAGCCAAGTTAACTCTGCACTGTTGTTCTTCAGTGCATCGATTAATTTTTTGCTCAAAGAAGAGCACAGCAACGAAATTACAAATCATTTTGTTACCCTACATTAGAATAAAGTCAGTGACATATGACATGTGGTCAGCTATTCTGGTAACTTTGCACTGTCTTGGGATTTCCAGTGATTCAACTCTTTATTATGAATAGGAAGAAGTCTACAAAGCAGGAAGTGAAAAAAAAAAATGGACATACAATGATAAGCAGTTATGTCCTAAATGAAAGTTAAAACAAAAGTCAAACATAAAAGAGTAGTAAAGCATATATTCTCTTAGCTCAGTAAGAGACAAACACAGAATCACTGGGCATTTTTTGAATGACAAAGCACCTCTCAAGACACTGACAAAAGGTAGAACATGATCTATTCTGGAAGTCACAAGGAACGTGGGTTTTTTCCTATGATGTAAAATAAATTGTATAGTTTTAATCAGACTAATGAAAAATAAACTAAGGATATGACTCTGTATCTGTTAAAAGCAAAAAAACGTGCAGTTCCTACATTAACAAAGTTTCACATGCAAAAGCAAAACTTAATAATGTTATGGATTGTCAAACTAAGACCTACCTACACACTGAGAAAAATTCTGTCTAAAAAAACCTACACTAGACTTCTCCCAGGTTCAGTAGTTTCCTTAAGAGGCTTCAAGTTCAAAAACAAGCAGTTCAGGGACAAACATGCTGGGGACAAAAATCATATTATGCTGTTCCAGTTATCTTCTGCTTTAAAACTACATTTCCTGTGGCTGTAGGACCTTGCTGGAGGTCTGCACAGAGAGATCACTATAGCCCAAGAAGGGAATATGCTTTCTAGACAGAGTTTGCTAAACTCCAGCTTGTGGTCTGCTGTGAGATGACTGAAGTTACAAGCCACACATACCCTACCAACTGACACTGAGCTCACACTGGAATTGCTACTTGTTTAACTCTTTCCTGGAAAGTTTTCTGTCTGCATTCGTGGAATGGTTTGGTGATTCTGGGATCTTTTTTCTCTTGAAAATACAGACATTATTTTAATGTCTACATAAAACTTTTTCAAAAAGATTGAAAAAACCCAGTAATTTTTTGTGAAGTTTTGTATTTTTTTAAGTCAAGGCTTTGAATTTTATTTGCAGAACAGATGTTTAAGTAACTCAAATTATTTACAAGATTGTAGCTGATACTGATATGACTCCCAGCATCTCCCAAATCCCAGACAACTTAAAACCAGGAGTCCCAAGGAAGCACTGCGACGTAAACTTCATTCTGGTCTAGCCCCAAAGGAGACATCATCATGCCCGTGGAGTTACAATATGTTTAATTTAACTAACTGTTGCAGGTCATTAAGTTTGGAGAGGAAGAACAAAACTAAATTAAATAAATAACCAGTTTATGATATACTTTTAATAATGTTGTCCCTGGAAAAATGCTGAGGTAGCAAAAATACAGCTCATGGTGCTGCCATAGCTTTCTGAACCCTCCATTTTGTAAGAAGGCAGCTCAGAGAGGAAATTTAATACTAGATTGCTTATCTATGTGAAGAAAGCATTTTAATTAAGTTACCAGGAAGGAAAATTCTACATGGAGCTGTGAAGCCAAGTTTCTCACAGCATTTTATTCTATAACAAAGGTACCAGATATTGAATGGCTTGAAAGCTTTTGGAGCCTAATAGTGCTTTAGCTGTACTGTTGAACAGCTGTGAAACAAAACAAGCCCTTCGTCCAGTACTTTTATATGATTTAAAAAAGTCAATGAAAATTAGAAGTGAGAAGATATACCTTATTTTCTAGAGCATTGCTCCACTCTTTCAATAAGTTAACATGCTGCACTGCTGAGCTGGCTTCATGTGCTTTAATTTGTTGGTTTGTTCCCTGTGACAACAAAGAATTTATACATTTTAGCCAATTCCACTTCTTTTAAACCTACAAAGAAAGAGTATATCAAGACATCGAACCAACACTACATACTTTGGTTCATGGGTGAACGTTGCAGAACTGTAGAGAGACGGGAAATCTACTTGGGAATTTACCAAAGTCAGGAATACATTTAATATAGCAAATGTTTTATACAACTGCCATGTATTTCCATCCAGTGTGCTTGCTAACTCAGAGACAATAAAGATGAACAAGATTTACAAAATGAATTGTATTTTGGAGTCTTCTGTGTAGCTTTGAACTAAGTAAAGCACAATAAAACCCCTGAGTCATACAAAACCTAAAATGCCCAATTCCATTAACTGTAATGCAAAACTTCTGTTTTATTTCATGAACAGCTTTATAAGCACTACATTTTCCCTCAGCTGAGTATTAAAGATAAATATTTAAGGTAAATTTATCATCACTGGAAACTGCCAGCTTTATAAACTATGTTGAGAGTTATTACAATGCCTAGTTTGTTATCTCAAGATGTTACCAAGATTGTTCTAAGATATTCAGATATGCTGCCTCTGCACAACCTAAAAATGCAATTACAAATAACCACTATATAAAAAGTTTACAGAACACACATAGATTATATACAGAGTACATAAGATGCAGACCATATAACTTAGTTCATTTGTATCATGTTGCATTACACCTACTTCAGTAAGTGCTTTGCAATGCAGAGTATATTAGCTTTGATGGCAGGTATGCTGCAAAGCAACTGAAAAGGTTTCAATGATCCTCAAGGTATGTACTCTATATAAAATACTAAAAATATATATGTGGATATATGTACATATATGCACACATATACATACATAAAATGAATGGCAATACATACGACATAACAGGGCAGGGTTAGGCTCTGTCACTAAGAGCATTACTGTTAACACTTAAAAAGATGAATGCTCATTATTTAAGAACCTGGAAATACCTGCAGGAAGTAGTCTATTGAGAAGTGTTGCTCCTTACAGTTCTTGTCTCTTTAAATTGTCACAGGCTAACAAATTAATCACACTATCAGATAAACTCCATTTTTTCCTGTCAGCGGTTTCTGAAATGTCCTGACTAATCTCTTCATTATATAAGCATCCAAATTCCCCAAAATAGAAGGTAAGGGAAGAAGAATACTGGAAGAGACTGGAATAATAATACCGAAACTAAACTCTGAGGTTTGGCCTTTTATATATATATATATCTATATTGCAGGGATTGCCAGGATTAAAATCGAAAACTTTTTTTAAAAAATAAATTTCATGCTTTGATTATACACCTGTGTGCACACAGACATATTAATGCACATAAAAATATATGTTTTCAGTGTGCTAACCTGTGTTCAACCTTAATAAAAATATTAAGACACACAAATGAGAGAAAATATAAACATACTTAGCTCAAGAAAATGCTTTCATAGAAACAACTGAAGTTACCACTCTACCTTCTGAAGAACTAAAGAGGCTTTCCTCTTATCCTAAGTTAACAAGTTCTTCAAATGTGTCATCTTCCTATTTCAGCAAGATATACCTAATAACTGAACTCCAAAAACCACTGCAGGAACGTGTGGGCTTTTCTTGTTGTTTATTTTTAAAATGCAAAACTAAACATCTGCTGTATAATCACTTGGTGCAACCGAATGACTTTTTCTTAACCGAGAGTAGAGAAGTCCAAAACTTTAATGTCAAATAATTAGGTTCTATTTGCAGAGTTTCATCAATTGGGAAGTATAATTGTTATATACTGACCTGAAAAGTGCAGCCATAACGCTTAAAACTACAGGTACTTGGGGCATTAATACATTCTGACAAATGTGCATTCAACTGCAATAGGAAAAAAATGTGAGTTTTGGCAAAAAGACTTTTGCATGATAATGCTCAAAACATAAAGGGCAGAGGTTATCAGGTTTGTATTGTGTGCCATTTGCAGAACATACAATACACATGTGTATATTTTCTCCAGGCTGATCTCAAGTGCAAATTCTCCATATACACATATGTAAACCACACACACATGCCAATACAGTATACAGTGTGATACATTTAAAATACAGTGAAACTTGTACTAAAGACTATTTCAATAGGCAACCCAATTTAAAAAAAGAACCAAGCAAAAAGAACTCTACAATTATTTCATTTGACTTTAATGAAGGAGCAATATTTTCTCAACAAATTATTTTTTTACTGGTGCTCTGAGCAAGTCTTAAGATCAGTTTCACTGTAGTAAAGAACATTTTTTCTAATCCTAATTTCATGAGGAACCAACTTTTCAAAACATAGCATGCAATTCTCCGTGCCTAAATTGAACAGTTAAATTACACAAAAAAAGACTAAACAAGTACTGCATGAAACAGACAAAGAGTTTTAGAATAGGTACAGTTAAGTAACTTTAAAAAAATGCAGTACACAGGATTAAAACTGATTAGTAAAATGCCTGCATTTTTCACAGATTGAGATTTAGTCCAATATCTTGGATTATTATGAGCACAGAACACTTTTCTTTTAAAAATAAACCAATTCACAGAAGCATATACATATATACAGACAGCAGCCATTGCAATACAGAGGGCAGCAGCTGGATGCAAACTGCCTAAGAGTTGGCAAGATCAGTGCAACAAACACTCTCTCTTCAAAAACAGTGTCTGCAGTTTGTTATTTCCCACAAAGCAGACAGGAGCTAGAGCCTTGCTCCTCAGCTGGCATCCACCCTTTTGGGTTTAAAAATCCCATTTGAAATTCCTACACCTTAAACCCCACGTAACTCAGCTCATCCACCTCTCTGGAAAGAAGTGGTGAATAAACACTGCTTTGAATGTGTAGCTCTGAAACAGACAACACAATCTTTAGAATCTGATACTGAGATGTCATTGGTCACTCATCTCTGATATACACCCATTATGTTCTAAATACCATTTGTAGAAATTCACAGAATAGTTTCAAGAGACGCATTGTTCATAAAAAAATAAGAACAAATAAGGAAGGGACATGTGGTCTAACAGGTTTTACAGGAATGCCACATTTTTCAGCTTCTTAAAACTAGGAGTCTGCCAAAGAGTTATGAATTAAGCATGAAAATTGCCTTTTATTCTACAGTAAGATATTAACTTGTACGCTACAGAATTTTCTCAAACTGTTAGGCAGGCATTTTCCCATTTTCTGCATTAGATTCATTGTCCCTAACCATGCAGATATAAGTAATACAGACATTTTCACAATATTAGGAAAAAATTAAGTGACATACAGCAACGGATGATGCAGGGCAAATAACTGTTAAAAGTTCTGTTTCTATCTATGGTTTCAGAACCCAATTCTGACTGGGTGAGTAAAAACCCAGGCTTTAATGGGTCAATTCTTACAAGCACTGAGATACACCTCTTCTTAAAGTAAATGCTGAAGTCAAGGTTTAAGAATATCCCAAAGTGCTCCAGAACCAGGATCTCAACTTGGAAGTAAGCACTGGTAGAATTGGCCAGTATACATATTTTCTCTTTTCTTAGCAGCTCCATTTCTCTTAAAAAATGCAGTATCTATAATATATTTTGTATTTCATTATCTTGGGAGAAAAGACTGCATTTGCCTTTGGCAAGAGCCTTATGTGCCCTGTGCACTATGCCATGATTAATAATTTACAAATGCAACTGAAAAATTGTATGAATCCAACTCAGAAAGTAAGAAGCAGAGAAAAGAGAAAAGCTCATCCTCAGATCAGAAACTTAATTTTCCCTAAGTGAGGCTTACACAGCAATTAAGACCTCAATAAGCTTTTCCCTATCCTTGGTAAGTTAGTTCTATTTTTAGGAAAAAATTAAGTACCTTGACTCTGACAGATGCTAGTTTTATCTTTTCATGTACAAGAACATGGATCTCCTCCAACAAGCCAGGTTTTATTTTTTTTTAATGTGGTCTACATATTACTGAAAGCTTCTGTACACAGAGATTTTCATGCATTCTTGCATCTGCTGTTGAAGTGTTGTATTCATGTTAACCTTTATCTTACACTGTTTAAGAATCAGTTACTATTTCCTCCCCACTTTTAACAGATTTAAACATTATTTAAGTTTTTCCATGAAATTGCTCTAAACATTTATATGATTTTTCCAGTCTTTACTAACTCTTGTCATGTGCACTGAATTTTAGTTCTCTATTTTTATTTCAATAGAAGCTAACTACCCCAAGATGCTGCTCTATGGTGCTCAAATGAGGGAGGGGCAGGGGGAGAGCTAGTAAAAATGAAAGCAGGGAAGACATGCGCTAATCCTGGACAAGCCAAGTGTAGTAATGACTCAAAACTAAGAAATTGTTTATTTTTAAATAGTTTTTCAATAAATCATTAAAAATATTTGAGTGCTATCACACTTAACTGTGTGGTAGAAAAAGCTTTTCTTTAGATCTCACAGTTTAATAAGGAAATGGCTTCTGGCAAAATTCTTGCGAGATCTTAATAAAAAAACTATTTAATTTTTCAGCACAACACAGGGTATGACTTCTTACCTCGCTCCTCATGAGTGTTTTAACACTACATTTATGAGGACACGAAACCATGACACACGGGCACTCTGTATCTTCATGTTTCTACAATGGAAAAAGCAAACAAACCACAAATCAGCTTCTACTTTTTAATTAAGAGAGAACTTACCTGCAAAGAAAAGCATTCTACAATAATTAAAAAAACACACAAGTTTTTTTTCAATGTTTATTCCAATAAAGTTACAGAACTGCAATTGCTCAAACATCAGTTTATACTTTTGATAGAGGTGTTGATACTCTGAAGTGAAAACAAGGCTTTCCTTGGGTTTTCCCATGCAAGGCAAACCTATTTGCTTACCATTTTATTGGTTTTACTTTGAGCAATGAAACAGTAGTAAAAGTCAAGTTTTCTTGCCCAAGAATTACTCACAAAAACGGGCATCCTTAAGAGCAAGCAGAAGCTAAGACGTCCTTCTTAGCAAGAGTATATAGTGCCTGGAAAACCTCTTCAGAAACATACATTGTCCACGCTCAGAGAATCTCTTTCCTGTGTATGGGCATTCCCCTACCAATTTCTTTCTAACTTGGATTCCTAAACAACTGATACTAAGTCTCACTATTATACATCCAAAGTTCAAAGAGATATTGAAATTTTATGACTTTGGGCAGGCATTTTATTCTGAACCCAGATGATAACAAATACTTCAGCATAGTTGTCAAACTCTATCACCATAGGGAGGGAAGAAAGTCAGGCCCAAGATAAAAATTTACATTTCCTCTCTGTTTTCTCAACAAAATGAAAAATTGGTTTCTCGTCAAGTGACACATCCCATTCAACTCGAAACACAGTGCTTCATTTCTGGTACTTAAGAAGAGCAAAGGAAATCAAAGTCAAGATTTATAAGCCTGCTAGAAAAGGAAGAACAAAAAGCATGCCTTTTTTGCCCAGTAACAATGTCTATTCCTTGAAACAAAACCAAGATGTAAAGGAGATCTGCATTCTGAGATGTGAAAGACCATAGTTCAGAACTCTGGCATAAACCTGCCAGTATTCAAAGATGCTACTTCCTCGCTTTTAAAACAGACCATCAGTAATGCTGTTCTGACACAAGTCTGTCCTGCAACCCTAGTCACACTCCTTCACTTGGGACTCCATGAACCTTGTGGGTCCCTTCCAACTCGACATATATTCTGTGACTTGGTGTAGCACATGCAGACAACAGTCACAGAGAGCTCAGCTGCTCGTAGCCAGAGAGCTGGGTCAGCCACCCAAAGCATGGGTGGCTCCCACCAGGATACCCAGCCAGGAGCAATGCCAACGCCTCTCCCTCAGAACAGCCTCTGCCAGGGTGACAGTGGTACTCTTCTGAAAAGCGGGGTTCCAAAGGCCCTCTCCTGCTGGACCAGAGCTGGACCCAGGCCCTCCCATTCTGTGTTGAACACCCATAACTGTGTTGAAGGGAAATGTCACACACAACCATGCAGCTTTAGGAGTTTAATTCCCTACAAGCTTCTTCAGTGAGTTATCAGCTACAAAATCAGAAAAGTAATATTCCCTTCTAACGTTACTTCCCTAATTTTAATTCCCTAATGCTCTTCTCTAACCAAACTAACTGACAAAGACTATGACACTGACTCTTCATTCATGTAACTTCTCAGCATTCTCGTCAGTCCTCACCCCACACCCCAGTTTCATCCCACTGAAACTAAGGGGAACTTTTCCAATGACTTCTGGATATACCAGTATAATCCAAGTCCAGTGGCAGAATCCTCCTCCTACCAACCATCTGAATTCACCCAATCAAGCACCTAAAACCAAACGTCAAATCCAGTACAAATCAGAGCTGACACCACGTGCAGGGCACCCAGCACAAACAAGGGGAAGGCAGGGTACTAACGTGGCTGTTCATAAAAGCCAGTGCCACGTGGGGAACATGTCACCACTGCTCTGGAGCCAGACAAGGCAGCAAGATGACAAATGTCACGTGTCTTCCCCAGTGGCTGCCCCAGTAAGCTCAGGTGTACATCACCACTGAGCAGAGTCCAGATTGCCTCGGCAGGTCTTGCTGGAACAGCTGTTTTGTGGCCAGGCTGGCAGCAAGGAGCCGAGGCACTAAGCAATGCTGTCCTTCCACGTATTACTACTGCCTAAGTATTGATTTTATAGGAGAAGCACTTTCATGTAGTTTTGTGGATGATACACAGAAAAATATAGTAATCCAGACACCTTTCAGGCCACTAATTTCCATTTTAACAATCCATCAATTTATCTGACAGGAGTTATAGGCTGGAAAAGGTAGGTTTGTGACAAAAAAACCCTCAACTTTTTAGATGGTTTAAACAAAAGACATTAAGAAGCCAAATCACCAAGTGGCAGTGCAGGCAAGACAAATGCAATTTAAAAAGGTGTTCTACTAACACTGTTAACTTGCTGGAGTCTGCCTCCAACAATGGGGATTTCCTACCCCACAGGTCATGGGAGTCTATGAAGACACAAACCACACGTTCCCCAGTAAAATTATTTGTTTCCATTTGCATACCTTCTTTTCTCAGTCTGCTCCCTCTGTCTCCACTTTCAGTTCAAGTCACTGTGGCCAGCTTCAGTCATTATTACATTAGAGAAAATTTTAGTCTACTAAATGATGAACTTGAGTTCATCTCTAAAAACCCAGTTTTGTCAACTGGGTGACCAAACTCAAACAAGAAGCCAAAAGAAACCTTCCAGTACCTAAAGGGACCTACAGAAAACCAGAGAGGGACTTTTTACAAGGGCATGTAGTAATAGGATGTGGGGGAAGGGCTATAAAAGGAAAGAGGGCAGGTGTAAATTAGATATTAGGAAGAAGGTCTAAACTGTGAGGGTGGTGAGGCACTGGAGCAGGTTCTCCAGAGAAGCTGTGAATGCTCAATCCCTAGAAGTGTCTAAGGCCATGTTGGATGCGGCTTTGAGCAACCTGGTCAAGTGGAAAGTGTCCCTGGCCATGGCAGAGGAGTTGGAACTAAATGATCTTTAAAGTCCCTTCCAACACAAGTCATTCTGTGATTCTAAAATTCAAATGCAAGGTTTCGTTAAGGTTCTGATTCTTATTGCCAAAGTGCAACAAGGTAACGATTTTTCAGGCCTCAAAAAAACTTCATCAGCACTTCTGTAACCACTGAATTTTAAAAATTTAGCCGAAGCAAAAATAAAAAATAGCAGCCAATCGCTAATCATCTAATTGAAGAGCTTTTTACACCTTTAAAGAAGTATGGAAGCAAAACTGTCCTTTTTCTATGTACTTAACCATAAAAGCCAATGGGAACACATAACACTGTTTGGAAATGTTCCGATTTACAAATGTAGATTTGTTTAAAAATTTTAAGGATAGGTGAATAGTGGTCCCAACTTTAATACAATAAATAGAGTGATATTTCAACATAAAACTACATTGTTAGCAAACCTCTTTGGCTTTCTGGATAAAGCAGTTCTATAACCTCTTGAAGCAACTCGGAATTCCACCACTTAAGATTTTGGAGAACGATTACATATAGAAACATTCCTTTCTGTACTTCAGAGTATTATGCCATTCTATTTTCCAGTATGTCTGTTTCTCTGTCAATTAAAAATCTTACAGCCTAACATTTGCCTCAGCAAGCTACCACTAGTTCAAAGATTTTGTAACTGTTATGTACATCAACATCTGATAAAAGGGAAAGCTCTTAAACTAAAACAACGTCCTATATTCCTTAAAGTGTAAGAAGGACTTCAGACTCTCAAAAATTTAATTACATTACTATTATAAAAAGAAACTGCCTATAAGGAACCTATGACTATGTTGCTTAGATACAGAAGACCAGTTTGTAGACAGGTTTAATACTCACCAATTTTGCCTCTTAAGACACTACACATTTTTTGCCTCATTTTTTTGCCTCTTTGCCTCATGTCAATTCCCAGCCTAATGATAATTATGGAAGAACAACATCCATAATCTAACTAAATACACTTTCACCTCTGTATCAGAATGTGCATGAATAAAAATGGTGCAAATGTAACATTTTCTGTGTATTTTTACATCTCAGCCATCTTATTCTAGGTAGTACACAATTATTAAAATACCAGCCCCTGCAAGTATGGACTCAAATAACTGAAAGCCAAACCTAAATCAGAACTTGACGAGATTCTACCTATGCCTTTTTGTAACAACATCCCCAAGCAAAGAAAACTTCTCATCCTTGCAAGACTTCACCTAACAAACAATACACGAGGACAAAAATGAAATTTAAATTTTCATCACTTCATCACTACCAAAAAGGCTTGAGATCCAACACTATCAACAGAAACTATGAAGACAGAATTTTTAAAAAATGTAAAGTTAAATCAAGACAGATGTAGCATGATATCTTTCAATGTGAAATAGCACAAACACAGTCAAGTTACAAGTGTGAAGTAAGCATGACTTTCTCAACCTCTGCTCTATAATTTTAACTCACAAGATGCTCTTTTTCAGACAACCTGGTCTGCTGCCAGGAACAGCAGCAACCCATCCTAGGCCTGTCACATACTATTAGTGGTTAGGCCAAGACAATCTGCTTTTACATTGTTTCTTCCCTTCCTCTCATAACAGATCACCCGTACCCAAGAATGACTAGATAGAAAGATGCCATTTCTCCAGTCAATTGCAATGCTTATGCTTTTCCTGCACAACATTTGATTGTTATCATGGCAGTTTCATTTACTGTCTAAATTAAAAAAAAATAAAAAACATAGCAAAATTTACTTCCGTATTAGGCAGAGGATCTGAATTTTTTTAAATGCAGTATCTGAACATCAGAATAAATATTTTCCTGTTTTAGGAGAACATTTCCCTAAAGAAATTTTTTTTTTTATTCAGGAAAAAAAAGGTGTTTTGAAAGTCAGCCTGTTTTCTTTTTTAACTTATGAATTCTGGCCAGAGGCCAAAGCTCTTTTGGTAGCTACAGAGAAGGACAAGAAGAGTTACTATTCCACATTAATGTAGGGAAACTTGATCTATATAGACAAGAAAATACTGCACCTGCAACATAATCATTGGGACTTGACTTTTACAGTATTTACAGGTTGTCTCCCGGTATTTACAGGTCTTCTCTACATGGTCTGGCAAATCTTTTCTCAGTATTTTTTCTTTGCAATCAGCACGAGGACAGGGGAGTTCTTCAAACTGACAATCAGTTCTCAAATGCATCTGAAAGATAACAAAAAAAATAAAAGAAGTCAATTCAACTAAGCCTTGTGCATGTTATCTATCCTTTGAAGACATCCAACATTAAATAACTTCAGAAGCATAGTAAGTGAAGTTATTTCATGCACTGTATGGTGCAAACATTAACAAATCTGCTCAGGAATAAATTTCTGACTGTACAGTCCCTTTACTTAGACAGCAGATTTCACTCTATTACAGATGTACATAAGCTACTTATACACTAGAAGCATTCTAACAGTTCAAAATTCCACACAAGCTATTGAAACAAAAGGTAAGCATTCTTTTTCAAGGTATGATTATTCCATATAAACATTTAAGTAGTTTAGGTCCCTGAGCTTGCTCATTCAAACCCAGAAACTACACATCTCACTTCAAACTCCTTTAGCCACACTTTGCAACTGTTACATTACTGGATTACTGCTATTTCATGCCTTCTCCAAAAAAAGCTACTGGTTATTTTGCACAAGTCTGGAGAAGCCAGAGGTTTACTTTCACGCATAAACCACCACTTACATGAGAGGATTAGGACTGGTATATAAAATAAAACCATAACAAATCAGAAATCAAATTTCTCACATTTGTAGAGTACACATTAAGATTCTTCGTGACTTTAGTTCTCCCTCCAGTTCCCAATTGATTCATCCATTTACACTTCCAACCTTCAGTGTCATGTAATCACATTTTTTTTTTACAATTCCTTATAGCTCATAAAAAAGCCAAGTTTCAAAACAGCTCAACTTTATCATGACATTTCTAAATCAAATGAACGACTACCATAAGCGAGTCAAGAAACTGACTTGGGTTTTAATTTGCAAGATTTTTTCCCTTATTCTTTAACTCAAAAGAAAGCTTACCAGTAATTGACCCAAAGATAGTTGTTCCTTACAGCCCTTGTTTTCATTTCTGCAGTATATCTGAAGGGCAAGTAGTTCTCTCCTGCAACAATTATCTTTAAATACCTGAAAAATCAAAAATCACTTCATTTTAGAAATTGAAAACCATTCAAGGATACACAAGTTCAAATAAAGTAAAAGCTGTGCAATTTGGCTACAGGTGTCAATTTAGCTCTATTTCCAGCTTTATTTCTGGCCAGAAATAAAATCCCACTATTCAATTTTTCTGGAATGTCCACAACACTGAGGTTCCTCCACTATGAAAACAGAAAGAGAATATTTGGAGAGATACTCTACTATTTCAGTTTTACTGTAAGTACAATAAAGGGAAAGGTAAAAGGAAGGGACTAAATTTGCTGCTATCTGCTTGCCAATAATAGACCTGTATAAGCTAGAACTCTCCACATTGTTTGGGAAGCTGTTGGATTAGGCACAATCCCGTAAGACAAAAGAGACTCAAAGCAGAGAGTGGTTCAGAGGGGAAGGATTTCATGGAAGGTGGTCCTAAAATGACTAGAGTGGTTAGCTGGAACACCTGCTTACACTTCAGCAGTAAGACATAATTACAGGTATTTTCTAAGGTCTTGGGCTGGAGGAGATTTATTATTTCACAGCTAAGCAGGCTTTAACTCTCTCTCCATTTTAATTAATGTTTATAAGCATTTCAGCATTTTTTGCCTGCAATGAAACTGCAGAAAGTTACAAATAGAGATCTTGGGGTTTGGATTTTACACCTTTTATGAGTGATACTCCATAAAAGAGACAACACAGCTGCACTCTCAGAAAGCCCCATTGCTAAGGGCAGGGACTAGAGAGAGATAAGGACTGAAGATCATTACTATTTTAAAGTCCAAAAATAAAAAGATAAAACCTACAGTTCTTTTTCAACTGCTTTCACAGCCATTAAGAAATACCATTAAGAATCAAGCCCAACCTATGACTACTCTGACAAATGGAGTTCTGTGATACTGTGTACACTGAAGCACTACAGTAATTATAGAACAATCCTGCATGCTAACATTTAACCAAGAATTATGATCAGATCTGTCTATGAATCTATCCCCAGTATCAGTGAAGAAGGAAACACTGCAATCATTCTCATCCAGTCTCATCTGACACAGGTCACTGATTTCCATTTGCTTTTTGGATGGGTATGGAAAGTTTAATGAATCAACACATCTCATTTAAATAATCAATTGTCTATAGTGTAATATTTTTTCCAAAGTAATTCACAGGGTTAGTATTTACAGTTTTGCTGACTGAAGTTAAGAAGACAACTTTCAAAGTTTTTCAAAGACTATCTAAAAGCATTTCAGTGATTTTGGTCTTCAGCATTCTATGGGAAGAGTATCCAGTTTCATGAAAAACAATGACTTGCAGAGTTAGACTAACAGCTATTTAGCACACACTGGCCTTTTTGTTCTCCTTCTGTTTTAGAGATATGTGAAGTTTCATAAAAAATTGTACAGATTTATGTATATTGAGAGCTGAAGTCAGATTTAAAAGGGCAGATAAAGTAGAAATCACGATTATTGGTCTAAGCTCCTGGAGAGTCCATCTGTGTCAAAACCAAATTATGCTGAGCACTATTTAGAGAACTATTTTGAGTTAAGACAAGGAGAAATTAATGTACCCACTAACCTTTTCTAGAAAAGTTACTAATACAAGTATTAATTTAGGCAAGAAAGACTACCAACACAAAGAATTTACTAAGCACTTCAGTAATGTTGTAAAACTGCACAAACCATGTACTAAGCCAAGAAGAATTTTCTCTTCCCTCAACCTTTCAAAGGCAATAAAAAAACTTTTCTGTGAAAAACAGTGAAGAAGATATCACTGAAATAACTTATTCATGCAAAAAAGAATCTGACCCTATTACCATTACTGTAACTCCACACTGTCCTGATTCCAGTGTGGTTCACTGAACATCAGATTGTAAAAGAGAGGAGTGAAACAGCAGACACTGGTCTGGAGCCAAACCAGGAGCAGTGTTCCTCTAGACCTGTCACATCTCTGCATCGACAGGAGGTGGAATATTTCTTGTCATCCTCTTGGTTGATGGGAGGACAACTGCAATGTGTTGCTGCAGCTCCCAACTGAATACAAGATGTGACACCTGTCTGGACCTTCTGGAGTGAAGCTGATGCATTGCTTTCTACCTTGTAGTTAACAGGAAAAATGAGCCACCTTCCTGTATAAAAGACATGGTTTATGCTTTATAACAAAGCTGTCTTCCCTCAGGCAGCTTATTAGGCTTACGAAGAAATTATCACAAACCAATAACACATCCTATGTACATCACACAATTCAACACTCTTGAATAAGACACATTTTTAACAATACCTTATCTTTTACTATGCTTTCTTGACACGCTGTACATTTTGGACTAGAAGAACTGAAAAGAAAACAGAAAAACTGTTTTAGCTCCTCTGAATTTTTGTAGCACAAAAATTTCTGTTAGTTAGGAGTATCCAATACATTTTAAAATTTTTATAAAGGGATTTAGTTAATTATAATGAGAAAATATGATGTCATTTCATGGTTGAGTTTTCAGTGGACAGTATCTGGCACTCCCAAAGAAATAAGACCACTGCAATGTCTCCAGCCAAGTGCACAGTGGTTTTACTCAAGGTGGCAAAATTCATTCCCTATTTTTCAGTCTGTACCTGATCCACATTGTCATCACTTCTCAATCTGTGCAAACAGGCAAAATATCGTCTCTCCAATTATCCAATCCTTTTCCAAATAACACAATGAAAATTTACTTTCTCTGACAGTCAATTATTCATTCTTTTAGGGTAAAAAAGTATTCACATCTACCTGCTTCAAGTCTGTTCTGGTTTTAGCAACTAATATAGATACTTGCTGCTTCCTTTACCTGAACTATTGCCTTGTAGCTGTAAATTAATTATCAAATTTGTGATCTCTTAGACAACAGGCAGGTTGAGGAGCAGAGTAGACTCTGAACAGAAACTGCAGCATAGGGAAATCTGAGTGCCTACAGCTGTTTCTGGCTCTGACCTGCCAGGTGTTACCCTTTAGAATCATAGAATTATTTGGTTTGGAAGAGAACTCAAAGTTCATCTAGTTCCACCCCTGGCCATGGGCAGGGACACCTTTTCACTATATCAGGTTACTTCTTTCCTTTTCAGCTCCTTTTCCCCATGTAAAGCACTGAGATGAAAAGCACTAGTAAAAAACCAGGTGAATTCTGTCATAAAGCAACTCATTGACAGGCTGCCTAACTTATGGCTGCTAGCAGCAGTGCAAATCAGTGTAAAAGCTTGAAAAAGTTCAATTATGTTACATAATCAGTATGGTTATTTCAAATCATCTTGCTGGCTTCTGCTCCGTGAACCGACCATTCTGTGCCTCATTGTATTTCTGAGTATCTTAACTACCTTGTAGCTTCAGTATCTGTAATACTTAAGTTAGAAAAAAATGGGAAACTAATCTACTCGAGGGCATATAGTGTTTAATACAATGTCATGCTTTCCTTGCTCTTACTGAATTCACTCAAGCATCTCACTTGCTTTTCAAACTACTGTTGCATACTGAGCAGACATCTTTACTGCTTTATCCACACTAACTCCCAGTTACTTGTCCTCAAACAACCCTGAAACAGAAGCTGCTAGCATATAATCAGTGTGTTTGTGTGTGCAGAAGCCCATCAACTGTGAATGAAAATTTTTTGTGCCAAATACAGAAACAATATAAACGCATTTTGCTTTCAGTTTTATGGCACATTTTTTATTTCTCAAAGAAAGCGAGACATAAATTTAATTTTAATAAAGGATTTGTCTGCAACGAGCACTTAAATATCGTGAAATAGCTGAATGGCCTTTCTAACAGAGTGATTGGAAAGTCAGGAAAGTAAATTTATTATATTCTAGCTCCACTGGAATAAGCACATGTGCATGTCTCACAGCAGGGAAGGAAAACTGCCCAGATTCCAGCAATGTCAGAACTGTTACTGCTTAGATTTACAAGAACCTGCTCTGTCCATACCTGTGTACATCCAAGCATGGCAGGTGTTTGGTTATTTTGCAGACACTTATTAACCATGGAAGAGTCTCCCAAAAACATGTATTGATAAAGAAATAACTGCATTTCTTACATACAAACTACACCTCACTTGACACTGTGTATTGGACAAAAAGTTGGTGGGGTTTTTTTGTTGTTGTTTTAAATTTGACATGCTGTAGCACAAAACCTCCAGGGTGAGCTTTGGACTCCTGTATTTGCCCAGTACAGAGAATACTCTTCATCATGAAACAGAGTGTTGTAATATTTTCCATACTCTTTTGCCTTTCTGCATGTAGTCTTGACTTAGATATCTAAGTACTAGATATCACATTACAATACATCCAAGTGACATTAAACCAATACCTAGGCTCAGGATGATTACAAAAAGTAAACAGGAGACCAGCAAGACTGCCAAAGTCAAATCTCTGCTAGCAGTCCAAATACAATGCAACTTGCACTGAGCCAAATTCCCTCTGTATGTTTCACAGTAGTAATATGTAATATGCAGTGCTTATTAACCCCGGATGGTTAAAGTTTGCAGAACAGTCTCCAAACATTGCACCAAGTTTTGAAATCACACTGCTGAATACAATCAGTAGCAATGCATCAAAGTTGAGAAGCAAAGAAATATACTTCTACTCGTGCACAGATACTTCTTAAAAGCTGGATATTCCTTGAATGATTGGTCTTTTATTCTTACCTAGACTGGGAAAGATTGCAGTTCTCAGCATTCATTTTACATCTACATCATTCACTCACCCACTTTGCACTCTGGCTCAAACATCTCAGTAATTGAGAAGCCAGCCTTTCTGATCCTCCTGCAATCCACAAAACATACAAATCCCAGGAAAAGCAGCTGGAAGGGTTACGGGACAACTGCTCCACAAGCAGTAACCTTTACCCAAGGGTCCCACTACCTGTGGGGTCGGGTCCATAGCTGGGTGATATATCATCCCTCTAAGGAACTCGTTTCTTCACAAAGATACAATTCATTGTGTGTACTCAACACCAAACTAACCATGTTAGAAGTCTGGTGAAATAGTTACTCCGTTCAGCCTCCACAGGGAATGAAATTCTTACCTAACACATCCTACACAGGATTAAACCATCTTAACAGCTGTTTCAACAATATTGATGGAAAGCTTAGCTGTCTTACCCTGACCCAGAGTAGAGCACAAATGTTTGCCTCAGCACAGGAATAACAACCAACCAAGCAAGTAACAGTAAAAGGCTTTTATGCCTTTCACTTTAAAAGCCATTAGCTTGACATATTCCTAAAGCTACAATGGTGTTCACACTTAGACACTAGTTCACAACATTTAAAAGCATCAACATGTTTTATCACAACAACAAACATACCTTAGCAAGGCATTCATGCAGGTTTCACAGAATCTGTGTCCACATTCAGTCTGTTTAGGATTGCATAAGATGAGGTGACACTTTTCACATTTATACTTATCTTCCACAGCATTTACAAATTTCTCTTTGTAGCCACCTTGCTCTGGAACATAAATCGATGCTGAAGGACTGCGGTCAGGATTGGCCCTTTGTTGTACCATTTCTACAGATAAAGGGGGTTCTGACTTCTTACTGGTGTCCATGCTCTAAGATAGTTTCTGCAAATCACAAGTGAGAAAAACTGAGACATTAAGACCTCTTTTGCCATTTAAATAAACAAATACAGCATGTGAGAGACTACATAAAACCAGAAAACACCAAGAACAGATCTGTGTCCACACATCATGTGAACATTATATATACATAATTGCCTAATATTAAGCATAGCAAATCTGTGAAATGTCCTACATGTTTCAAATGCTCTAGAAGGTCAGGATTAAAACATGTTCCCAAAAGCAAAGTGTTAGTCAATTATTGGCATCATTCTAGAAATAAATAAGGGATTATTCCACATATTCCTCCCCCTCTCTCTGAAAAGTATTGCTTAATACTGAAGTTGTATCGTTAGAGGAAGCAGCAGGGAGCGTGGTGAAGAAGGTGAAGTGGTACAGTACCAAGCATGATACTGCTCAAATGCTACTGTGAAAGCACACGACTACCAGTGTCCTGCACGGGGTATCCAGAGTCTATGCAGCTCTGCTGCCATCTTTTCCTGTCTATCCCATGCAATAGCAAAATGCTGCTTTAAGTCTGTTTTAGAAAAATACAACAGGTATTTACTTATTAGACACATTCCCACCTTTTCATTGCACATCCTCACATGAAGAGAACAGGTGATGAAAGTTTAACTGGCAGCAGAGAAAGGCCCGCATAAAACGGCCACTTGATTCCTTCACCAGGACTAAGCACAACTGACAGGTAGATGAGAAAATAATTCATCCAGTTGAAGACTAAATTACAGTACGCATTATCTTGGACAATGTTTCCTCTAGGTCAGCATGCCAAGAATTAGCACAGCAAGAGGAATAATACCCCAGATTTAGTTTTAAAATGTGTTTTGAATGATTTTCTAGCGGATTTTATAGTCGAACAAGCATAAGTGCTCTTATAAAAAAATGCAGTACATGGAAAAGAAAGCACAATTGGAAGATAAAACACCTATTTATATATGAAAAATGCCTGGCTGTCTACAAAAGAAAAGCAAACTTCAAGTCTCCTTCCATGTTAACTTATATTTGAGGTATAAACCTATTCCACTGGTCTGGAGTTGCCTCAACTGCTACAGTTATAATTCAGATTCAAGCAGTAGCATTAAGTAATGAGGGCCAGTTCACTTCCCAATTATAAAGGTATGTTCCCCCAGTACCACAAAGGGAGTCAAATGTCTCATATTTCAAAGACACAAACCCTTTTGTAAACCGTTGTTGTGATCTCTCGTCTTTCCTCACAAAGCCCAAAAACAAGCACTTGTAATGAAATGTACTTTCTTGTAGATCATTTCTGCATCTGTACTTTCAGTACAGAATTCTCCATGAAGACTAAACAGACAAGGAAATTTGATTTCTGATGCTGACTGTTATTTACAGAAACAAAAGACGAAACCAGTGTGACTCACTGCTGAGACCATTTCATGTTTTTATGACACCAGTTGAGAAAGGGTAGAGGTGCTGAGTGAAGAATCCTCACTTCATTGCCCCCTTGCCCTGGGGAAAGCCCCTCTGTATGTCTATTAAACACAGAGAGCCCAATGAAACTATCCTCATAACTTGGCACATAGATTGAGTCTTGTTCAAAACCACCAAAACAATCTCCTGACCCCTCCCAAAAACACGTTCTATGGTAACTGAAAGGCAACTATAAATTCAGATCTATAATTTGAATTAATGTTTGTCTGCTCCTTGTCTCGCTTCAAAGACTTATGTCTTGGCAGAACAACATACGAGAAAACTGAAAAGTCAGTGCTGAAATGCAAGTAACATACTTCTCATTAATGAGGAAATTCAGATTACTTCAGACCAGGGAAGTAAGCAAAGTCTGAGCTGGAGTTTCAGCAGCAAGCATAAAAATGATGACAAATAATGCTGCAAATGCACGCAAATAATGATGACACTGAAGAGGCAACTCGAGATTGTAACCAGCACACAAGAAGCGAGACTGATGCTGAGAACACAACTCAGGCAAGGAAGGTTACGAGAAGTGCCATGAGTGAGAAAGGAAGGCAGCTGGCAGAAGTAGTCTAGTTTTAGAGACTGCCCAAGGCACGACTGCTGCTGCTGCACATCTGTGGCTGGATGTGAGGAATGCAGTTATGAGGTTAGGACCTGGCACTTTGCAGTTGTAAGAAAAAAGGAGACTAGAAAGAGAGAAAAAAGCATCCAGATGGGTGAAACTGAGCTACTTAAGGACCTGCTTCTTGTGCGTGACTGTAGGAAAAGCTTAATTTGACATTTGGAGTTTAGGAATCTGTAAAGGTTTCAGTTCCCTGATTTACAATTAGTGGACAGATTCTAATGCCTCTTTGCTCCCTGCAACGGTGTATTTTTTTTTATCGTATTCAAGACGTTCACATTCTGTCAATTCTTGAAGTCAAAAGCCAACTTTAAGAATGTTGACTGGTAAGAGCAACACATTTTACTTTCCCTGAAATGACAGCATAAAATAAGATATGGCCTGCTTCTGACCCACAAAAGAAATACAAAAAAAGAGGCTCTAAAAGAGATGCTGACAGGAAAACTGGCAAGTCAAGAGAGCATAAAGTTCCTGAACCTGTGAGCCACACAACTACTGAACGTCTGCTTCCCCATTAAGTTTCTTCCAAACAAAAAGAACCTAAAGGTGATTAGAGATGTGAAGTCTTCCAAAAGTATGATTTCTTCAAGGAAAGTGAATAATTAGTCACAAAGAGGCAGACAGGGGTGACAGGAGAATATTTAAGACTTAACCAAGAAGGAGAACCAAATGCCAAATGAGCAGCAGGTGAGAGTTTCACAGAGATACGAAACTGCTTGGGGCTGGACTGTCAGCTGTCAAGAGAGATTTCATACCAAAATAAGCTGCACAGGGCTCCACAGGATTGTGCTTTTGGAATTGACATACTGGGTATCTTGTCACAGGAAACAATATACAGCTAACAGTCATATTTGTCTGCCTTGGGTTTTTTTATTTATTTTATGAAGAAGTATGTCAGCCTAGAAAAGCTAAATCAGCACAGCAGCAGAATAGCCAGCTTGGTGAGGAATTCTCTTCCACAATACTCTGAATGCCAGCATTTTCTTGTGCAGCAAAACTAGGAAGCCATTCATGAAGCACTACCATGAAATGCAACAGAGAACTCAGCATTTAACAAGAGGGTGAGGAGGAGTGATGTCTAACAAACTGCACAGGAATCTGTATGCACAGAGCTGTGCCCTCATGCATACGAGTTATTTGCTCTTACACCTCTGCGTGGGATCAGTGGTAAACACAGGCATAGATAATACAGACTCTTCAGCTGCCACCCATTGGCAAACAGCTTTCTGTGATGGCTTCCATACCACTACAGGGTATCATCTGCAATGGCTTCTTTTCCTTTTCAGGAACCTTAAACAGCAGGACTCAGATTATACCCCCATAATCATGTCTCAAACTGCCAACAAGATGCAATTTTGAAGTCACACCTCAGTAAGATACTATGCACTTACGGCAGTGAAGATAACATACTTCCAGGGAGCAGGGAGAGGAGCCTGGCTAGAACATTCAAGATAGGCTAGTTCTGGTGGGGGCCTCTGACTCCTAAAGGCATGGCAAGCTGCCACCAAGCCAAAGACTTCTTGTTCAGCAAGCTAAATCTTAATGCCTAATTAATCATCAGCTATTTCTTATGCCCCACTTTCTTATCCCTGGGAAAAATCATTGCAATAGAAGAATGTGACTTTTAGATGTCTTTTTAATCCATTAAACCTTAGACTACCGCTTTTCAGGACAGATAAGCACATAAAAAGAGGCACAGTTACCAAGGCTGGTTATGTCCACTGCTGATTACATTTTCAGCCACCATATGCCAATGCACCTCAGCACCACAGCAGAAGTGGAGATTGTTCTGGCCAGCAAAGGGGTGACAGTCTGTCAAGTCTCACCGAGCTCCGGTTTGGTCACTACTCCTGCTCAATGCAAGTGGTATTCAAGAAACTGAGGCTGGACCTGAGTCAGTATTTCAGGCTGTATACACTGCAATAAAGGTTAGAACAATTCATTGGCGCTTAACTCGTACTAATATTAGTACAGAGGGTTAGAAACTGGAAGCAAAAGTGAGTTTACCGACAAAGACATTCCAAGAATTTGAAAGCGCGGGAGTTTCCAAACAAAAGGCGTTTTGTTCTTTCCTTGTTTAAGCAGGGATGTTGTTCTCACTGCAGAAATGGCAAATGTCCTAGAAATCTGCGCGAGTGTTCTGTATTACCACCTGTGTTTATTATTGACTCTTTGGGAATAAAACCAATTTGTGACATAAAAATAAAATAAAGCTACTATAAAAATTCAAAATAAATTTGCTTCTTAAAGAAAACAGAAAAATATGAACTCATATATAAAACACCCCCAAAAAACTTGATTGCAACAGGTACCACGGGATTTGGAATCTAGCAAGCTCTGCATGAAGACAGTTTCAGTATATTGACAATACAAAGCAAATAAGCTTTTGCCAAAGATTTAAAATTCAAAAAGGGCAAAAAAAGCTATTAGAAATAAATGTTTTTATTACAGTACCTTACAAGAGGATAACAGATAAAGCAATTTAATTTGGTTATTACTACAGGACAGTAAAGCTTAAAAAGCTACAACTTGCACTGGAAACAGAAGTTCTTGAAACAGAACAGCACTGCATATGCAATATCTAAACTAAGCTCTGAAAGAGAAACCTGAAATGGGACAGGGAGCTTAAGATCCCAGCAGAAAAGTGACCAATGAGATGATTCAACCTTTCCTCTTCAAAAAATTTTGTATCTACAAAGTAAAACCACACAAACTTCAGCATCTCATCCTAACTGGGTCATTTTTTGGTAGCCTGCGGTACGTTTTTTTTCAGTCTAGCTTTTAATGAGATAAGGGCTTGTGATTGTGCTTGTCTCTGCTCCCAGCCTCTCAAAAACACTTGGGAACCAACTGGATAGAAGAGGTTTCATGAAAATGTTCAGCAATGTGGGGAGCAGAAACTTAATGCAGTGTCCCAGTGAGGAAGAGGCCATAGAAGTGCACCACCTCTGCATGGTCTATCATACAGCCAGAGGCAGTGCAGAGTTAGATCCAAACCAGACAAGAACACCTGCTCCCTCCTGTCTCAGCAAACTTCACGGGCTTTGTCTCCTCCTATATTATAATGGCAGGGCTGAAGGGTTGTTTTTTTTAGTCGGGATTTTGTTGGTTGGTTTTGGTTTCTTTTTTTTGAGAAGAAGGGGAGTAGGGGTAGAAAAAAAAACGGATGTGAAGCACAGATTAGTAGGAAACCAGATTTCATCAGTTTCACTGCTCTTCACAGAATTTTCTTCTGTGCTCTACCAGGATCTCAAAAGAGTCAGATAACCAAGTACCTGGAGTGGTATTTCCAGCTCTTCAATCTTCACAGCTCACTCGCTTTCCATCATCAAGAATTATCGCTTCAAGTTAGCACACAGAAATCTTTATCTTAAAATTAAATTATTAAAACAATCTGAACTTTTCCTTTGTCTTATATTTCAGCATTTTACAGCTTCTAATAAATTCCTAGCACATATGTACTGAAAAAAATGTCCATCTTTCTTTTACTATCTTTTAAGGCAGGTCTCCTGACTTGGTTCTGCTTCTGAGTGCAATTACAGTACACAAGATACGCTGCCACACCTTGATAACTTGTTAGAACAATAATGCAAGGTGAAAGCAGTATATTGGTGACAACATATTATCAATTTACTCAGTCAAAAAATCACACATCAAAAAATATTAAAGTGAAGCTGAGCAGGGAGGCTGCCATGGGAATCTTGACTCCAGAGCTCTCAGGCATGAAGGTCTCACTGCAGAGATCCATTCTCACAACATCCACCACACCTCAGCCTGGCCTTCTGGCAAAACCCCCACCACTGAGTCTGGACAGGGGCACTGAACAACTGATAAATAAAATGCAAATGGCTTGAATCATTCCCCAGAAATACTTGGGCTGTGACAGGAGCAGCACTGGAGTGGCAGATTTGAAAGCAGACAATCATCCATCAAATTTGTTTTGTGTGAGGTCAGAAGTCTTGGCACTTTCACTCCTCTTGTTTGTGCAGGGGAACTACTGATTTATTTATTTTTACTTCCATGCATTTTTCATGCTTGAAGTCCTATTCACTATTTCTGTAGAGCATAGATAGGATTGACTAACCAGAGGTTTAGGCATTTCCAGAACACACTTTAAGACAACGTTCTGAAGGAGTAGGGGAGGACAGGGAATGGTTTCTAGTCACCAATACTGATAAAACTTTACACAGTGAAAAATATGAGACCACTTCTCATCCTCTTTTATATATAAACTCAAATACTAATTCCTGTACAGAAATAAAAGCACTAATATTTAAAACTTATTTTTGTGTTAAAATAAACTAGGTACTTTACTACTTTAAACTTTGCCCTGTGATTTCATAAGACCTCCAGATCACACACATAATAGAACAGATGAAGATCAACTGGAAAAAAAAAAAAAAAAAAATCAGTGCTTGGATATAAGCACATAGGACAAACATTTGAAAACACACAAAAGGGGCACAATTAGTATTCTCCACACAAAAAGCTTCTGCCATTTGCAAGCTCTCCACAGCCACTTATCAGTGCAGTATCCCAGCTGCTGAGGTTGGAAGGCAGCTCTGGAGGTCATCAAGCCCAACCTCCTGTTCAGAGCAAAGCCAACTTCGAAGTCAGGTCAGGGTGTCCACAGCTGAGTTTTCAAAAACTACCAGGGTGAAGACATCGCAACCTCTCCAAGCACTTAGCTCTGTGAGGAGTTTTATTGTAGCAATTATGGTGTGGTATTCTTAGGTAGAAAAAAGGCCTGTTCCGGTAGATGAACTGCTATGTTTTCAAGCAACTAAACCAGATTTCACCACAACCTCCAAGGGCTCTAGTCTGTATAAGTTATTGAACAAATAGCAAAACTACTTTTAGTTAGGAAGGTACAGGCTACTCCTTTTCCTATTTGACTTAGAAAAATCACAAGTATAATCGAGAGATGGTATCTTGATATTCTTGCAAAAGAACAAGTATGCATGCCACTTGAATTGCAAACATTGTGTATTTCTCATGTTTTAGTTTTCAAGATAACTGAAGAGCTGAAAAGGAATGGTAAGCTATGGCTCACATTGTTTTATTATTTTAACTTGTCACCTTCCTTGGCTCTTTTTCTTTCAATAATGAGCCTACATGTTCATGCAAAGTGTCGTACAGGATTACACAAAGCCGCATCCCAGTACAAGGGAATAGTATGCGGTTTAATAAACCTAAGTGCCGGGTTTTACACTTTGGCCGCAATAACCCCATGCAGAGTTATAGGCTGGGGTCGGTGTGGCTGGAGGATGCCCAGGCAGAGAGGGACTTGGGGGTGCTGGTTGATAGGAAGCTGAATATGAGCCAGCAGTGTGCCCAGGTGGCCAAGAAGGCCAATGGCATCCTGGCCTGCATCAGGAATAGTGTTGCCAGTAGGACCAGGGAAGTTATCCTTCCCTTGTATTTGGCACTGGTTAGGCCACAGCTCGAGTGCTGTGTCCAGTTCTGGGCCCCTCAGTTTAAGAAGGATATTGAGTTGCTGGAGCGTGTCCAGAGAAGGGCAACGAGGATGGTGAAGGGGCTGGAACACAAGCCCTATGAGGAACAGCTGAGGGAGCTGGGATTGTTCAGCCTGGAGAAGAGGAGGCTCAGGGGTGACCTTATTGCTGCCTATAACTACCTGAAAGGAGGTTGGAGTCAGGCCGGGGTCGGTCTCTTCTCTCAGGCTCCCAGTGACAGGACGAGAGGACACAGTCTGAGGCTGCGTCAGGGGAGGTTTAGGTTGGATATCAGGAGGAACTTTTTCACAGAGAGAGTGATCCCCCACTGGAATGGGCTTCCCAGGGAGGTGGTGGAGTCACCATCCCTGGATGTGTTTAAGGATAGGTTGGGTGATGAACTTAGTGACATGGTTTAGATGATGGATTGGTGTTGGTTAGGTTGTTAGGTTAGGTAAAGACGGGACTTGATGATCTCTATGGTCTTTTCCAAGCTGGTTAATTATGTGTGTAATTCTGTGTGTAACTTAATTTTGCAAATCTTTTGGACCGTGCTTTCATGAAAACACTTCTAACATATGCTCCCTGCTGCTTAGTGTAACAAACGTCGAGATTCTAAATAGAGGATAGATGTGGAAAGTAATTACATCTGCATTAAGAGATGAGAATAGAAATATTTATAAATAATAACACAGTATTTAGTTCAGAGTGCCCAAGAGCCCAGGAACTGATACTTTCAGTAACCATCCAACAATATGCTGAATAGAATTAACATTTAGTCTAACACGTACTGCACTGGATGGGAGGGAAAAAATAACAACTTAAAAAAGGATTCATTTTTATCTGTAAAAAAGAACAACAAAGAGAAAGACAACACAGTTTAAAAAACTTGATTTTTATGTGACACTATGTTCAAGTTATCTTTTTTGAAAGTTAACAGTATTCCTTTGAATCATGACATATGGCTTGGCCAAACAGCTTTAAGATTCAGCCTGAGGCAGTATGGAAAGCAAAGTGTTTGTATTTTGACTTACTTGCAATCTGCAGCTCTCAGTAATTAGTTTTTAATCTCAGTGGGCTACCAAAATACAGTACAAAGTCATTTGAAGTCCAAGAAATCAAAAGCATCTTTTAGAAATCAAAAGACCTCTTAAGCTTTGAAAGCCCAGGTCACAAGTCAACAAGTAACAGAAACGCTGTCCAAGCTTGCAGGGAGTATTCTGCATTTTGAATTCCAGTTCAGGTTCTTGTACATTTTCTCTTTTCTCTCCTACACCCATAGACAAGGCTATTGCATTTCTTCTGTAAAGTTAACCCCCAGCTGGGATCCATACTCTATATGAGGCTTTTAGTAGAAACAGATGAAGAATAGGAAACATCAAATGATGATCAGCCAATCCCAGAACAAAGTGTACTTTAATCGCTTCATCTATTGTTCAGGGGAAGTCCATGACTGAGATACTTATGGCAGTCCTATGTGAAAGAAGTGGATAAACACTATGAGGGCTTTTTTTTTTTTTTTTTTTTGAATTTCTGGCTCTGTTTAAAAAAGAAAAATTCCATCTACCACAGAAGAAAAATATTCAAATATTCTGCGAAACATCACGGAAATTGTAATATTTGAAAGGTAGCTTCCTCTTACAAAATGGTTTTAAACGAGCTTTCAAGAGAAGAACTAGTAGAAACAGCTTAGATTTGCATTCTGAATACTCCGTGTTTATAGAAAACTACTTCCATCAGTCCAGACTTCCTCCATTTTGTGTTTTATAGCATCCTTAATGCTTCCTTTACTTTTGTTGCATAGCATACAAGTCACTGGTTCCCATGTTACAAGAGGCAATGTCAAATCACAGACACTCGAAAGAGAAGTCACTCACTACATTTCCCACTTCTGCCTGCTATGACTGGGGACTAGGATTTGAACAAGCCATGACAAATCTTAACAAGAATCAATAAGGGTTAAGAGAGATGGCATGTCCAAATCACTCTGGCCCAAGCATTCAGTCCTAGAAAAAGATGTGCCACCCACTAATGACCTAGTCTGGTCCCCTTTTCCTCCCAAGATGTGCCTTCAAGAAAAATCTGTTGCATGATTATCAGAAACAACTTACTTATAAATTACAGTAACTTAAGACACCAAAGTCTCATCATCTCTGAAATCAACAAGTAGGAATCGAAACATTCTTGCTGTCTTTTGAAGTTATTGTCAACCTTTTCTTTTTTTTTTTTCAACCAAGACCTAATGATTGATGCTACTCCTTTCCACTCTATAAATCAAAGAGATCCTCAGCTTCAAATTTAATGAAATTTCAAAAGTCTATCAGAATAGCAAGATAGTCTTCAAATGAGAGTCTATCTTCTCTGCTGTCTGCCAAGTGCATGAAGAATACTTTCTGCCTTGCCAATTCCTGACAGAGTGCATCTGTTCTGTCCCTTAATGAATCCAGCCTTGAAATCTCGGCAGAGATACTACCTGCCTTAAGATTTTTTACCTCATTTCTACAATTATTAGAAGTACGTGAAGGCAAACATGTCAGAGACTAGCAAATAAAAAAGAACCCCAAAGCACTTCAAGAGGCTTATTATGAATAACTTGAGCAAAACTGCCTTCTCAAGAATACTCACTAAATATTACCTAATTAATTTTAAAATGCAACTCATCTTCAACGAAAATAATCCTCCCAGGAAATTCTGAACAAAGCAGAGCTTAGAGGAAGCTGGTAAATGAAACAGATTGTAACCTCAAGTATAGCTCCAAACTTTTTGAATTCAATATTGAAATGAAGCACTGGCAACTCAAAATGACCATAACAGAAAATTGACAGCACAGCTTACTTCCACGTGAAATTCTTTCCACTCTAACCACAGTAAGTTTTCTAAGCCTACATCCAAAGCTCAAACAAACAAAAAAATCTACCTATCTATCTACCTATCTACCTATCTATCCTGTCTTTTGTAGACATTAACTCACCCACAAAAGACATTTCTTGCGCTTCCATTTTATCCTGTTGACAGCATATTATGAATGCAAGTAAGAAAGAAATACTTACACATTGCCCTACATACTAATCAAAATCTAAAGATTAACAACACAAGTGACACGGTCAGGATATTTTATTTAACATTAAGCTGCCTGCAAGACGTTCATTCATGCACAGAACTCAACCTCTCACTAATCTTAAGTGAAATTTTCCTCCATTCTAGATAATGTCTTCAGCTTTGTCCGAAACCATTGCTTCTTATTCAGGAAGGAAACAAAGTAATAACTCTCATGTCATTTGCCTATATTTTATTATGTGAGAGAAGACAAAAACATTATTCACTTATTTCATTAAGTGAGAGCAAGTTTATATTCTATTTTCTATGACCAATGTCTTGGAGTTAGAGAAAAGTGTGGGTTTGGGAATTTTGTTAAAATCTTCTTATTAGTTGAAAAAAAAAAAGAAATTGGAACATTTGTAAACAGAATGTGGAAAAAAAACCCCAATCAACCAAAAAATCCCACAGAAAAAAAAAAAAACAATTAAAAAAGCTCCCAAACCTCTCAACCACTTGTGCTACACAAAAGTTCATTTCAGTTTCTACATCTCTAATTAAAATATATTAATGAAGTTAAGTTAAGTTTGCAGGAAGAAAAAACAAGGTTGAGAAGGTCATAGATCCTTAATCCAGAATTTCATAGTATTCATAATCATAACTTTATTAATGTGTTCATGGAAGAAGTTGCATTTATCATAACTGAAGACTCAGATTCACAAAACATGTTTCCCAGCAATGTAAGAAAGAAAGGAGCATGATGCTTCCTCTTGTAGTAAACACAAACTTCAGGAATGTGCTACTGAAAGCCAGGTCTACATAAGACACAAATGTCATCTGGTGTATTCATTCTTCCAGCTGTTTCATTGAAAAATCCTTTAACCTGGAACCTGCTTGTTATTTCCTAGTTTCTCTCTCTTCTCTGCAACTACTTTCCTAGATAACAAACCATTCTATTATCTTGTCCTGCCAACTTTAAGTCTTGTATTTGATGCCTGCAGGTTTACATCAACTGCTATTCTGGAGGTTTCAGATCAACAGATATCGTTGACATCTTGAGAACAAGCCATCTCTGTTTCAGACAGGATATTACAAAGGACCAAAAAAAAAACAAAAAACCAGGTCCCTTTGAAGGTTAACCTTTTACTGGATTAAGAGAATTAACAAAAACTGTTGACATGTTATCCTTCTACAATAAACTTAATGTGAAAATTTTAAGAGTAACTTACAAATTTTTCTGACTGAATTTCCCACCACTACCCAAAACCCAGTGCTTATCACTGTTACACAGCCAAAAAAGTTCAACACAAGTGACAGCAAGCTTTCCAAAATACTTATAGTAGAATTGTACTAGAATTGCTTCAGAGACATGTTAAAACTGCTGCTTTCCACACCATCCACAAGGCTTAAAAAGATTTCTGTCTTCAGATTTGGAAAATGAAGTTGACAGTTTTAGTTGAAAACTCTTTTGGCATGCATAACGCCTGAGGGCTTCTCGAGTTAATACTAATGAAATCATGTTCACCTCTACCAAATAAATACTGAATACTGCAATTTTGTTTAATGTATTAATGGCAATCTAACCTTTAAACATGCATTTTTATTTTTGAAAATTCAAACCTGAAAGCCTCCAGGTGTTACACTAAAAACTTGAGAATACTCAGAGATTCCATGGAGAATTTATGCACACAAAGACTGCCTGCTTGCATTATAAGAATTCACATAGGCCCAGGCTAGATATGCAGAATGCAAAGAATAATTTCCAAGTGGAGCAAACGCCAGATTTAAAAGTATGCAGAGGACACACACTGTTAGAGCAAGGGGCTTAATTCCTAAGATTAGAGCTTATAGGATGCTGCACTGTTAATGACATTTCAGAGGACAGACAGTGCTGATTCCCCACTCCTTGCAAATAACTTGTATCTAGGCAATGAAGCTTCCAATATTACAGCAGTGCTTTGGAATTTTTTTTCCCCCAATTCTGCTGGATGGCTAAATGATTTTAAGACTTTACCACCTAGTTTTTTCCCTAAACTATAAAATAAGCAAAACATTGCTTACACATTGCTTACCTTTTATAGCATCCCTGGCCTGAAATGTTCTACATCAGTAAGAAGTATTATTTTTAGGCTTTTCTAGTGATATTTGTCACCACTCTAAATCCTCCTAGAAGTCTGGATAAGAAGAAATCACCTGCCTACGCTTTTTAAGTTTCATAAGATTTTTCTTTCATTACGTTTTCCAACTAAACTCCACTCTCATACTTTATAACCTTATGAAGCAATTTCAAGATCCTAAAACATGAGGTATAATATTATAAACAGCTCGAGAGATCAAGGTATCCACATCTTTCTACATAAGGAGAACTACCACCTTAACATTGTAAAGGTTGCTGTGAAGAACCCTTTCTTCTATCTGCTTTATTTTGGAAGTTCTACTAGTGCCTTTAGAAGATCCCAAAAAAATGCCAAATTTAATCCAATTCAGAACATCTATAAATGAACTTTATGTAGAAAGTCCCAAAATACAACAAAAATGCTATGATGTGGATCCATGAAGCCAGGCATAAAAGAGTTCCTGGGATCCTTTTCTGTCATTTTACAGCATCTACAACACGCTAGTGGAGAAACAAGAGAAAAAAAAAAGGGAAAAAAAGTAGCTCCAAAGCATCTCTTAGGCATGATTCCCATTTTCTCTATGTATCTGCTAACTTACAAACAACTACTTTGAGTCCAAGAGCAAAAACTCCTAGTGTTACATCAGATCAGTGAGTTCTGCAGGTTAATAATACATTGTTATAACTTGGATTTTCCTTGGTTTTGTTTTTTTAAAAAATTTTCCATTTTTCATGGCAGCTATTTGGAGGGAAAAGATTATTAAACTAGGTATATGTAAAATCACAATGCCTTCTTTTCTTCATATAGTTTTAGTAATTTATTCTCCTGGGTATTGACTGCACCAGAGTTATTTGCTGGCAGTTGTGCTGGTGATAGCTGTGATTAATAAAAGTGAAGGTTATTCCACTTTGGAACAAGGATATGTTTTGTTATCAATCCAAACAGCTTCTGTATCTCATTGAAGTAAGGGATTTCATACTGTGCTTACAGAAGATAGAGAACCAACAGCAGCAGCAATTAAGACAAATCCACAGTATCTTAAGTTCAGCTGAAAGAGGACAATCTTAAATTGCTCTCTTCCCACAAGAAAATTTTAAATCTTTATTGATAGGTCATCATCCATTTTTTTTAAAAAAAATATATCTGGAGATGGTTTAAAAATTGTGGCCTAAGTTGAATAATCACATAAGAGCTCACTTCTTAATACAAACTTTTGCACTCATATTTTCTTTTTTTTCTCTCATCTGTTGAGTTTGACCAGTAGTTTCAATCAAACCCTCCATTACCACATTCATGTTTTACCCTGATGCATAACACAAAAATTAACAACCCAGATTTTTTACAATATGTATCTTCCTGGCATCTATCTTTTATCATAGCAGCAGTTCAATGAATTGCTGAATGGACTGGACATGAAAATTAAGACCAAGGTTATCAAAATAAATGCTTATGTGCACAAAAGGACATATCACATTTTTGAAATAAGGGGGAAATATTATATGAATGACAGATCATTAATAAGAAACAAAGCAAAACAGACTTCCAGTGAAGTTAGAGATGGCAGGTAATTAGTAAAATATTCCATATAAGTCTAACAACCTACTTCAATGCAGTAAAAAGACTGCTCAGGTAAAATGTTCTTTTCTATCCAAATATTCATGCTTTGGTAGGAAAAAAAAATTTACAAACTTCTTAATAAATGTGGCAGCAATTTGTCTCCTAACAGTTAGCTAGGAAGCCCATGACTTCTGGGCTGAGCACAGCCCAGTTCAGCCATGCACTCAAACACAAGGCAAAAGAAACCTATGAGAGAAAGTATATCAAACTGTAATTCCAAATAGATCTTCAAACTTCACCCAGTGCCATCAGAATTTTCATGCTTTACAGATGCGAGTTTTTTTTCCCAGCAGCCAAAAAAACCTTACATGAAAAACAAAAGCAGGAATTTTACCTTCTCACAGCCATGCAAAGCAGTGGCAGTGCCCCCAAAGAACATGCCATCTATGTGAATAGAGTTTCAAGCAATCCACAAGGCAAGTTAGAAGCATTAGAAGATTCAAGGTGAGTGTCCAAACTGGCAGTAATACTATTCCATAAAATATATGTATTTTCTTAGAATCTACCCTTTACAAAAAGTTCACCTTAAGAACAGGTTACAAGACCCTTTTCCATTTAAGTACCTCACTGGTATCACAGAACAGCATAAAGGTTGAAAACCCTGACAGTCCTTGCCCAGCCTTGGTTCTTACTGCTTTTTCTAATCCCTACACTAACTATCAGCTACCAGGTAAATGATGTATCAGCCTGGAAATTATATGCTTACATGACAATTCCACCTCACCAACAAGTGAGGAGACTGTAACATTAAAAGGGAAATTTGTTAGCTTAAAAAGCTCTTGATTTCCAAACTTCATGCAATACCTTTCTTGATCAAATCTCTACACTTTTCTTCCCACACTAATCCCCCTCCCTTCCCCCAAAATTTAGAAGGCTCTCTGATTGCTTACATTTCCTCTGTTTTATTTCAATCTCATTTGATCCGCAGCTTGAGGAGAAAGCCTATTCTTCTTTCTCAATGCTCTGTTAGGGTTCTCTTTACTCGTGCCAATAAAGGGAGCTTTGCTACAGTCTCTCTGGTTTCTTTCTTTGCCCTGAAGAAAGAAAAAGTTTGAGTTACATTACCTTCATTCAAAAACCCTTTAACAGGCTTCTCAGCATTTGTTATGTTTGTTCTAATGAAAATGAGGAAGTATCAAACTAATTCTTAATGATAAATTTAAAAGTTTACCTAACTTGGACATTAGATAAATACCAAAGAACATTACATGTCACTTATCAGCATGATTTTTAAACCATTGCTTTCTTCTCTTCCACTATTCTTCACAAAGGACTCTCAACATAACAGCATTGAAGGAGGGCATGCACAAAGTAAAAATCACAGCTAATGTTTCCTGCTTTCACATGCACACAAACTTCTCCACCCAGATACATTGTGTGCCATTACAGACTGTATAAAACCTTCAAAGCAGTGCCCTTTTCTTGAAAACAGTCTGACAAATTCCATTAAACATCATCAGCCCAAATCTGGGAAAGTAATTAATTGTTCCACAGTGCTTCTTAAAAAACCCACCCTATGACAATACCCTAAGAGACATTGGAAACAAGCAGCTTGTTTGGGGAAGCTTGTTTGATCGTGGAACATTTACAAGCACAGAAAAAGAAGAGGAAAATAGTCTGAAAGCATAATAATACAAATCTTAATCAATTTCTATGTATGTGCACTCCTAAATACCATAGTCAAGTTCAGATGCAACAAATATTACAACAGTGCCCAGGCCAAAGTTGCCACAGTCCCTTTCATATTTACACTCCAAAGACAACATTTTGTGACCACACAGCAACAAGCTCACCTGGCCATCCACAATATACAGCCAAACTACACTTTATAAGCATTTCCATTTCTCAGGTCTTCTCAGTGAAGTTTGCACCCACCTACCACACAGTCCAACAGTGCCACTGAACTCTGACAAATCTGGGCAGCTATTCCGTGGTGCCAGAGCAGCAATGATGTTCCCAGGGGACACTAAGCAGAGCAGCACCAAGGGCCCAGCTTGGCAGTGTGCTCCCAGCTGTCATCCTGCACAGAACGCTGCGAAGATGGATCAGCCTCAGCAGCTCCACAGAGCTGGTTATGGAAGGTCAGACAGTCACAGAAATGCTTACCTGCCACCGAACGTGCTGGGCTTTCATTACCACTGCCACCACTAAAGCATGGGACTTTTGTAACATAAGACCAAGATAACATTTATCTAGTCAGGAGAAATGCCACAAACCTCCACAGCTATCAATAGGTCTTTTTTTGTGGCTTTCTGAATTATTTTTTTTTTTTGATCTTAGTCACGTGCTAGAATTCGCCATTGGTCCTCAGGAAGCAAAAAGGAAAGGCTACTGCTACTAACAAAGTAGCAGCCATGCTACTTTGGACCATAATCATATTAAGTAACATGCTAATGAGTGGTCATAGATTCTGGCAAAGCACATGCTAGCCAAGGAAAGCCCAAGTCTGGCTCATTCTAGAAACACAGTAGCTCAGCACTGAGGTTTATAGAAAAATACAGAAATAAGCATTTACTCTTACAAAAAGGTCTGCAACTGTACAACACTCTCCCCACCAAAACAGTATATAAATTACAAATCAGCCTATAATTCCTACAGATGTCATGAATGAGGTACAAGGTTCTGTACTAAACATTTATACAGTACATCAGCGAGAAATCAAAGTTCTAAAACTCTTAAGCTCCCATCCCGATTTCAGACACCAATTATGTCAGTAACCCTGCTCATTGTTCACTTGTATTCTTAGCTATGAATCTGAATATAGTGCAGTGAGTTTTGCACTTTCAGCCTCTTCTTTCCCTCCCATCAGCAACCCCTTCCCAATCACAGAGACTCCAGGTGCCTCCAAAGTTTCATTCTTACTGAACAAGTGCACTCCACAGCTGAATAGCAGCATTATGACAGTGCTATAGCCTTAAAATTCCACATTAAAATAATCCAAAGGTATTGATAAAACACAGAAAGCATTGGGTTTTTAGCTCTTAAGATTAACATAAAAAGAAGAACATTCCCAAAACATTGTTCTTGAAAATAATTCCTTATTATATTGGATAACCAGGATGAAAATTGACTTAAAAAAAATAAAAATCCTGCAGTATATATGAAGTACAAATAACTGTTTCTCAAATTTAATATAGTAGATAATTCAGGGAATTTATTACAAAAAATTTCAATAACTTACAAGCAATAAAAAAGATAATCAAAACTTTTACTTCCCAACAAACACAGATACTATTGCATGCTACAACATGCAGAAATTACTTCCATTATCCTTTATATGTTAGGCAACAAAAAGTACCTTACCTTATTCTCCACTCTCTGAGCACAGAGGATTAAAAACAAAAGTATTAGGCAGAAACTGCAGGTGTTTTGTATCAAGAAAAAAAGCCAAACCACTGCACCAGTGAGCTTAGTGGCTGTCCAGCATGCCATGCACACTCTAGGGACATTTAATGAAATCTCATCCACATCCTTTTATTGCAGCATTCAGATTTCTGAACTGGAAACCCAAAGGCAGTGATCCATTACCTCCTGCAAAATGCAGATCTCAGCAACACCACACTGCAAGAGGAGCCACCATAGCTTGATTTTCCCTCCTAGTAATTCCCTTCTTGCCAGCTACTGCACTGCAGTCTTTCTGAAGGCTGTGTAAAATGCAAACAGGGGAGGGCTGAAAGAGCCCAGGAAAGAAACACAGCTACAGGAAAGTTCATTCAAATCACCTCATGCCTTCCTAGTTGTGAGCTGAAAGGAATAAACTGCAGAGTTTGCCGACATCTCTTTTGTTCCTCCTTTCGTGTTCCTGCCTATTTTTTACTTCATTTTTCATAGGATATTTTGGGGATCGTACTCTGTGGCAAAACTAGAGGGAATTGGTGGAAGATAACAGATTATTTTGTTTCTTTTAAGTTACATTAAAGCTGCCTTTTATTATCACAACGGTAATAATTTAAGGTATTAAAACCAAAGTCTTTTAAGGCTTAGGGTTTTTCTAGGTTTTGGGTAGTGTGGGACGCTGGTGGATTTTTTTTTCCTTTTGCTGCTTAATTTGAGGAGTTCAGTCAATTAACTACTTAGCACTTGGATGCTTTCCCTATACAATTAAAACTGCCGTGATTACACAGCAGCGGCATTTGTGAGACAAGTGCCCAGCAGGGCAATTCTTTCCCAAGTGTTCCACAACAGCAGCTAAAGAATACATCCAACTATTAGAGATGCTTTCTCGGGAGGGCTGCAGTCAGAAGGGACATCTGGAGACCATGCTGTGCCCAAGCAGGGTCAGAGAGCAGCTGCCCAGCACAGTGACCCATCGGGTTTCCACTACTTGCACAGAGAGTGACTCTAGTGCCACCCTGGGCAGCCTGTTGCAGAGTTTGAGCACTCCCACAGCCAAAAGTTTTTCTTGTATTCAGTCGGAATTTTCTTTTTTTCTTTTCTGTAAGTATGCCCAGTGCTTCTCTGGACACTTGAAGACTAATTTATAATTCGAGCTAGCTTTTTCTTTTTTTACCCTGCCCGCTCCCCACCACATCACCTTCATTCTCCACAGCTGCATTTAAGAGGAAAGGGAGCAACCACGAGCCCTCAGGGTCAATCAGCCAGTCGTTGGCTCATTTGAAATAATAGGCTCATCACTGCTTCCCACCCCTGCTTCCCTCTGCATCCTGCAGAGCCAGGCTCAAGGCCAGATCTCTTAGCTCATCACAGCCCAGCTGCCTACCATCACCAAGCTATTATTCCTGGGGATCCAGGTCCTCCTTGGAGGAGGATCTGCCCCATCTTCTCTAGTTTGGCCTCACTGGGACATGAGGCAGGGCTGAACACATGCTGACAGTGACATGGAAAGCTCAGAAACCTCCAGGAGTTCCTCAGCACCTGCCCACCTTCTGCTGCAGCCCCTCAGGAGAAGGGCAGTAACCAGCAATCAGAGCATGTTACATGGGGGTAAGCAGAAAGGAAATGGGGCAGTTTAGAGGTAAATGCATCCTTTGAGGGTTGGATTTAAAGCAGTGCAAAGGCTGGCTGGTTTCAGTGGCACGTTTCAATAAGGCTTATCTTTCCTTTAAAAGGACAACATAATGGGAAACACAGGTACAGACTCACGGGTGCAATGAATGTAAGTGCTGCCCACCTTCCCACCAAGAGATGGGAGGAAGATTAATTTCTCACTGCTGTGCATGAGTCCTTTGCTTACTCTTCACAGGGACTCTCGAGTTTCCATGCACTAAAACAGCTTTTTTACAGTTTTTCTTCTAACATGGCTTAGTTAACATTGAGATTCCTGTAATGGACAATAGAGCCTCAATTTAGGCTCCCAAACAAGAGTTTTAGTCAGTATTATTTTAAACTCATCTCTATTGGAAGTAATTTATCACTTAATGTCATCTTGATTTTCAAATCTCTTCCCCGGTTTGTAGACCACATCACATACCACATTTTAAAAGTATGATCACGAATTTAAAAAGGGGAAAGGTCTGTTGAAACAGAATAAAAAAAATCATCAGAAAAGCTATCAGACTTTCTGCATGACTTACAGCACTTCTTTATATTTCTATTCTCCTCAGGTAAGGAACAGATCCACTTTCTCTGATCTTACCTGGTCACCTACCAAGTTCCCATCTCTCCACATACTTGTACATGTATTACCTCGTATAACAGGACTCCAGTCTTAAGCTGGGAACTGCCAAAAGTGAAAAAATAGCTAGAAATAAGGAACATACAAACATAATTATGTCTTGGTAAAGCTGAGGAGAAGGAGGACCAAAAAGATCCCTTTTCCCAGAAAACCAAACATAAATGATAAAATACGGTCTTGAATTATTTTTTGGTTTCTCCAGTTAGTCAAGACTAGTATCTTAACACTTCTTAACCTACTTTGCTTCAGGAAAGCAAGAATGACTTGAAGACAGCCATATGCAGCCTAGTTGCTTTCTGGCTGGCATTTACACATCAGTTACCAGTGTGCATAATGCTTTTCTTAAGGAAAAAAACACCAAACACCTAGCATTAAGTTAGAAGACACGGCCAAGTCTTAAAAAAAGTCCTACAGAAAGAATTCAATTATGCTTCCTAAATTGTTCACGGTGGGAGGGCGAGGGAGAAAGAGAAAAGGCCAAGAGAGTATCCAGTCATTCCAGGAGACCATCTCCTCTTCCTGCACCTTTCAGATGCTGCATCTAAATCACAACCTGGAGTGGACTTGTTATACTATTACATGAAACCTACAAAAAGAACTTATTGTCACAAGAACATGAACTTCTGTATATAAACAGCATCTCTAATTCACGTAATTTATAACTGACACGAACTTAGTCACAGTGCTTAACATATTTAGCACAGTAAAAAGCTTATTTTTGTCCATTTCCACACAAATTTTTGAGAGAGTCTCTCTACCTTCCAGCTTTATAACACTGCATCTGTTCTCTGAGGAACAGGCCACAGAATAGTCCCAGAGCACCACTTGCTGCTACTCTCCACACACAGCCCCATCACTCACCTGAAGGACTGATGAACTTCCTATGTTCGTGCCAAGAAGTTGAAAGGAGCACATTTCACTTCTTTTATCCATTCCTAAATTAAAGCTTAAACTGAAGGCAAACAAGACTAACTTTTTTGGTAGATGCATCGTTTCTTTTCAGACTCCAGAAAAAGTAGAGTGGAACAAGGAAGGAAAGCACAACCCCAAACATATGTAATGCACTGTACTAGAAGATTCAGGATGTTCTCTCCTCTTGCACCTAAGCTAAGTTTTCCAAATTAGGATGTGGCTGACTGAAGAAGCTGGCTATCATCTATGAGTTCTAATCATATTTTTAGTCTATTTGAAATCAAACATCTGAAGGAAAGATTTTTTTTTTTGTGAAATGGAGATAGTAATTTGCTTACCTTCCTTGCAAATACAACTGATGAAACAAACAAAATATTTACTAAAAAAGCCTCCATATACTATCATGCAACTTAAGTCCATCAAGTAAAGAATGTAGAACTTGCTAAATAGTCCAGAACACAAAAGAACGAGGCTGTAAGAGGGTTTACTTACAGAAATGAGAATGAAATTTGTTTTGACTTTTGAGGTATAACCCTCATTCATAACTAAAGCAAGTCCAGGCGCTGAAGATGATTCATAAAATTAATATCATCAACTTAAAGATGTGAAAACACAAAGGAGAACAAGGTACTTCACAGTTTCATGCAATGATACAAATATTACCAAAAAAAACAAAAAACCCCAACAAAAAACCCCAACTCACACAACTGTCATGAGGTTTCTAAAGTACATATTAAAAATATATACAGCAGAAGAATTGTTCCTACCTACCTGTTTACATGAAAAAAATTCACAACACAAACCCCAGTGACACACAAGACTGCAGTCTGTGCTTCCAATAGATTAATATATTGTTTCCCACTGCTGAGAGATGGTCTTGATTCAGTTAAAGCCTAAGCACTCAGGCTTTCCTGCTGGGAAACAAACAAGTTGGTTTCAAGCATCTCCTATAAATATACAGAAACAATTTTCTGACTTCAGGCTTATGAGAAGAGGTTAAGGTTGCACCAAACCATAACAAACTACACCAAATCAAAAAGCTGCACTGACACTTACTAGTTCACTAGAAAACTGCAAAAGTCTATTTATCTCACAGAGGAAGTCACCACTACCACCACTTGGTGAGTCAAAGTAATCTACAAGAACATTCTACATAATGGGAAAATTTTTATTGACCAGAGGTTCAGTGTTCTTGAATTTCCAGAAACTGCAGATGTAAAGATACTTCTGTTAACCTAAACCAAAACCAAGAAAAGAAACTATCTGACATGCATGCTCCATTTCACAACACTGGTCTAATTTTACAGGTTACTGTACTTCAACCTATTCAGCATAGGAAAGATTTACACTTCAGTAGTACAGGACGGAAATGCAAACACTGAAAGCAGAAGTAGTTTCTAGACTACCACCACATGGTATTAAAATGTATTAGCTAGCACAAAATTTTGGCCAGCACATCTCTGTTGTTTCTGAACTGTGATACTAAGAACTGAAGTAGTTTAAGCAGTTTTATTCTTGTAGAAAATTAGTACTAGTGAAACTGTTGGAATGAATTTACAAGAAAGCAAGATACCATCTTAATTCTTCCATTTTCACTTTACTTTTAAAAGCTAACAAGAGATCCAAGAATCCCTGTAGTCAGACAGTAATGAACTGAAAGGTGGTTCTTTCCTTCTTTTAGCAATGAAAACATGGTGCAACACAACTACAGTATAAAATCCAGTTCACTTAAACCAAATAAAGTAGCTTGAATGATGGAATCTTTCTTCAGTTTTTAAGAGGCTGGTGTCAGTTTAAGGGTTATATGTAAAAATCAAAGAGTAAATTTAAAACATCTCACAGGTCATATTATTTCTCTTTTTCTGCTAAAAATGATCAGTTTAAAAATGCAGGTTATATTTTAGTTGCTGCTTTTAAAATATTTTTAATGATATTTAAGAGTAAGTATTTATTTTCATTATACAACTTTCTGAAAGTTGGAAATTGAATAAATATTTTGAATAAATGTCACGGATCACAAGTACTAGGATGAGAGTTCTAAAACAGACTTTTAATTACAAAGGTGATCATAAACTAAAGCCTACAACATAAAGTCTCAAAAGTGCAGAAGCCACATCTGGTTTAGTACTGAAAAAGTAGAATTCTATAACCACAACAGTGCAATACAATTTTCCTAGCAGGCCACAAAATATTCAGGGGACACACATCATTAGAAGCTCAAATTCAGCAGGTTCAGTTCATCTTTTGCCCACCCTTGACGTTGGGGGCTCCATAATGCTATATATGAACAACTGTTTCTGTGGTCCTTATTTTTTTATTCTACTTCTGGTGATGCAAATGCTTTACAAAGTATTGTGTCCTACTGAAACGTTCTCATCACTCCACAGTAAATCAAGATCTCCCATCTCACTTTTCCTCTCATAGACAATTGACCTATGTCTACCTATTTGCCAGAAAAAGCCATGCTGATGGCAACAAATAATAATGTCTCAAATAACTATATGCTTCTTTTTCAAATTGAAATCTAGCTATGGGGGCTGCCTCCACTGCACAACAGAACCAACCTGTTGTTACGGAGAAAGAAAAATTGCACAAAAACCAGAAAAAAGCCCCCATGTTTCCTTCTGCTATCTGCCAATGAACTCATCAACCTGAAAGCCTAAATTCAACCCCTGGAACACACAGATCAAGACAAGCAACGGCTTCATCTTGTAACAAAGCAACCTTCTGGGTCCTCAGGATGGTTCCCAGAGTGTCCACCAGTACACAGGGAAAGCAAACAGCGGCACAGGTCTAAATTTCCAGGGATAGCTAAACACTTCTCTTCACCTGCAACTAGGCTCTTCTGGTCAGCCTTGACAGTGCTGTACTTGGACTTCATCACCTTTATCCACACACAGAGTATCAGTTCTCACCCCCCATGAACTGGCAGGCTGCACTCCCTGTACACCTTATCAAAAAAACCTGCATCCAGAAAAATAACTGGCTTTGTGGTCTGCCTTAGGTTTTCCACCTAAGGCAATTGCTACACTTCAGATCTCAAGAGGAAGCACAGCTCTTCCTAGAGTGTTAGACATCTGGAAATCATGCTGGAGCAAGCTTAATTTGACACTTTGCAAGATGGTCCTACACAGCTCAGAGCCCCGGGAGCTACTGTTGTAAGCTAAGGTCATACCATAAAACCCATTGCCTTGACTCAGATAGGAAAATAACAGCAGAGAGGCTTCTGCAGGTCTTGTCTAACACTATCCCCACATGGTTCAGGGGGGAATCTCAGTACAGTAGTATAAAACTCACAGTCCTAATTAAAAAAAACCAAACCAAACCCCACAGCCAAAAAAGAAATAAAATACTAATAAAAATCTTAGACCAGAAGCAACAACAAGCAGTAGTAACAGCAGCAGTAACAAACAGCTGTGTTCCAGCCTGTAGTCCACCCCTGATCTAGGCCTTTGGTGAATGAGAAAAAGAAGAGGATGAAAGCAGGCAGAGCACCACCACACACCTGAAAGACTCCAGTTTCTGTCATGGAGACTTGTGTCCTTCTACAGTGCTCTGCCTACAGACAAGACAAAGTCCCCTGTATCACATATTGGCTTCCAAGACTTTACACTCCAGTCCAACTACCCATGAGTCAGAGTACAGACTGGAGACAACCCTGAAGCCTTCTGTGTTTAGACAACCACCAGAAACATTTACATTTGGGCAAATTACAGGCAGTGGTTACTGATTTACAATGTGTAACATTCCACATCTATTTCCCCAATGCATTTCTCTCTCACAGTACTGTCAGGAGATCAGCTTTATCAGTAAATATAATGCTGACAACTCATCAGCCTAATATCAATTCTCATCCTCCTGCTTTCACAAAGTTAGTTAGTTAGTTTGGCCTAACTAGTTCAGCCATGGTAGTAGCAAAGGGGTAAAACTGACAACTTAGTCTCACTCTTGTTAGTGAGAGTACATTAATACCCTACATCAGCTTAGAACAATGGGAGCTGAACTCTTCTGTACTGATTTTCAGCCATTATACACTGGCCTCTTTATTCTTGCAGTGAACATCTGGATATTTAGGGTTGTGGTATGGTAACAGCATCTCAGAAGTCACTTGTATGCAAATATTAAAGCTTTCTTATAAATGTTTCTATTTACAGGAAAATGAGTAGAGACCAGAAGAAGAGACAGAGACAACTTCAGTTTAAGGAGTGTTTCATACTGGCTCAGGGAACTCTAACAGGGAATAAGGCCATATACAAATATTAAAACACTCAATAAAAGCTTGTTTCTGTTTTACTTATTATATGTAATACTTGGCAATAGGCTTTGATGCTTGAGCTTCAGTGACTTGCACCAATATCTTAATGCTGCAGTATCTTTATTTGGCCTTCCCACCTCTTCCTCGGAACTTATTAGGCTTGTGGTAGTAACAAAACAAAAAAAATCCAAAGTCATGACTCTTGGTTTTTATAGTTCACAACATCATACAATATAAAACTCTTGTTCAGTGGTGACTTAAATACTACTCAAGGCACAAAGTGATTTCCAGCACTCTGCAGCTCTGGGTCTACTCTGAGAAGAGTGAGGGAGATATGCTATTTCATTTCAGTGCTGGTAACAGCACTGAGACTGACACATTGCATCTCGACTTAACAGCAGGTTCAGGCATTTCATTTAATAACTCAAGACAGGCATCCATATTTATTATTGAGTTTTCCTGTATGCCAATAAATTCTTACATAACTTGTGGGACATGCACTCCTTTCTCAAAAGGTACCTGGCATAAAATCCTTCATTTATACCAAATCTTATGTTACATCGTTTATTTACTACGTTTTTTTTAAAAAAAAAACAACCCAGAAATCTATTTCACCATCTTATTTTGGGAGAGTGTATCATAGTATTGCTCTCATCACTCTCTATGCCTTCCCTCACTACTTTCTTCACCTAAAAATAAACAGACACAATCTTAATACACAACAACACATTGTCACTTCTTCCCTGACTGTCCTTACTACGTCCTCTCTGACCAACATGCCTTTGGGATATGCTGTTGATGCCATTTTGGCTGTAGGAACAACAATTAATCCTCTATCTAGAATCTAAGCATAGCAAAATGTAATGGCAAATCCCATTAATTGCTAGCTCTTAGCCTGTAAACCACAGAGGTAGTCTCCTAACCAGCTGAAAGTCAAGGCCAGGCTTTGTTAGTATTTAAGTACCTGTTAACAGAGTGCAGAATGCCATCACCTTTCTGTCCATACACTATCCTAAGGCAGTGTTAGAATCAAGGCTTTCTATTCAAGGTGACCAAGTACAACTTTCTTTGTGCCTGATTCATTCCCACCTTTGGCTTTGGCCTCACTCAGCAAGCCAACCATCTAACTGAGGAATGACAAGTTCACATTTGATATGAAGTCGTGTGCCTGTATGACATCAAAGCCTCTCCCTTTTAATTGCCCCTTTAAGGGTTATTATTAGCATGCTGTAAGTTATTATTAGCAAACTGATAAAACTCCAATGGCCAAGTTGTGCCACACAACAGTTTGTCCATTTCTCCAGTTATCACCTAACTGATAAGTTTTCCTATTTGAGCTATTACTAAATATATGATTAAGACCAAGGAGATTCATTCCCCTGCCTATTACTTCATTATGCTATATTCTGAGGAACTAACAGCATCTGGCAGTCACACATTTTAACCCTGGCCAAGGTTAGGAAGTCAAAGATTTTCTGCAAGCTTCTCAACTTCTTTCTTTGAAAACAGAAAATTAATGTGACGCCCACTGGCTGTCCCACACCACTTCAACAACTGTTAAACTCAGTTCAAGTCTGTAAAATTTTCTAACTCCAAGAAGTGAATTTTTGCTAAGCTACATCTACTTCAAAAAAGAAAAAAAATTAGTCTCAGTATCTTAAGAAAAAATGCATCTCTTACATTTCTTGCTCAGAGCTGTTTAATGCTACACAACTTCTTTCGCTAGGTGGTCACAATTACCTTGATTCTGTACATCACACTAAAAATACTTGCACTTGTAATGAGAAGAGAACCCAACATGACTAACTCGATTGTTCTTGGCCATTACCATTTCTAAAAATGAGGGTTTGTTGGGCTTTTTCTTGATACTTACATTCCTATGGTGTGGGAGAATTCAAAGATCTCATCAACCTCATCCTGCTATCTTTGAAAGAACAGCAAGGATACTTCAATACATTTGCTAATGCATATTATTTTTAATTTAATATGCATCTCAACTTGTAACTCTTGCAGAAAGAGTCAGGTGTCTAATCGCAGGGTGTGATGAGGCAGATTTAAGAGTTTATGTATTTGAAGACCACACGCTTTGTGAGCATCACCTTCAGATCACTGGGGATGACCTACAGCATTTAAGATAGTACTCAGTGGCTCTGTGCAGGTACCATCTTTGCCTTAAGTTTTTCTAAAATAATTAGCCAGTCAGGGCTCAGGCAAAGAAATACTATCATTATGTGTTTAAGTTAAAACACCTCTCCTTAAACTAGTGGCAGGGTCAAAAAGCATACAGGAACTCAAAGATTCATAAGGGCATTTTTCTGGCAACGGCCATTCTAATCAATTTCTGAATTTTAAAACCAAGTATTTCTTGACACCAAGTTTCTTTAATGCTACAGTATCCCCATCTACATGGCAGCAGGGCATGAACATAACTCTCATCTGTTTGAGTGTTGACTGTTACAACAGAGGCAGCTGCTAAAATCTAAATCACCCCCACAAAAAGCGTATGATTGATTCCTTCCATACCTCCTCCCCATAGAGACACAGTCTGTCTTTTAAGTACCTTATCTATTCATTTCAAACTGAAAAAACATCAACATCTTAGCAAGTATCCCTGCCTTAGGAAAGCATTTTAGAAAGGGGAAGTCCTTAAAAAAAAATAAATAGAGGCATGGAAACAATTCTAGGCAGAAGCCAGCTTCCATTAGGTATATAAATATTTCAATCCCAGCAGCACCACCTAACGGAGAGCTCACCAGTATTTCCCTTTCTTTAACATGACAAACATTTTAGTTTGGAGGTGTTAACAACTGATACTTTTAGCACACGGCCTATTTAATACTCTATAAAATCTGATTAGCTACAAGAGAAGCCACAGACAATTCCAGTCCTTTTTCCCACATACAAACATTACATTCCTATACAAATCTGTTAAGTACAACAGCACATTTGTTTAATCAGGAGATAAGATTTTAGGAAGAGTTTAGTTAGAAATTTATTTTTAAAAAAACCCAACAGCAACACTAAAGCAGCAGAGCCGGCTTAAAAATACAGCTACCTTAGGCATGTTTCACCATGCCCTCTAAAAGCAAAACAGAGCTGTCAGTACCTCTAAAGGGTACAGAACACTGACAAACCTCAGCCTTAACTATAGCAACACAAGCCCCTACCTACATCTGCTGAGGAAGTCCAGTATTCCCAGACATCTTCAGGTTGCAATTCTGCCACAAAGTACTCTGTGGGAGGTGGGCAGCAATTTGTTGTAAGCACCGATAAAGTGTGTAGCATGATGGCTCCTGTCAACTTCCATCATTTATCTCTGGCAAGGAGACATGACAGAATTTATGTATAAACTGGATCCACAAGGAGTCTTTTTTTCCCTTGCTGCCTTTTGTCCTCCTGGTTTATTATATTAATCACAACATTGTAAGTAAGGGTTCAACTCCTTTGAATTTTTCCAATTAACTCAGCATATGGACACTCCTGTTCTGGAATTGCTACCTTTTTCTGTATAGCTCAGAGGACTTTCAAAGTCATCTCAGAACAGTCAACTGATACATAGAGAGTTTATATTTAAAAAAAAAAACAACGAACAAAACAAACCACCACACCAGAAGTCTGAGTAAATAATTCTACAAAATGACAGCATCACACTTTGGCTACATGTACTAACAGCTCTATTTACACAAAAGGACAATTCCAAGCTTCTTCCTCATTTATTTTGAGTGTCTCCTCAGGAAAAACTATAGAAAATGCAAGGGCTAGATATTTAGTTGCTTGTTCTAAATCTTTCTTTAAAAAGCAAATAAAAGTACACATAAAATCAAACTAAACCAAACAAAGTCCAAAAAAACCAAAAACACCAACTAAACCACACAGGCTAGCAACAGAGTAAATCCCCCAAAAGTCCCTCAGTATTTTGGCCCATAAGATTTTGAAAGTTGCATGTTTAAATAATCCTTTTCAAAATGAAAATGAAGTTCTCAGGAATTTGCAAAAAGGAAAGAGGACTAAGGGAAATTTATGGTCCCCTGAAAAATAGCTAATGAAATTCAATACACAAATAACAATAAACTTGTTTTACCTTCCTATAGATTGCAAGGGCATTCTTCTGTCCACGCCCAAGAAGGAATGTCAAAATACTTTGCTGTAACACAGCTACAAAAACCACCTGCCAAACAGTATGAGCAAGACAACAGCGATATCTACTGCAGCACAGGATCCACTGGCATTCCCATCCCATATTGACACCATGGGTGAGTAGTGAGACGTATTTGCCAATCTGAAATACAGCATGCTCAGGTTCTGTAGATAGAAACATGATTCAACTCCTGACAGAAAACAGACAGAGAGGATACTGCTGACTTCAAGTGGTACTACACGTTACGAGCTTCAAAGTTAGCACAAACTCTTTATTCTACCCCACTCCCCTTAAAATGATGAATTTTAGAATGCAATCAAAAGGGTTCAAAGGGCTCCAAAACTGCTGGAGATGCACACATGCAACTCAGTCTTCATTTATTCAGTTACTAGTTCCTTCTACTGAAACCATCAGCCAAATGGCAGCATTTTGAGAACATGTCATTTGACAGCCACAAGCACTTTACCTTTGGTGCCTGTTGAGCGTAGAAATGGTATCCTAACCAAGTTCAACCAAAACAATCATAACAACAAAAACACTCCCAGGCAAAAGCACAATGCTCCTCTCAAGGATATTTTGCTGAATAGAAAAGAGGACAGTGCAAAGGACGGAATGACAGCAGGTGTAAATTTAAAGACATCTGTACTTCAGACAATAGCAGGGTACACTGCAATGCACCTTGAGTGAACTGGAAGAGAAGAGCCTGTTAATTCGCCTGGAGTGGGAGATGGGGTAGAGGCAGGCAGCTACAGGGAGGTCAAAGAAAAGTGGATTTGCAGGTAAAAATTATTAGCCAGAAGTGTGAAAGTAAGTAAAATTCTGGAAACAGGTATTTCAAGAGGAAAAAAAAAGTTACATAAATAAAAGTAAAAGGGCAAATGCAGTTACTCTGCCCAAGTGCAAGTATGAAACCACCTTAGAATAAACGTCATCCCTTAACAACCATAAAATTACAAGAGATCTGACTGAAAGCAGGTCAAATAAGCCAATTCTAAGAATCAGAAGAACCAGCTTGAGAAATTAAGAGCATTTATACTATTCAGCCAAAAATTTAAGATGGAACTGAAGCACAGCATGGACAAGAGCATTCCATTAGTAACTGAACAGCATAAAATGCAGGAAGAGGAGGCACTGGAGATGATTTTAAGAAGATTAAAACAAGAGTAAGTAAGTTATACTTATGCAAAAACTAAGACAAAACCCAACACTTACATCTGCAAGTCGTTAATTTACAAGGCAAAGCACTCAGTGCGACCTACTCTCAGAAGGTTCCTCTGTGGAAGACAGAGAGGGCACAGTCAAACTGGTACAGAACACAAGACCTTCGTTATAAAAACCTCTAATAGTTGTTCTACTTATCTCTCTCTCTCTCTCTCATGTACATGGATGAGCTTACAGAACAAAATCCATTCACGTTGCCAAAATTTGGTTTATGAGCTAGGGTTCGCTGTTACAAAGTTATTTTAGGGACAACTACCATGTAAGCTAGTTCCATAGAATAAGAAAAAAAAACGTTACTTCTTTAGATCATCCAAAGGAGAAAGCCAAGAACAAGTACAAGCACCAGAACAGCTACCACTGACAAATTCTGACACGTACACTCAGCTTCATATAGCACTGCACATTTGCTGTGGGCATCAATAGAAGAGTGAAGCAAGTGTTGTTTCCTGTCCCACGGTGCTGACAGTGCAGGATGGGACAGCACTGCAGAGGAGGCAGGACTGGATGCCTCTACACAGCACTTGTAATGCACTCCTTTTATCAACAGATGACGCTTGTACTGCCCTGCTGGGTCTCAGCACCTCATCATTTTTATGTCCTCAGATCATAGGAAAGTACCACTATTCCCATATTATTACAGACCAGGAAAATCGCCTGTATATGGAACAAGAAGCCAGATACAAATAAGCCACTGGCTGCATCAGAGTTATTTTCAGAACTCCCAGTCAGCCACCACCTAACCTGAGTGACACTCAAGTATCTTTTCTTTCCCAGCACATCTTCCATGCTTAAGAAAACATCTTGACAAGGCTGATCACTTCAGAAAGCATCTCGACATCAAGCTCAAATGCGCCAGAAAACAAACGAAACAAAAAGTCTGCTGATGCTTCATCTGCTGAAGTCTTTACTCATCCTGTTAATCCTAAAAAAAGTCATAACCACTTGACTGAGACATCATGCTTCCTCTTGTTCCATTTCTTAGGCACACTGAGTTTTGATTTTTCCTGGCATGGCAAAAAATTTCAAGAGAAGGAAGTGACACCACTCTTAACTGGACTGTGGCTTGATGATGAGAATACTCCCCAGGGAAGTAGGAAACTTGGACTGGAATCCCCCTTCTGCCCCTGGGACCTGGACATGATGTCACATCACTCAGCACCGCAACAGTGAAGGCCCTTGTGGGTTTGGCCCCAGCTGAATGACCTACAGTACACACATCTACAGGAATGAAAAAACCCAAAACCCAGACTCTAGGTCTCCTACATTTCCCAAAGGTATCTGCAATGGACCACGTCCTCTTTCTTGACAGATGTCAAAGCTTGCAGGAACTAAGTGGCAGTCAGGAAGGCCATTTCATCTCACAGTAGCACCTGCAACACGCTCTCCAAGACAGATCAAGTCCAAGTCGCTTTTTGTTAGACAGCCAAGAAAGCTGTAAAGACTCTGGGAATTCTGAATTTCTCTTGAGTGTGCATATCTTTATTTACAAAAAGATGTTTTTCATATTAATGCAGAAGCCAAAAGGTCAGACAAAAATAAAGTATTACTCCAAATGTTAAATTTTTCTAATTATTAAGTTCCATGCAGCACTCATTAAAGCATGGAAAATGTAAGATTCACTAAAATTTCTGACTGAAGTATTTTCTTCAGAGCGTTTCAGTTATACTCCAGAATTATTAGCAACTTTCGTCATTGTAAATAATCTACTGAATGTTTCCTCTGTACTTCAATCTATTTCATAAATCAACTTTTTATTAAACCATATGTAAGAACACTAGAAATATGAAATATTCCAACTTAAAGCACCCCTGCTATGCCCACTGAGGTTCTAATACCTGGAATTTGCAAAAATTCAATCTTGATATCAAAGTACCTGTTTCCAGTACAAGGAGTGAGGCAGGGATGGAAACTTTCATCACACATGTCCAATACTGAACTTCTGCATACACAGACATGTTGAAACTTTGCTTCCCATGCTGCCTTGGCCAGATGAACAACAGAACTTGAAATTCTACTAAAATCACATTTTATACATGCAGAGTAAAGCAGCAGGGAAGAATAACAGCATGGAAATCAAAGGCTTAACATTTTTTTGGAGGTGGAAAGGATTAGTGACCTACAGTTGTTATATGTAATTTTAGAGACACTCACCCTGTTAACCTAGTTACAAGGCCAACAGTCAGTAGCAATTGAAGTCACAGTGGCAGCAATATTTTGCTGTCAGTGATCCAGAATAAAAGATCTCCAGGAAGAAAACAAACACTCCCCTTAGACTACAGAAATGTCTCTCCCTCTCGCATACACACACACACACAATTCTAAATATCAAATAATCTTTTGCCTTATTTTCTCTCTAAGATGTTTTCACTGTATACTTTCCTTACACATTTTCTAAGGGCTTTTTTGTCTTCATTTCCTTTCTTCTTCTTTCATATTGCAAGAAGAGTGAGCACCTCTTCCTACACTGCAGTTACCTTTCATTGCAAATTGACTCCCTTTTCCTCCCAATTCTCTAGTCCTTTCTCTTTCTGCCACAAAAAAACCCCAAAAGCATAGAAAAAACTGAAATGTTTGTGGTTTGTCAAAACTAAGTATGCTGAATTTAAACTATCCATTTATGAGGACATGGACTTCCAGCAGGTACAGCTGGGAGACCAGTTATATTCTCTCTGCCAGCCCTTCACTACTGTAGTTTCTACATCACCACAGGTTAAAAAGTGTAAGATAAAATCTAGCGCAACTAGAGCACTCTCTCTCATGCTACAATCACACCTTTATTCTGCTGCACAAAACCACACACCTCTCCCTCCCTTGGCTTCTTTTCCCTATATCACATCTTGAAATCTCCAATTTCTCCCACCTCTTCTGAGATTCCTGAGCCATACACCAAAAATGCCAGGAGGTTTCAAATACAAGCATTACACTCAGAAAGTATCCAAAGCTTAAAAAAACCCCAACCAAACAAAATCAAACCCAACTTAAGCTTTGGCAATTGTTTAAAGGAACTGTGCATGAGCGCCAGGTACCTGAAACCAATGTGTAATGAACAGTCTTCAGGCATCATAAGATGCAGCACCTTCAATTAAGAAACACCAGTATAATAAAAAAAAACTAAAGAAACCCAGTTACTTCATCATCTAAGATATGACAGTTTAAAATGTTTTATTCTGACAATATCTGTTCATACAAAGCCCGTTTAGGATATCAAAACAGATTTCAGTTATTCCTATTTTCCAACTGCCTTTTCATCTTCAGAAGAACTATGACTGGCTACTTATCAATGTATTTATATTCCAGTATTTTAATAACACGAGTTAAAAATTAAGATTTTTGACTTTTCCTATTTTCAGCATTGCTGTAAGTACTAATAGAACAGCTGGACTTCACTGCTGAAAAGACACACAGTAGTGTTTAGAATTCTCCTAATTCTTCATTATGGACGAGAACAACAAAGTTCTAAAACACGAGATCCTGAAATCACTTCAAAGACAAACCACATGAGCATGGACTGGAAAGACTGCAAAAAGAATCTTTTGTCACTGATGCTAACTACTGCCATCTTACAGAGTTCTCCAAGGTATCAACAGTAAATATGGTTACACGATGATCAAATTCTATAAATCCACACAAAATCATCAAACAACTGCAGAAGGACTCCGGGAAAGCCTACAGACTGAGTCATTTAGCACCCTCTTTTGATTAGAATTAATCCGCTTTGCTACTGAATGAACTTTACAGTTCTGTATTTTAGCTCCAGCTATTATTAGAAGCTTTTCACCAAGTCATATTTCAGTAAAACACCTACCATTCTCGTGTTGGAACAATGCAACTTTTGCAGCCCCGTAGTGCCGCCTGCTTGCAATGCCCAAGCTGGTGATACATCAACGTTTCCGTTACCAGCCTTTACAGCACGGGGTTTCCCAGTTCAGCCATAAAAACCCCTGATTCTGTCCAAATGTTCAAGTATTTCTTATTTTAAACGAAAAGCCCTCTCCCTAATCACCTCAATTGTTCAGATCTACGTTAATCCACACGCGGTGTGTATGAGCCAATGGCTCATTTGGAAGGACCACACACGGTACATGGTGTGAACCCTTCAGTTCCAACCAACCATCAGTGTAGTCTTTAAGTCTAAGCTTCTAGGCAAGTCAGTAGCTGTTTTAAATATTGATTTTTACTAACTATTACAAATTACATTATGTCACTTGTCTAAGCTATACACTGCTAGTACATCTTCACATCTTTCAATAAATTCCTTTTTTGTCGGATTAGTGCTTAATAGTATGTCCTACGGGACAAACCTGAAAGGAAAAAAAACCACAGTCGTACTCAAGAAATAAAACCCTCACAAATTACAATATACAAGGCTCAGTTAGATCTCAACAAGCTAGAGAAGTCTCAGACCCAAGGAGACAGCATATTTCAAATTGCATCACTGGAACTTCCCACATTTTACTACTACAGAAACAGAGAAAGATGAGAGATGCCCAAATGCATGCTGAAGATCCACACAGAGGAGCACATACAGTCTGTCACGTCACACACAAGCTCTGATCGGCAGAACATGAGATTAGACCTCTAAATATTAATAGAGTTGCTCTTGGTTTTCCACACATAATTCAGATGTTAGGCACTCAAAGGTACAAATAAATCAAGATGTAAACGCCTTACCTTCCTATTTTACAAGCCACTGCAGTTCTCAGATTATGAGTCAGTCATAGGTTCATCTGCAGAGGAATGACTCAGTATAAACTTTTAAACATTCGTTATTTTTTTTCCCCCTGACCCACAACACGATTCATTCAACGCGCTAAGACGCGGCGTCGCGAATCAGCAGCGCACGAAATGAATGGCGTGAAAACAAAACACTCTTCTTTGCGCTCACGGCAGGCACACGGGCACAGCGCGGCGGGCGGACTTGGCGAGCGAACACAACTCCCTCCTCGGCGGCGGGGGCAGCTCGGCCGGCGGCGGGGCGGGCGCGGCCCCATGGCCGGGGAGCGGCGGGG
>VXBA01005659.1:2239914-2379336 GCA_013399895.1 Serilophus lunatus
CGGTGTGGTGCCGGGGGAGCCGTGGGGGCTCGGCCGGAGGGCGGGCGCTGCCGTTGGGGCGCTGGGTGATGGAGGGGCGCGGGGGATGGCGCCGGGAGAGCGGGATGGGCGCAGCGGAGAGCCCCGCTCACGTGCCCGCAGCAGCCCCGCTAAAAAGGGACGCCTCGAACAAAATGGCCTTTATTAAACAAAGAGAATGCCACTGGGAAACACGGGAGGGAGGGAAAACTGCGGTGGGAAGGGGGAGAAGAGTCTGGAAGAGATCAGGAAAGAGCAGCGAGCCAGAGCCCCACGCCCCCCCGGCCCCGGAGAGGCCGATCGCCGCGGCCCGGGAGCCGCCGGCCGTGGGTGCCAACCCCGAGTCTCGGTGTGTGCCCTGCTCGGCGTCCCGGGGGTGCGAGAGGCACTCGCGCCCCCTCCGCAGGACACCCCCCCGGCGGCGGGGGAAGGATGGAACGTGTCGGCCAAGTGGAATAAACGCCTGTGTCGGGCTCCGCTTGTATCGCGGCGTGTCCCGACCGGGGATGCTCGGCTTTTACACGGGGCATCGTTGGGTGATTTGTCGTGTCCCCGCCGCCTCACCGGGCGGCAGGAATGGAGACAGGGAGGGAGGGGGAGCGGCTGCTCTGGCGGAGATGCGCCGCGGGGGCTCAGCCGGGGCCGGGGATGGGGGCTCAGCCGGAGCCAGGGACTGGGGCTCAGCCGGAGCCGGACATGTGGCCTCAGCCGGACCCGGGGTCCGCGGTGGGCTGGAGGAATTGCCGCACAGGGGCCCTTGGATCCCCGGGTGCAGCGACGGGGCTGCCAGCCGGGAGAGCCGGAGCTGTAAGGAATGTGCGGAGCTGAGCACGGAGAAATGTGTGGTGTTTGACTAATTTCAGTGGGATGAGGTCACCGTCCTTTTTGGACGTTGTTTATCGAGGGATCACTAGGGAGGAACAGTTGGATGCGTGATCCTGAACGGACAAGCTTTGCGTCATAGTTGCCGCTTACAGCGTCTCCACGCGTCCCGAAATCCATCCTGACCCTCCTCGGTCTTCATCCCCCGGCTCTCTGTAACGCCCACGCCAACCTGCCCTGCAAACCCAAACATCTCTTGCTCGGCTGTGTCCTCACCAGCCCCTAGATCACGAAGCTCGGCTGCACTGTTAATTCACTTCTATGTGCTGTCTTTCTGTTCATCCCATTTCTCTGCTTTCTCTCTTCCCCCCTCTCTCCCGCCTTTGCTGCCGTCCCCATTCAAAGGCTGGCTTAGCTGTCAAGACAACTGCGGCTTTTGAAACGATGCCGTGAACGTGCGATCAGAAGGACTATCTCAGACGGATGCCTTAAATGTTCCCATCACTTGCTCAAGATTGCTTAGCTCTGGACCAGCAGAACAGACTGTGCACCAAGCCTGGATTTCTCCAGCAGCAGGGTTGCAAATAAGTTTCTACCAGAGACAAACCTGCAATTTCCTCCTTTGCCACTCTTTTTGCTGTAGTATGTGTGTCCTCTTGTTTTGCCCTAAAAAAAAAGGAAAAAAATAGAGAAAACATAATAGGATTCCAGTGCCTGTACCTCCAGAAGCTATACTAATGTATTCTCTCCCAAAAAGAGAAAACGAACTCCTACACCACTTGGAGGTATCAGAAGCCTTTCCACATTAAAAAAAATACCTGTAGACAAAGGGGTTAAGTGTTGATCTAATGAAATATCTACCATTTTGATTGCTTTGTTTCTGGGGAGTTTTCCATGTCACGACTACAAAATTTTAAGGATTTCTAATACAATTATTACAGCAAGATATGTCACCAATGTTTCAGCTTTAATTGGTTTGAATTTCATGTTATAAGCAATGCATGCCTAAACCACCATGTGTCCAAGCTGCTGCAAGATGCTGCACATCTCTGCTTGACAGTAGTGTTTAGAATATATTCATTGGAAGGGTAGCTACTTAGAAGAACAGAAATAATAGTAAAGACCAGGGAGTAAATCCGTATTTTAGTAAAATGGTTTGAAGAAATAAAATAATAGGGCATTACATTGGAAAATGACATGAAAGCAAAGATTTAAAAGAAAAAAATCCCCTCAGAGAAGTGTGGTGATCCCTTACAAACTTGGACAGGGATAGTTATCTCCAAAAACTGTGGGGAAGACATAGAAGAGCAAATGGCATGTGATTATGGGAAACTAATTTCTCAGCTACAGACTGGAAGGTACCACTGGGAAATGGCAGGGCTTAAATGTTCTTGAGTGTTGTAGAAACTCGATTTCTCGAGCAAATAGTCCATGAGAGAGGATGCTATTTTAGGCCTGGTATTAATAAGCAGCAAGGACCTTGTAGAAGGCCATAATATTGAAACTAATCTTGAACTGAGTGATCGCAAGCTAATCCAGCTTAAGTTAAACTGCAAGAGGGACAAATGCAGGTATTTGTCTAAGATTTGGGATTGCAGAACAGCAAACTTAGAGAAATGGAGAAAATTCCTGAGGCTGACATGATGGATGTACCCAAAGATGATTTTTACTCAGCGATATTGGAAGAAGCAGCAAATAACAATTGCCAAAGCAAGGATTTGCTCAAGGTTGGAGGTGGTACCCTGGGCCTGAAACACTGTAGTGAAAGGAGGAAGATGGTGATGCTGGTAACCTTAGGCCTAGGGTGACCTATGTGGGTGATTTGCTCCGTGAGAAAATGACTGTGAGCTGCCAGCAGAATAGCTGTGGAAAAGGCTTGCATGAGTCCATGATGCACAAAGCATGGTATTTTTAGTTGAGAGAGGGAAGTATTAATGTGGCTTTACGCAGTACAGCTAAGGACTCTTGTTTGGAAAACTGTGTCAAGTTATGGTGACTTACAGTCAGAAAAGATTGACTCAGGTTGCCACAGGTACAGAAGAGGAACACTGGGGTGGCAATAGAGCAGAGTATCCGTATTCTTGAACGGGAGCTGCAAGCAAGCAAGCTTGACATCCTTAACGAGCCAAGTGAAGCCAAAACAGTACGATTCACTGTAAATACATTCAAATAGTAAATATCAAGGAAGAAGTACTATTGAAATGAAAAACTTATGCTAGCACAGTGATGTATGGCCATAAATTGATCATGAGTATACTTAGATTGAAAAGCTTTCTGACTATTCCAGCAGCAAATAAACAGTACTCCAGGTATAAGTGCTTATATGATTTTAAGTCAGGGCAAGATACTTTGGTGTGTCCAAAGGGGATTTAAGGGATATGGAGCTGCTGAACTTTGACATTATGCTCTAATCATTCCCAAGCTTCAGGCCTGCTTCTGGTCCTCTGCCCCATCTACATTTGGCTTGTGAGGTTTTGTCAACTGCCTCTGAGGCACTGGAAATTAGTCACAGACAGGATGTAGAAAGGGCTGGTGACATTAAATCATCAGGTGGTTTGTGTGGTGCATCTTGCTCACAGGGATACAGTTGAACTGATTGCCAGGTTTTTGTAACCACAAAACCTTTTCCCTCAGGTGAGCCTGGCAAAGGACTGTTTTGCATTCCCTCTGCCACCTCAGAATCTTCTGGGAGATTTATTTAGTAAATATCTTGTTGCATAGGGACTGGTTTTAGTCTTCCCTGATATTGTACTTGAGAGGTTTGGTCTTTTACTCCAGCTCTTAAGTTTATTACCTTATACCAAAAAGTGTTTGAGTGACCCCAGAAAGGGTCACCAAAAAGTGACCCTTGATAAGGGAAGGCTGCAGAAAAGTTATTGCTATGAGGCCTCCTAAACAAAATGGCATTTGTGTGGTTGTAGAGAGGGATCATTTCCAGTCCAATCTTCCAAAAAGTGTCATCAACAAGTTGTTTTTAATGCTGGAAGTAAACCTGAGAGAGGGAGAGAGGCAGAGAGGGCACCGAACCATTGTTTCTTGTGTGAATTTTCTTTTTGCATGCAATTAACAGTCATTCAGCTGAACATTTTTATTTGGGAATGGTACAGTACATCCTTATTAGCCCTGTACATCCTTATTCGCCCTGCTGTTTCAGATGCAGTTTGGCACTGCTTCTGTATGGAATGCTAACACTAAGTGTTGTGGTTTGTGTGGTTCACATGGCCTCTCCACAGCTTCTGCAGAAGGTAGTTATATTTTGTTCCTAATCAATACCTATTGAGAATCTGAGCAAGTCTTAGCAGGAGCCAGTTTCTACATTTCTGGCACTGAAGCAATTTCTTTTCTTGCAGCTTCCTCGTCCTATGCTTTGGATTGAAGATGCTTATTAACAGAGTAATAAAATCATTACACTTATATTCCTTTCTATTGCTGAAGCACTGCCCAATAGGACCAGCATCATGGGAATACACATTCACTTATTGCATCCTATACGTAAGATAAAGATTCCTTGGGGTTTATTTCAACTGCTACTAGGCAATAATATCTAATGTGATAGCCCACTTGTTTAAGAAAAAAACAATTCCCCTGCCCAAGCCATTATTTTCTACTTTAATTTCCTAAAATTGATGGCTTTCCAGATGACAAGCACTTGAGGTGAAACATTCCCCACCTCCTCCAGAAGCAAGCTATGTGTGCCTTTATGCGTGTGCTGTGTAACATTTTTCCTTTCTTTCAAGCCAATTTTAATTCCCGAGTCAACTTATAGATCTACTTCACAGTTGACAAGAAATATTAATATGACATAACACAACTGCATCTCAGTAATCTTAGGGCCTTCTTACTCTCTTGTTGAGACTATTAAAAATATATTGAGATCCCTAGGCACCCCTATCATCAAGACTGCCATTGTGCCCGTGCCAAATTGACTTTGGAGTCACATGAAATATTTGAGTGCATGTCAGTGGATCCCCAAAGAGGCCTGTAAAGTGGTTCGTGTGAATTCTAAGCTGTGCCTGGAAAAAGAGACAAGATACAGCTCCACAGCAGGGAATTACTGGAGCACAGAAATGCTTCAGCTATACGTCTGCATCTTGGTATGGCTGCAAAATCAGAGCTGTGATGGGAAGAATGCAAACTCAGCAAGATCAGCTCTTCACCATATGGAGATTTCCCTGTGACAGCTGAATCTGAATATAACCGGTAAAAGCATCTTAAAGGCTGCTTTGTGCCTTTAGAGCAGCACAAAGCAGCTTTATCAGGAGCAAGGATTTGGTCCAAAAGATTTCCCCAGACATAAACCGTCAATTATTATACTAATATGTATCTAGCAACTGCAAGGATTCTGTTGAAGACCTGGCAAAGTAAAAGGCTGACATGAATATAACAGCTGTACTGGTTTACCCAGATGCCCTCATTTTCTGGATGACGCATCCTTAGGATATCCTGATATTCTTTGGATCTTTTTCTCCATCAAGACTCTCAGAATGGAATCATATAAGAGAAAAAGCCTTACCTAATATTGTCAGAAAGACCAGATGGGTATGCTTTTAATGCTGAGAGTTGCTTATTAGTGTAGAAATTTTTACAGGCTCTTCTCAGTAATCAATAATAGCTGTTTCTTCACAGTGATGTAACTACTTTTACTTTCACCTTTTCTGCATGTAGTCATGGGAACACAAACCAACCTGTAAGAATAAGGCTTAGGAAAATTTGAGCATTTGAGGTGGCTGGTAGGTGGTCACTGAGTCTCATCACTTCATTGGCTTCTAGTTTAGCTGTGTGCCTTATCCCCGCTGCCATCAGAGCATCAAAACAGATCTGAGATGCTTTTTGGCTCTCCCCCTCCTCTTTTGTTGACACTACTCTATCTAGTTCCTGGGGAAATTCAGAGTATTCTTGAAGGCTGTTTGAGCCTCTGGATCTTCTTTTGTTGTAAGTAAACTGTGCATAAAAGATGCATTTGCAAACCCTAAAATATACTGTCCTGACTTCATACAAAGCCTGACCCAGGCAGACTGAACAGGTTTCAGCACTGAAGAGATTACCACAGGATGGAACCACCGTGTTTTCTGCTCCAGCAGATTCCTGGAGAGAATCTGGTCAGGAAAAGTCATTATCTAAAGAATAGTTGTTCTAGAAGCCTAAAGGAAAACACTTCTCTTTTCAACACATTTTCCCTGGGAGCTATAGTTGATAGAGCTGACCCTGATTCCCTCTCTTAAATCACATGGATCTTGCCCTGCAAATGTGACAGAGACACTGCTGTGCTACTGAAGGATGTTCTATTCCAGATCTAGTTCTTAGAGATGCAGTTTGGGACTTTCTTCATGCCATTAACAACTCCCTGCCAGCCTTTGTCTCACACTACATCCAGCTCTCTAGTGGATCCACAAGTATTGGATCCAAGACATATGCACACCTATATAACAGCATAAAGTCCTTCTCTCTGGTTTTTACCATACAGCTTTTAGTCCCTTGTTGGTCTGCCTCTTGTGACTCAACAGTTTTTCCCACTATTCTTAGCAATTTTCTCACCTTGTATAGTAAAATGGTAATTCAGGTTTACAGTTTCCCAGGTACCATTCATTCTGTCTCATGATAATATGCATAAAATGAAGTAACTCTAGAGAAAAAAATCATTACCCAGCTGTTTTTCTGAAGGTACCTCTTAGCTGGATTCTACTTATCCACCTGGGTCTTCATCAGCATATTCACTGGATGATATTTAGAATAATTTCACTTTCACCTATGATTTTTTATCACAGGGGTTAGGGAGGTTTCTACCCTGTACAAAATGACTAAAACTGCTCCAGGTGGTATCAGGAAGAGAGTGGTTGTCTTGAGATACAAACAACTGTCTGTCTTAGCAACCCCCACATATTGCATAATTAAAACCCAAGAGCAGGTATCTAGTTTAAATGTATCTTCAGGGAAACATGATTATATTCAAATATTTTCCTTGTCGAGTTTCAGTATTCTATGTATTGAATGTATTCAGTTTTCAAGTGAAAAAAGTAAAATCTAAATGTTCTCAGGACAATTTCAGCCTAGCTCTTAAGAATCAAGCTTCCCCTCTTACTGGTTATGATGAATGCTCTGCAAGACACATTATATCCTAATCAGCATTTGCATAATCTTTACTATCTCTGTGATTGCAGTATGAGGGGGTTATATATAAGCTAGACAGTAATTAACGAGAGCTAGAAAGAACCCATTTCCAATGATTAGTGTGAGGCATCAATGCCTCAAGAGCACACGGGCTGGGGAGGAAAGCTGGGAAGGAAAAAAGCAAGTTGGTTATCCAGTGTAACGCTTCCAATTAACCTGGGACGTATAGGACGCTGAGAGACCTGTTGTGGAAGTGGTGAAATACTAGCTAAGAGCCTGCAAAGAGGAGCCCTCGGTGATTGGAAAAGGAGTGTGCCTGACAAAACAGGCCTGAAGATTTTCCACAGTAAATGCATGAGCTACTTCTGTCAGCAGTGATCATCTATTGTAGCCATGGGATGGTGTATCAGGCTCAGGCGTCTCCCTGCAGAAAAACGGGCAGAGGGTGGTAACAGTTTGCTGTAGCTGCCCTCAGGACAAAAAAAAAAAGAAAAAAAAAAAAAAGAGCCCCCTTGAAACTCAGAAGAGATGCTTAGGCTGCAACTCCATAAAAAAACAGTGGAAGATATACGGAGAGGTCTGTTTACAAGACACACATAGTAATCTGGTGCCAGTGTAGAAAACAACGATTCTTTGCAAAGCAAAAAGAAATTGCAATTTATTTGTTCATAAGAGCAGATAAAAATAAAACAGAATCTGTTGTCAAACTGCAGGCAAGTCCAGGCACTCTTGTAATTTTAGCAGATGTAGCCAAAGGAGCCCCAGAATATTCTGAGGACAACCCTCTCACTTTAATAATAGCAGACAAATGTCAATGGGTGTGAGGACAAGGGGCTACTGTGTTTGGCCTCAAATGGAATAGCTGAACTCTCAGAATTCCTAGGGAGCTGAGGCAATGAAACTTCACCATTCACTAGGTCATGCCACAGCAGTTCCCAGGTCCTTCATTTTTTCATCTTTCCTATTTTATATTCCAGAGAAATAAGAGCTTTTCTCTGATCCTATACCACTTTCCTGAGTTCAGTCCTCAGCATCTTTTCCAACTGCTGAGGAAAGTGCTTTAATTAAGTGCTCCTCTATTGCAGACAGATGCAAGTTAAAATGCACAAAATCTTATGTCATCTTTGCACTGAACTAAAAATCACAAAAAGTTAAACTCTTCTTTGACTTCTGTCTTACCTGAGGAATGCTAATTTGTCTTTGTGCAATTGCTACAAAATGAGACCGATGTAATCCAGACCAGAAAGAGGCCCCAAACATCTCCTGGGCTGATTGAGAAAACACGCAGTCATAAAACCAAAAAGCCAGTATCCCTCCCTCCTCCAGTTTGCCTGAGGTATCAGCAAACATTCTGATGTTAGGTCCAAAGTGGAAAGCTGTGGTGTTTGCACTCACTTTCTTGGAGTTACTCCCAATCCATACTGTGGTAATAGATTGTCGACTCAGCTGAGATCAACTCTTTTTTTCATTAGCTGGGCCTCCCATTTCAGCAGTTGTGAAGAAAAGGTGGCAATCTGCATCTTTCCCTGCAGAGAAATTATTTCTAATGGTATTGCCACTAACATATAGCTTTGTATCCTTTATAGACCTCTGGAAGTTCTTTAGTTGTAAGAATGCCATTTCTAAACCTCAGACACGTTTGAGGAACCTATAAATTGCCAATTCTCACAGTCTTTATCATAAGTTTTATGATATTTGAGGATTTTTCCTCAAAGTACCAGCTCCTGGAATGATGTGATTATGTAAAAAACTCCCAGTTTTCTTTCATTTAAACAAAAAAACAATATTTTTCCTGTTCGCATGTTTGTAGATAGAAAGCTTTAAAATATAAGCTGAGCACACTGCAAAAGCTCAGGAATTAGAAGGCAAAGCAAAATGAATTGACCATATATTCACTGCTAAACAGTATAATTAGAAGTCCTTGTCATAATACTTTTTTTTAAAGATCTGACCCATTATTTTTAAATGATTCAGTTTGGCAATACCATATAGATTCACTATGCTCTTGGATAAAATTCTTTGTCATCCTAAAGGCTAAACTGAGCCAAGAGTAAGTTCACTATAAACAATTAAATGCATTGTCTATTCTTGGCCTTTTGAAAGCATCACCTACTTTTTACAAAAACTCTGTAACATAATGAAGACTAAAGCTTTCATCCAGCCAACCTCTAGTATATAACAAATATGAAAATTGAAAGACACAACAGAAATAGAAGCTCATAAAACTTGAAATAGGTGAGATTTATTTCTTTAAAGTGTAACTTTTCTCATACCCACTGGATCACAGTCTGTTCTGGGTTACCCTAGGGTAAATCCGGTGAAATAATCTGACTTTATTGGTCACAGCTAATATATTTTGCAGTGAATTGATATCAGTTCTGCTAAGTGTATTTGTCATTCCATTTCTACTTCCAGCACTTATATCAAAATCTAGTAACAACTATGTGACTGGGGGATTGAGGAAGTACTAACAGTAAGCCTGTGCATGCAACTTCAGTTTGTCTGATATCCCTTCTGCCCTGCTTCTGAATGTGTATTCCGAAGCCTTTCATGATGCAATCACATTTTTTCCACAGGACCTGTTACCTCTCAGAACAGCAGATCATTCTGTTGGGGTTTAGATGTGAATCATGCAGAAAGAGGAATTCCTGCCTTTCAGATCTCTATTTCACCTTGAACTTGAGAGGAACTTGGAGCTACACAAACCAAGCCTTATCAAAAGTAGGTGAAAAGTGGGTATTTGCACACTCAGCTGGCAAGGAATCCAAGATTGAAAAGAGTTTAATATGCTGTGCTTCAAATACCTTGAATGAGAAGGAAAAGGCATATGGCCTGGAAAAGAAATACTATCCAGGAGTCATCCTTGCAGTCCTCTGATTCCTAATTAGAAGGTGTTATCCATTGTACTATCAGTATGCTGTTGGCAAGGTCTTTGCTTAGACAAATGCACCCTATAATCAAAGTTGAAAGATGGATAATCAAATTTATTTCTAAAACCCCACCTAAATTTTCCCAAAAATAACAGAGCAAAATGAAATCCTTTCCAAGCTGACATAAAGATCAATTGAGTGCTTGTGAAGCCCTCAAGAGCAGCAGTGATGAGTACTAGAGAGAAAATTTTTGGACCTGAACTAGCATATCACTGACAAAAAGTAAGAGAAACAGAGGTCTTGCATGGTAACTGTCAAATCCACCAAAGCTGACAGCACTTATCCCTCAAACTCTTTTTTAAAATCCTGTTTACTGTCTAAGAGAATCATCCAGATGGGATTCAAAGGGCAGAAAGTATGTACCAGAGAAAAACAAATACATGGCATCCTTACTTATGAGGAAACAGATGGCTTTTAAAATAGGCATAGATAACACACCATAAATATATGGGGCACCACACATTAAATACTGCAGGTAAAACAAAATGACTAAGGGCTCTTCTGTCCCTCCTGTGCATCAAAGAAATTCAAGTTCTTTGGAAACAATAGTATCCCACTAAGGACTTCATCATAACACAGTCTTTATTCTGTCATTTTTCTGAGTCATCTGAATTTCTGAATCACCTGAACTTCAACCTCATTGTCACTTGTACTTGTAGCTTTCTATTTTGGGTTGAGGGTAAAGGAGAGTCACGACTTTTTTTTTTTTTTTTAAATGTGTCATCTAGAATCATTCATATTCTCATGCTCACACAGAGGAAGTTCTTTACATCCCCTCCCCAAACTTCTACTGCTTGACCTAACAGAGTAACTTCTCTCAGTACTGCAAGGCCACGTGCTCTGGAGGAAGAGCTCCTCTCCTGCCATCCCAGAGTCACTGCTGTTTAACCACAGCAGAACAGCAAGGCTCAGCCCCTTGAATGCCTTTCCATGCCCTGATGGGGGATGTCACACATCTTGATGGGCTTTCCCCTAAAATGGGCTTTTCTGCATCTCAATCTTTTCCACATCCCTGCTTCCTCTCATGTTGTTAATTTTCCTCATCATTTTAACTTCACTCTCCATTTCTCTGGGATCCCATCCTCATCTCGGGCTCTCTGGTGATATCACTATTACTTCCAACTCTCCAGCTTCAATCCAGGCAACTCTGGTTTTTCCATCCAAGTACTGTCCTCTTACTACACTGTCAATGTTTTCACAACAACGATCAGCCATCTTTTAATCATGTTCATTCCTGTTTCTTTTCCCTTCTTCTTGTACAATTTCCCTTTCTCTCCTCCTCATCTGTAGGCTTGTGCCCCACACTACGACAGCATTGTGACACTTTTGCCAAAATCAACACCCAGAGGCAGGTTATTGAAGACAACCATGCTGCAATCTGAGCTCTTATTGGTGCATGGATGCTACAAAGTATGGAAATACTATAAAAATACATGGAGGAGTAAGGGGCAGTATGTTTATCTGTAATTCAGGCTCACAGTTCTGTTGTCCATCATGCAGGACCCTTTGCAGGACCTGCAAATTTTAAAATAGCTATAGGAGGGCCCAGAAGGCCTGAAATGTGTCTAGAATTTCAGGGTTCAAGAACCAATAACCTTAACATTCTCCAGTCTGCTTCAGAGACTAAAGGGAAGGGGCTAATTTAGCTTGGCACACTTTTTCCTGTAGGGCTAGGCTTGGATTTACAATCCAAATGGAATGGGAATATTCTGGTGAGGATATTTATTGAAGGAGAAGTAAATCCAGACTCAGCCCACCTTTAAAAATTAGGCAAAAATCATAAAATCCCTAGATTTCTCATGGTATAATCAAAGGTCCTTTCTCATTGAAGGAGATCAAGGAAAAGAGGTTTGAAAATCTAAAATTCACTTAATTACTGAAGAAAGAAAACAAAGCATCAGATGATTTTACAATAAAGCATTAGGAAGAGACAGAGGTGCCAGTAGAAGGGTCAGAGTAAATACAACATATCCCTTCAAAGGGATAGCAATAAAACACCTAATAACCAGTGTCAAATTTTTATGACCTTAAAGTATTCCACTAACAACCGGAATAAGTCTAATTTTTGTCTCTAAGCTTGTATGTCTCTTTTTCCTCATTTCAGAGAAACCCTGATGTCTGGAATAAAGTTTTGAGGAGACAAAGACAGAACGAGACTAGGCATGACTGGACAAATTAATAGGGATAGCATGGGATGCTGAGACTCAGGGATAGGTGCTGTAACATCTGGAACAGTTTTTCTCCCCTTTTCTCCTCCCTCAAAAATCTCAAATTGTTTCATGCAACAGAGAAAAACTTCAAAAGGTCTGCAGGGTCTCCTAACACAGTTCCAGCTCTGCCTCAATGCTCTGCTGATCGACAGGAGGTGAATGGATCTCTTTGTCAAGTGCTCTAACCCCAGCCTTGTGTCATCTCCAGCAGCTGACACACAAACAACCAAAACAACAACAACTGAACACAATGAGGCAAAGTTGCAGGCATCAAGCTCCAGTTTGTATTCTGAAAAGAGACAGGCACTGCCTGGTGATGTGCAGTCAGATGTCTGTGCCATAGGAAGAGATGAACTTAAAGCTTCGGTCAGATGGCCTCTTGCAGAGCTGGCAGAGCTGCTTGTGACATAATTCTTCTGCTTCAGAGCAAAAACTGGTCAGATATTGCCCTGGAGCAGGTGAGGAGCGCTCAGGTGAATGATTGTAGTGTGACAATAGTAACGCCAGGCAGAGATGTGACCGGCTCAAACAGCTGCAGAGATGATCATGTTTTAAATTGCTGCAGCTTCTTCTAAAGTGCTAATGGATATCCAAGGATGTCTCCTCTTTTCAGTGCCTCCTTTGGACTGCTTTTGATAACTGGCATTTCAGTGTAATGGTTTTCGGCATCCTCTTCTGATGTTACTTTGCCATCTCCATGCACTGGTCTACCACAGATCTGCAGATCTTCCTGTGGCTGGTGTGCAGCTGTGTTCTGACTACCCCATCAGCAGGGTAATTCCACCCTTCACAGCAAGTAAAAGCACTAAAACTCAAAGGCACTAGTAAAAGACAGGAAGGAGGCCAAAAGGAATTTTTTTCCTGTATCAATCTCACCACAAAATTAGTCAAGCTTAGCCAAGAGTCACTTGTATCAAAGAAGAATATTCTTTAGCTAAAACTAGTTATAACTGTTACATGATGGTCCAAACAAAATATTTCACAGATTTCACAGAATATTCTGAGTTGGAAGGGACCCAAGGACAAGGATCATCAAGTCCAACTCTTAAGCGAATTGCCCATATAGGGATCAAACCCAAACTTTGGTCTTATTAACATCATGATCCAACTAACTGAGCTAACAAACTGAAATCAACCTCTAACAAAAAAACCCCAGTAGCAGCAGAGAGACTTGGAGAGGCCAGATGGTGCTTGCCCAATCTTTAGTATCCCCAGACATGCACAAAAGCAGTGGGCTGCCTTTTAAACCCTGAATGTTTTTACTGTCGACTGACTTTGTTTTTATCCTCCCTCCCTCTGTCCCTCCCTCCCTTCCTCATGATCACTATGGTGACTACTGTATCACAGCCTGTCTCCTAGTCTTTGAAACTGTCTCTCTCTTTCTCTCTTATTTATTCTTTCTCTTTTAACGTTCCTTTTCCTTTTGACCAAATCCTGCCCTTTAAGTGATAGGATCACCTCTGGACTGTGGCTGAAGTCACCCCAGCTGTCCGCCCTGTCCCTGCTGCATGCTTGTCTCATTGCTCATCAATCTCCTGAACTACCTCGGTTTGCCAAGCAACGTTTTAAGGCAAACTGAAATAAGCAACAGTTCACCTTGAAATACACGCTCCTAGCTGTGGCAGCCAAAGAGCTGACTGACAAGCAGCTGTACAACAAAGGGGAGGGGAACAAATGTCCTAAGGTAAACTTTCCCTTCTCTTAAAACAATCTCCTCGATAATACAGGTAATGAATGATCATCCATCTTCCTCCTATTGATTTAATCTTATGTCAAACCTACCTTTTCACGTATTCTGGATGAGATCCTGTTTTCCTCCACGTGTCACCTGCCATCACGTAGCGCAGCGACTGATCGGAGCGGGGCTCGCGGATGGTAACGAGCTGTGTTGTTTCTGATGCAAGACACAGCCCCAGAGGCTCGGAAGTGCTAACTCAACTTCAACTTGGCAAATGAAGTCCGAGGCTTCAGACAGAGCAGCTCATCCCTGTGTATCCCCCTTAATGTATTGAAAGAGAGAGAAAATATTAAAAGCATCAGATATGTGAAGGCTCAAGTAAAGCTGTTATTTTTACACGACTTATTCCCTTTCCCATTTTATACCAATTTCCTACAGAAATAAAGCTTGTGAAACCAGCCAGGCAATGCACATCTCTCCCACCTCAATCTTCTTTCACTCGTTAGCCTGTATCAACAGCACTTAATAGAATGTAAAGTCCTTCAGACTTAATTAAGTTCTTACAGAATTTATGAAAAACGGGGTCCAGGAAGCAGAGAGTGGTTTGGACTTTTGCAAGTGGAACTCTGATGATTTTGCTCCTGCCACTCAAATTCTAGAATATCATTTGGGTTTAAAATACTTTGGAGGTGTTATGCATGGATTATGTGTGGAATTTTCTAAGGGAAAAGAAAGAGGAAGTGAAGTGCTGTGGGGAGTACACACAGTGCATCCACTAACGCTGTCCACAGCAGCCACTGCCATGCCATTGTGGTAAAGGCCAAAGGCAGGAGCCCTTACAGCCATCCTTGTACAGTGTGCCATGGACAAGCAGTGAAGGGAGGAGGACAAGCTAAAGCAGTACCAAAAAAGTGTGAAGAAACCAGGAAAACTCATGTAGCTGTGTAATTGCAATCACACCAGTGGAACTGACAAGCTTCTCCTGAGCAGCATGCCTTACGATCCAGTCAAGGACTAACCAAATCCTAGTCCAAAAGTCTGAAGTCTGACTTAATATGAGCTGTAAAAGGAAATTGGACATTAGACATATGTCGTCCAGGAAATTTCTAAATATAGCTTTACATGAAATGAACACGGGGTGCTGACACAATGACTGCCATGAATGTGCGACCTTAGGATAAAGATGAAAAATTAATCAATTAAAAATGTATAATAAGAGATAGCAGTCATTGAGGAAGTGCACTGCATAGTGCAAAGGGCTGATTGAATTCCAGGGAATAGCGGTGGCTCAGATCTTTCACCTTTAGTTGCTGTGCCCTGTGGACCCTGGTACTGGTGTTAAGATACTGTCCCTTCCCATACCAAGAGCTGGGGGGAGCCCTGTGCTGTGTAGAGCTATGTGAAAAAGTTTTGCAGTGGCAGACAGCAGGAAAAGGAGATTCCCTAGCTGAACATCAGTGGACAAATGGTCAGCAGTGGAGGAGGGGTGTCGATGGGTCCCATCTTCAGAGCATGGCTAGTTCTGGAGTCTGTTGTTGCTAATGGAGATGTGAAAGACCTTGAAAGATCACCAGCTGGGGGAAGGAGTGTGAGGTATCTCCCTGTTTCTTTTGGAGCTCCCCATATTCTGGGAATTGTTACTGCTTGACCACAACCCTCCTGTTACTTATGCTGAAAACTGCAGCTCACATGGCCTTGCAAAGAAAAGAGCAATCATGTCAGAGGAAGGGATGGGTTAAAAAGGAGGAGGAAATGACAAGACAATCTCAAGAGAAACCTGAGGCTGCAGAAAAACACAGCAGCTGTAATGTGCAGAAAAGATGGAAAGAAGGAGGAAAGGCTAAATGCAGCAGAGCAGCTGTGAGGAGGTGAGGGAGGCAGAGTGGCTGAAGAACATGGAAGTTGCAGGGCACGATATGCTTTATGCAGAGATAACAGTAGATTTGAGTATAATTAACTTAAAAGTCAATACTGCCCTTTACATGATAGGAACATAGATCTGCAGAGAAACAGGCTTCATTATTTTTCCTGCTTACAGAATGACCTACTCTCAGGAAAAGCCACTCTCTGTCTGGCTCTTGTAAGGTAGTGGAGGTGACAACAACTGTCCATTTTGGCAAAATGGAAAAGGTTATTTTAAATGGGTCAGAGCAGATGTTGTTTTCTTTTGTTCCTCCAGATGAAAAAAAAACCCCGAAAGACAAGCACACACAAATGGAGAGCAAGAGGGAAGAGGCACTGAGACAGAAAAGACAGCGGCTGTTGTGGTGCTGACTCTTCCTCTCCATCTCATTGTGAAAGAAAGAGCACAGCTCACGCTCTTATCATTTCCTCTGAGATGATTTGTACCAGCATTGGGCTGGTCAGGGCACTCAGCCTTCCTGAGCACCTTCACAGTACTGTAACAAAAATGTAGCTGCTTAATACAGACTTTGAAATAAGGGCACAAGCAGACAGAGGAGAGAAGAGAAAACAGGGAAGGTGAAGAAAGAAAATAAGAAATTAAAGCTAAACCAGATGGAAAGGAAGATATCGGTTAGATCCTTTCCTTCAGTTTCCCTGACTACATAACTTTTTTGATATTGAGTAGAATACACCTACCCTAGTATAACATAGTGTTTTCTGGGACTTAAGATATGACTGGGCAAGGCAGACCTGAGAGTTAAGAACTTCCTCTAAAATTTTTTTGCTTCACCTAGTGCCCACTGCAGACCTAAAATGGGCAGAAACCCCACTCTTTCATCATTTTAGCCTTGATTAATGACCTTTTAGTTTGCCACACAAATCTAGCAGAACCCTGGGTCCGTGATAATAGGCTGCAATCAATTCTGTGGTTTTTTAATAATTACTTTTATTTTTTAAAAAATTTTGTGTGAGGGACTGAGTTTAATGCTGGGTAACCCAAATACTTTAAATGTATTGATTTTCACATTTTCCCCCCTCTCTATAAAACCACGGTTAGTCTTGCTATAATTCAATGTAGTGGACACCTGCAATCACTGCAGCTCAGGAGCTTCTCCACATCCTCAGCTCCCATCCTTGATGTAGGGGTGCTGGGAAGGGTGGGCGCAGTGCTGCTGGGAAGCTGATTCAGCTGCCACACTCTAATCCACTGCAGTGTGAAATCTCACAGGGAGTGGTCACCTCTTGAAGGACAAGCTCTCCTTGTGCCAGGCTGGACTGTGGCTGAGCAGCAATGGCCAGTGCTGGGAGAGGACATATCGTGCTTCCAGGCTTTTGGAGGGGCACGGACCGGGAGCCACAGCATTGTTGCTCTGACTGGCATCGTGGCCAATCCCAGCCATTTTTCTTTCCCAGAAGTGGAGGAATGTGTGCCATGCTCGGGGCATGGACAAATGGAATGTCTACCCCTGGAATGTCAGGGAAGGGATTGGAGGGCCCCAGGGAAAAAAAAAGCTGCTGCTCCCAGCTGCCCTAGGCAACAAGTGGGCAGGCAGACCCTCCCTCTGCCTGCACGGCAGCAGCGGCCCCTCTGTGATGCAGCTTCCCACTGTGCCCTGCCCTGGGAGAAACCAGCCTTGTCTCTTCCAGCCACTGGAAGCCTCCTACAGGCCATGAGGCTGATTGTAATGTTGTTGTGGCCATGCCAGAGCAGAGCCCTGGCCCAGCACAAGGGGGAGAGGAGAGATGTGGCAAAACAAGGAGTTCCCATCACCAAGATTTTCAAGACAGTACAGCTATGGATACATTGGAGGTGGGCTGGATCCTGTTGTCTGCTGTCCCTGTAAGATATCACACACACACACACATAGAGTCTTCAGGCATCCAGTGAAGTTTCATTTCAAAACCCAAGGTTTTTCTTTGAGTTAGGTTTTAGCTACCAAGGAATTTCCAGGACTATGGTCACCCCTCACCTGATATGGGGTATGGATCTGCTCTTCACTGCCCATATACTCTCTCTGCACCGTGTGTGTAGCAGCACCTGAGAAAGCCCCCACTGCCCATGGCTGGAGCCTGTATTTGGGGCATTCTGTTCACGGTGTTGCATGGCAGGCTGAAGGTCACAGCTGCTGACTCCTCTCTCCTTGCATTTTAATAGAGTCAGTCCCACCTCAGCCATGCCAGCACAAATACTTACTGTAAGAGTACAAATGTGAGGAAAAATAAGTTGTTAACATACTGGCCCTGCAGTACAGAGTGAAGCAAAGAGAGTCTCTTGAGAAAGCTTCCTCTGCTGCATTTTATTAAACAAAAATAACTTGCAGACACTGAGGAGTCGGCTATTTTCCAGACCTAAGTGAAGCATTTGATTTTTATTCTGCTCTTGCCTCTTCCCTGTGGAGGGAGGAGGATTAAAACACCTCCCCATGTGGGCAGGATGTCCTTTTCAGACCTGAACCCAATGTCCGGCTGAGGGAGCTGACAACTGTTGGTGCTGCTGGGTCTGGTGGGGGAAAAGGGACAGGAGCAAAGAAAGACAGACAGGCTTTCTGCATCACTCAATGACCCACCTGCATGAAGCCATCTGAAGGTTGACGCACTGGCATTCACCAGGACATTTTATACACTTCAAGTTTATGCCAACAAAATTGAAAAGCCCTAAACAGATATTTGCCCCCACTACCTGTAAACTTTCATAAGAAGAGTTGCTTTGCTTTTGCTTTGGAACTGTGATTTTTCTGAATAACCTGGTCATTGCTACAAGAGAGACCTGAGGAGATGAAGGAACGCAGATTGGCAAAGAGCACACCAGCCTGAAAATAAAACCAGTACTGCCTGACAAAAATAAATAATTATTGAAATAGACCCTAATCTTAATAGTTTTTTTCATGCTTTTTTTTTTTTAAAGTAAAAAAAATTCTTGGGCTTTAGAGCCCAAGAATTAAATGAGAGTTATCTAGAGGCTAAAGTGTACTGATCTCTCTAGATTCTCCCCAAGCCCCTGAGATGACATGTGTGATACTGGGAATTCAATGGCAAACACTCATAGAAAGACCACAGGCCATTTTAGTCCTTGGGGTCATTTCTTGCTCTTCCTTGAAAATACCCAGTTGAAATCTCTTTGCTTCTTACCCCTCAGGCAGCCCATATTCCCATTCCCAGCACTCGGAGGATCCCTTTGAGGAGTTATGGTGACAGAAGAAAGGAGCTGAAGGTCCCTTGAGGGGTCATCTCATCCATGGGGTTATCTAGTCCATTCGGGAGGTTCAGTTCTAATTTATAGTCTCTGCCTTTGCAACTTCCACTGGAGATACAGCACCCATGCAAATTAAAGCAGCTTTCCAAAGTGGCTGCATCTATGCTGCATGCTAAATGAACCCTTGGGATCTCAAATGTAAGCTTTTCACCTTCTACAAGCATTTCTACCAGCATGGCAACAAACAGGAGCAGACAATGGCACAGTGGCTCCTCAAGGTCTGGTAGATGAGCATGAAACAAGGGCAACAGGGCAACTTTCAGGAAAGCCTCCAAGCCTGCTCAGAAATGTATCTGTCAGTCCAAAAAGAACAGAAGCCAGGCACCTCTTTGAGAACTTCTGGCATAGCAGAACGCTGAGACAAGGGAAGACTCATCTGCAACATAACTTTGGAAGGTTACTTTGCAGAAATGACTTAATATTGCGCTGTATTGTGGAAGTTCAGGATTTTGCAGTGAGAGTCGGTCCATTACTTTATTAAATAAGAGGTCATTAGTATATTTTCAAACTACTCAAGCATCAACACAACCTAAGACCTGAAGTGGTCCTTCCTCACACATCAGTGACCAAACCTAGCCCGTAGCTGCAATTGTCTAGGTGGGAATCATGGCAGCCACCTACTTCTTGGTCATCAGCTTAAAATAACAGATCACGAGACAAAGGTCAGGCGTGATTTCTGCTACTGCCTTTCAAAATGGACAGCTGTTTTTAGGTTACTAAAGGCACTTATTTTTCTCTATCCAGATTACTTATTTCCTAGGTTTTTACAATATTATTTTAGCCCCCATATAAAAGAATGGCAAGAGGGATTTTATTTAGGTGACACATAGAATGAATGTACCCAAGAGAGCAGGGGAGCCAATGCTTCTACAAACATTGGCCCATTGGTTTCCACGGGCCAGTGCTGCTTGAGATTTTTCTAGCAGTGTCTGGAGAAGTTGAGACACACACTGCAAAGGAGCTGCTTTCCTCCTGGATGTGTAGTGTTTCCAAGAAAAGGACGTTCTGTTCTCTGCCACCTCTAAAAACAAAACTGATTCTGTCATCTCCATGTTTGTTTTGCTACCTCTGATATTTTTAAGTTGTTTATTAAATACAGTGCTGATTTGAGTGTTTGTAATAGCATGAGATCTGTGCCATTGGCTTGAGCCAAGAGCCAGAAGGCATGCAGAACTTCCCCCATCATGCTGACACTGCCAGGCCTCCATGGCTTGCAGAAAATCCCCTTCCAATCACCCAATACTAAACTTCCTTAATGCAATTCCTTGACTACCACCAGCTGGGATGAAACCACTATGAGAAGTTATCTCAGAGTCTGAACTCATCCACAAAGGGCCTCTCTCTAATTTCACCATAATTGTAAAAACTCTCTTCCAAATCCTACTGAAACCACAGTATAGAAAGAGTGCATGTAAAAATCTTCTCTGCTCACTTCATTTACCAGAATCACAGGACTTGTGCTGCAGTACTGTTGTACTGGAAACTATTATAAGGAAAGCTCATTAAATTTCATTGCAGAAGTGACCAAACATGAAATGTGTATAGCATAACAATTTCAAGGAAACATCTTAAAAGTCTCATTTCAGGAAAATGAAAATGCAGGGGTTTCCCTCTGGAAACTGAAGGGAAGACTGTGCTTATACAGTTATGATGGTAAAACAAATACCAGAAGATATAGAAATTGTCTTTGTAATATTTAAATAAAGTCATTGCAAATTAAGTGACTGCTTACACAAAATACAATCAACAAAAACAATATTAAAAATACAATATTAAGATATAAATACACAATTGTCAACCCTTTGCTTAATGCAATCCTTATGAAAATTACTTTTTTCAAGAAAGTTACCTTATTCCCAGCATTTTTTTTTCTGTGTACCAGGCTATAGAGTGAGAATGAATAAATTATTGTTTACACAGTTTAAGTAATGCCCCATATCTCACATCCACAGATAAATTTGCAGGACTGAAGGCATCCAGCAGTATGAACAAGCTGCCAGGTCTCCATTTCACTGCAGCTATCTTTCTTCCTGTCATCCTCCACAGTACAAAGTCGCTTCTGCAGGGGAATTGGTGATGTTTGTGTCCCCCTACTCCATGCTTCCACCCCCCAAAAAAGCAAAGAACATGCAATTTTTAGGAAAACTGAATCCCCTCTCCCCATGCTGCTGCCCTTCCACACAGAGGAGATGGGCAACTGCCTTACCCTGAAAGGGGCAGGGTTTGTGTCAGAGCCCCCTCTTGCAGATTCTCTTCATCATCCACACATAGCAAAGGTCACAGCTGACCTGGAGAGCCATGTGGACATTGGTACATCTGCGAGTTTGGGGCCACCCATGGGAGATGCACCCTGGCAGCATCAGGGGAGACCCTGAGGAGAGAAACAAGAGGTGAGCCAAGGACTTCAGGCACCATGAGATCATTGAAACAGAGTTGAACAGCCATGATGTTGGACGCCTCGCATCTGTGAGGGTTGAACACTGGCCAGAGCTACCAGCACTAGAAGTCCTCAGCCACCACTGTAAAACTGTTCCTGGCCTTGGATGGAACAGTGCCTGGCTGGGAAGTGAGGGAGTCTGACCTGAGCTGGAAAGGGAACGCAAACCACTGCAGACAAAGAGGCCAGTCTCCAGGAAGCCTGGGTGTTGAAGTGATGACAGAGAGGAAAGGGAGCAAAATGGGGGCAGAAGTGACAGGGAATGCACACACTGGGTGCCTTAGGAGGCCAGTGGGAGAAACATGTGATAGAGAAAAAGATGGAGAAAGCAAAACTTGAGGAAAGGAAAGGGAAATGAAGAGAAGCACTTCCTCCTCTTGAGGCAGAGGCACTGGTCCCTGAAAAATTCTGTTGGACAAAGCCTTCCTTCAGTTTCCAAATTCCTCATACAGAAATGTGGACATGAAAAATGTCTCTCCTGCTCTTGACAAAGCAAATTGGGACATGCCCTATAACAAAAGCTACTGAAGGAAAGTCAGGTTTGGCACAAGTACAAATGGGTCTGAGCTGGCCACAAATGCATTTTAAGTGGCAGCAAGAAGTATGGTTCTGGGGTGGTAAAGAAAGGAGCATAATGAAGGATGAAAAGAAGCTGGATGCATTCATTAGAGGGATTATGTAGTGTGATCACCTCTGAAGACAGGCAACTTGTTTCAACAGTCACAAAGACCTCCACCTCTGTTCCCAAATCCCACTGTCTTTTGTCTGCCTTGCTTTTGCCAACCTCTCATACTTTCATGGACCCACGCTTTCAGCACCACGTTTCAAGAGTAAAGGACTCAGGCACAAAACGAATTTGGATGCTATTCGTGTAGGGCCATACATATTCATACTCTACATGGAAAAAACTAACTCTTTCACTTAGAAATACAGGAACTATCAAGGGCTGCAAGAGTACATGCAGACCCATCCCAAAATAATGCCTTCTGTATATTTCAGGAATGAACCTTAACTATACTTAGGATAAGGAATTTGTCTTCATGTGATGAGCCTGACCTCATCTTCTACAAAGGGAGAGGTTGTGAGCAAGCAGACACTCCTCTCATCTCCGAGGTCCAAAACACCAGTATATTTCATATATTTAAAGTACTGATCTGGAACCCATTGCCATAATGTCTGGGTGCCTCATAGTCTGCCTAAAAATAAACAAATATCAGTTACCCAAGTGGGTGACTCATACATGAGCCCCTTCCAGTGTGAGCGGGTTGGCTGGTTAATTAACTTCAAGTCTGACTAACAGATGATCCTAATATATCCTCAAACTACCATCAAACCACTTTAATTAGTATGTGTAAAAGGACCAAAGTGCACAAAGCTAGTAAACTAATCGCCTCTTCCCTTGTACATCATGTGCTATGAAAAATTCCCTGTTCCCAGACCAGAATTCATCCTTATTGACAAGAAATATTCATTGAGCTCTTTCAGTCTCACATTCAAAATATGGGCAGAGGGGCAGGTTTTCATCATAGCACTAGTGGAAACCTTTCACCAAGCCATGAAAACAATACAAAATTCAATCTGCTCTTCAAATACTTGCTGCAATGCTCATGTAGAGTGTTGTTGATGTTTCTGATAACTTGACCTCAGTTCCCATCCCCTCCACACTCCTAAAAAATATACAGCCTGTTGAGACAATCTTTCTGAATCTTGACCTCATGGGAAATATTTTTTTAAATAACATAAGTATTTCAAAATTAAAATATTTTTGCATGAGCAGACCCCATTGGTATCTGATAAGGGGTTCGTTTCCTTGAGTTTAGCTTTTTATTTTTAAAAACTCCTGTCTGCTTATAGATATACACACACAAGAATATATGTATCTATCAATATACTCATGCATACATATAGATATATAGGATCATATGGAAATCTCTTTGCCAAGCCAGACTCAGCCCAGAGGGAGCTTTGCTGGCAAGCATGGGAACTTTTGCTATCCTTTCACTCAGTAGCAGCCCTCTCACTGCCAGCAATGTTTGTTTAGTTACAATTTAAAAATGCAGAAAAAAAAGTCTGGACTTAATTTCCTTAAAAAGTCACTATTCTCAATTGTTCAAAAAAATAAAGTTCACCTTTGAGAAAAAAAAAAAAAAAGGAGAAAGGAAGAAAAAACAACTCAGATCTTGTGACGTCTCTGTGAACTGTTACAACTGGCCACCTTTAAAAGACATTTTAAATCCATGTCCTACTCCACACGCTGGTTCCTTTCCAGGCTACACATCTCCTCTGGTCTGGAGAGGGAAGGAAGAGGGATCCCAAAAGACATTCCTGATTACAATTGGCAGCTATAATTGTACTTTCCTTTAGCTGGCTCTATCATTTTCCTGGCTAAACCCCACCATTTACATGCAGGGAAAACTCTTTGGAAGTCAATACAGAATTGCTGCTCCAGAGTCAACCTGAATTGACTTTTTCATCCTCTCTGTAGGTGCTGGCCATGGTTGCTTTTTGACATCCCTGCAGTACATTGGCTTTGTGTGTACAAGTGAGTGAAGTTGTTCCCCAGTGCCTGACTTAAAGAGACATATTACTACCAACAGCTGCAGGAACTCTCTTTTTGCTCAGGAGACAAAAATGTGTGTTTTGGAGCCAGAGAACCAGACAGGCAGAATAAAACACAGTGAAACTGATGAAAAAAAATCCTACCACCTTCAGTGGTACCAGGAATTCACTCCTTCTCCTGGAGGCTGACAGGTACATGCAGTTGTGCCTCTTGGCTTTGAGGTTTCTTTCCAGCTCATATTCTCCATGTTTGCCTCTGCAGCCCTTCACCACATGTGCACAGCAGGACCAGGTGCAAGACCAGAGCTCATATCACAAAAGGATCTCGTATCTACATCAGTCCCAGCATTTTCCTCTACAGGATTCTGTGCTGGCCAGGGCCATTTAATGAATGAGAAAAACATCTGGTTCTTTCCTGTGGGCTCCATGGAGCTGAACTGAGGCAACTCTTTAAAGCTAAATGCACACGTACAATACTTCTCTAGGTGCTGCTACTTGAGTTTTCTATCAGCATTCCAAAATGTGTGAAAACAAAGATAATTCTGGTTTTCACCTTACTTTATTGACTGTTTCAAAGTGATGTTCACCAGTGCCTACATAATTATCTAAGTGAGATAATACAGCAAACACCTTTTGAGCCGGAGGACTGCATCAGTGGATGAGCTGTGCATATTACTTGTACCGTGAAAAATACTGTGGAAGTAAGTAGGGTTTTGTGCTAAGTTATCCTTCAAAAGTATTTTTTTTGTTGGAGTTATGAAAGTACATAAAAAGAAATGGAAAAATATGCTGTTGAGGCAAACACAATGCTCACCACAAAAGCCAAAGAAAGAAATAATTTCTAACATTTCTTTGTGTGGGTTTTGTTTCAGGAAAAATAATTAGCATGAATAGCATGAGTATGCAGTTCTCTGACATGACAGGAGTCTGAACAATGGCAAGAAAACCTTCATCTTCATGTTGTGGTATGGGGTTTTTTTCCCTTTTGTTTTATGATGCTTGTGAATTCTGTGGGATATTTTCAGTCTGGTGTTGGGAAAGTAGTAGAAAGTGCAGCCAATTTCATGTGCTATACCTGACCCTTTTCTCTCCACTGAATGCTTTTCTGGATATATAATTGCAATCTCCTTTTCAGCTGTCTTCTTATTCTAGAAAAGACCTACACATATCTGTAAGGGGAAAAAATAGCTACTTTTACATGAAAGTAATACCAAAACCAACTATGCAGAGGATACCCTGAAATTTATCCAGTGAACACACTAGCAAAATAGAGGTATTTCAGTTATTTTGAGTAAAATTGGTGGGATGTTGGAATTAGCAGTATCCTTTCAGCATTAGCAAAGGCTGCCAGTCTGCACTAGGGGTTATCTCTGTATAATGGGGTTTTCTCAGTTAATGCAGATACATACACCCCATCATCAAGCTGGGATTTTTTTCCTACTTCTTTTACGGAAAGCAGAAGATGAAATAGAAAATTAGAAAGCCCCTGGCACAAAAACAACAGATGACTTTAAAAGACATTAAAAATACAAGTCTTATTTCTTTCTAAAGTATGTCATTTGTGCCATTGTGCTGGGTGCTGTGACATTACACTGCAGTAAAGAGAATTTTGTCATGAATGTTACAAAAGGAAAATAGTTTCTGTTGTAACTCCTGCCTTGGGGATTGTGTCTGGGTTTGGTTTTTGAATGGAGGATTTTTTTCTTACTTTAAATTTCCTATGTAAAAATTTTTTTCTCCCCTTAATTTCAGTACCTGAAAGGAATTCATCTCTTTTGCTCTTTTGCTGTGGTGGGTTAATGCCCCTATGCCTAGGGGACTGCCCACGCTGCTATCCTCAGAATGAGCCCTTCCCTTTGGTTCCTGGGGGAAAGGCTTCCCCACTTCTCCCTTCCCTTCTTTCTGTTGCCAAGAACTCAGAGATGGTGCTCCCATTTGAGTACTTCATCTGTTGCTTGTCTGCCAAATAATTCCTGCAGGATCCAAAGGATCTTTAAGGTCCCTTCCAACCCAAACTATTCTATGATTCTGTGATTTGACTCAGCAATGTGGGCTTGACGCCTCCCTCTTTTGTCTATACCCTGAAGCAACGAGAGCAGTGAGTTATATCGTCAGAGTCTGCATCAGTGTGCTCAAGTACGCATGGTTACACTCCACCCACATAATGCACACATGCTCTGGACTGTTCCAGCTCATGGAGACAGGATTTTGCTCCAAATGGAAGCACTTCCCAGATGTTACACATTGATAATCGAACGGATCAGAAACAGGATCTAAAGTCCATAGAGACCTCAGAATCCAGAGACTTTGGCACCGTGTTCTTGTCATGATACCAGTGACAGTGGGACTTGGAACACCCTGTGACCATCTGGTCGTGAAGAAAGCACTATCCTAGAGGACTACTGTACTGTAGTATCACAACTACTGATAGCACTGTTGCCATCTCTGATGGCAAGCAGATGGATTTCAAAAATCCATTCCCAGCTCTGATCCCTGTGATTCAGTAACCAGCTGATCCAGCAACACCCGTGCCAGCCCTGTAAGCCCCAGAGGCACGTCCACTCCATGCCAGAAGGACACGTGTCTGTGAGAAACTCAGTGCTCCCTCTTGTATCACAGCCCTGAAATACCTGCTGAGCACCATCAGCACCAGCAAAACCATGTCAGTCCCCACACTGCTTTACACCAGCAGCACAATCTCAGGCTTTGAGCACAATCCTGAGGTATTCTAGTACTTTGCCATGAGCCATGTCTCAAGCTCTCTCACCGATCATCCTTCTGAAATTCAAGAAGGAAATTACAGTCTGTCATCATCCCGATTTCTACCAGCCCATCACCATCCAAATTTGACTTTATTAGGGTCTTTCCTGAGGTATATCCATGTTGTTGCTACCTTTCTGCTCAGTAGACTTACCTCCCAAACAAACTGAAAGGTCCAGGTCAGGTTCAGGCAGGGATCTGTCTGAAATTCATTGTACTGGCAGAGGCAGCTAAACCGACAGTGGCCAGGCTGTCTCACCTGACTGTTCATGTTGCAGTTCATCAGCATTGGTCAGCAGCTCCAGGCTACACGAAAGGCTCTCCTGAAAGTTTTGTCCATAGGGAACATCTGAAGAGCAGCTGCTTCTCTATTCATCCCTCACCTCCCAACACTCCATGCTATGGTGAGGTCCAACACAGATGGAAAGGATTTCCTGCCCTTGGGCTTTAAATAATCCCCAAGTCTCAGTGTCATGGAGCCCTGCTTGGGATCTTCATACAGTAAAAGAGACAAGTGCAATCAATCAAAGAAAAAAGCCATACTATGTACAACAAAATAAAGTTTTGTTTTCTACAAACAGGATTCTTTCTACAAGCAGGATTCTCCCCATATTCCCAGGGAAAGATGAATTGTTGCTCCTTTCCTATCCTAGGAGTGGTAACAAGTCTACATATTCACGGAGCTGAACGTGCTTGATACTTCTGAGGTCCTGAATTTTGTCTCATTTGATCACTAGTTAAAAATCTGAGGAGGACAGAGTAATAATGTAAGCACATAGTATCACTTGCGTAGTAGCTATTTAGCCCAAGTTACAAACACCTTTCCTGCAGTTCCCTGTGGAACTCAGGACAGCAGGACATGTACCTCCTGGACCTTCTACCTGTGGGAACTTTTCCCGTGTGCTGAACAAGAGCACAGCACAGCAAACTGAGTGTGTCACAGACCTCGAGTGAGACACCTCTATGTGAGCTTGTATCCTTCCATCTCTGTTTTTACCTTGATGGCCCACTAATACCAGGAGGATCATTCACAACTGAGACAGGGACTCCCATTCACTGCTACACAAGTAGTAACATCCAGCAAAGGTTGAGGTGGTCAGGTAGAGACATTCAGGATTCAAACCACCACCGTGGGATCTCCTGGAGCTTTTCTGGCAAAGCCTTGTTCTCTGTGACTTAGTCATTCTCATGAACTACATAAAAGTACTCCTTTCCTGCTTTCAGTTTTCTGGCTGTCACAGTAACATAAAGAGTTTCAAGAAGCATGCAGGGGAGCACCCAAAAAACTGGGATTTGTTTCTTCATTTTTTTTGGCAACAGAAATATATATGAATTTGCTAATGGTTGATTGATTCATGTTTTCATAAGGATATCTTTTTCTTCTTGAGCATCCCCACCCTCTCTAAATACAGGTCACATCCCCCAGCAAACACCCTTAAGGAAATGCAGTTTCTTGCAATCTCCTTCAGCTAGAATATCTCAGATTGGCTCTTTAGAAATAGGAAACAATGCCAGCAAAATCCTTTTCAAGTGATATAACTGCATCAGCATTGGGATGTTTGCCAGCAGAGCTTCATGTTGGCAAAAGAAAGGTGAAAAATCATTGTTCCAACCAACGTAACAATGCTGGCAAAACAGAAGCACGGGCCATTGCATTCCTGATAGCATCTGTCTCTTCTCTCTCCCTTCCTTGGCCACACTTGCTCCACACACACCATTTTGGATCTGCTCAGGAAGAGGAGGGATGTACTGCTACCTCCACATGTGGATAAAGACAAAATGTCTCATGTAAACAAGTCCAAAAGACCTGTAGGAGACCTGGGCTGTATGCTGCAAGTCAATTCATTCACTTGGTCACTCATCACCTCGTTGAGTCCCTAACCCAACAGCATCTCCTCAGACATCATCTAACTACACAGCCTTTGTTTCAAAGGGAAAAGCTTTGAATGATCTTTGTGCAGGAAAACATACTGTGTTGGCAACGAGGGCTGCAGGGACACTGCTGAAGGAAGCAAACATCCAGCAGCGTGACTGCAACCCTGTCGCTTTAATGAACAGTGAACTTCACAGGGGAGTTGGGGCTATTTAATCTGTAACATTTGCCCTCCTACCTCCCACCTGTGAAAAAGGAGGGAAGTTCAATTCCGAACTCTGTGCTAATGCAACTGTAAAATTAGTTTTAAAAAAGCTCAAAAAGGGGAAGCTGAGGGGCTGTTTCAGCAGCAGCCACAGTCCAGCCTTGCTGCAGTGACCCGGATGGGTTCCCCTGGGTGAGGACACGCTGAGAGTATTACAGCTTCGACCACAATGCTTTGGCAGAGCAAAGAACTCAGGGAGACTTGGCGCAGCACGGATGCAACTTCCAGAGCCTCTGCAGGCTCGCACCTTGGCTCTCATTTTAGCAGTGTGGTGCAGTCTGACAGTGCCTGGAAGGAGCTTGTGCCATAGCTACATATGCTTCCAAGCAAACTGAGGAACAGGTAGGAAAAACAGGGTATATGAAGCTGCATCTCTGCTGGCATGCAGGTAAATCCTGATGACAGACTCTAATCCTTCTTGTTAACATACCTAAATTTCTTGCTATGGTTTAGCAAGTTGATGCTATTTGGGCAAAATACCACAATCAACATATAAGTTGGCAGGCATGGCAAATTGAAAAGGCTTTGAATAATGATGTTCCAATTCCTAGCTTGAAAGCTTATAGCTTACAAACAACATAACATGTAACAACACTGTGTATTGATTTCATTAAATAATAGCATTGGGTGGGGGGAACTTGCTCTGAAAAGTGGCTTTTAGGAAAATCACTTTATGGTCCATAGTATCTGATAAAAAACATAGTGCTACTGTAGTGCATAGTTGAGACCAAGGGGAGAAAGAGCTGAATCAGAAGCCCTCGGGATGCAGTGCCAGTCTCTGCTGCAAGGGTGTGGGAATCCTGCAGCAAATTTTACTAATTCTCCTCCAGCCCTGCAGCAGCAGCATGTGACTGCAATCCCCCAGCCCCGGGCTGCTGCCACTGAAATCTTCCATGGCAAGACACAGCATCAATCCTTCTGAGCAGCACTTGTGTTTGGATCAGGCAATTAGTTGTGTCAGAATAAAACGTTTTAAACTGCAAGAGGAGAGATTTAGATTAGGTGTCAGAGAAAATTCTTTACTCAGAGGTTGGTAAGACAGTGGCACAATTAATTGTGCACAGGTTGCCCAGAGAAGTTGTGGATGCCCTATCCCTGCAAGTGTTCAAGGTCAGGTTGGATGGGGCTTTGAGCAACCTGGTCTAGTGAAAAGTGGCCCATGGCAGGGGTGTTGGAACTAGACCCTTAAGGTCCCTTCCAACCCAGCCATTTCCATGATTCTATGACTTTGGTATGGGCTAGAGCTGCACTGGTGGGGTTTTACCAGAAGAACTAGACCAGACTGTCCCCAGGCAAAGTGGTCTGAGTGCAGGCACTGGTCATCTGCAAAAGTGAATTTCTGCTGGATGAACGTACCCACCCTCTCTTCTGCTCCCCAACCAGCCCTAGGGGAAAAGCTGCTCAGGGCATATCCAAGGAGTTTTTCCGTCACCTTTCTCACAAGCACCTGCTGGATCTCATCGCATCTCCAGCTGGTGTGGCTCTCTGCTGGGGCAAGACCAGAGCCTGGCCTGCAGTGAGAGGTGAGGAAAAAGCCTCAAACATTGACAAATTAGCTCCTGCTCAGATCAGCACAGACTGTATTAGGATCTGTGGGGAAACCATTTAACCATTAAGTTTCCATCAGGTAATACCACTGTCCCTGCCACGGCGGATCCCAGTTAATTGGGATTTTCACCTCCCCATCCCTGGCTCCTCTCATTCAGAGCAAGCTGTAAAGGCACAGATCTTGCCAGTCAGAAGCACACTATTAGTAGTACTAGTAGTGGCACTGTTATTATTAGCTAGCCTTGTATTTATTTTTTAGAATGTTCTACTGCTGGACTGCAGACCTGCCTGCAATGCTTTTCTAAGGGGAGGTTGGGGAGGGCAGACTCCCCGGCACCAAACCCATCATTAATCTATTTTGAAAACAAGATCGTGTTTTCCAAATAGCACTGCATGACTCGCTCCTATTCTGCCAACACATTTTTATGGTGGTTTGGGATTTTTAGGGGGTTTCTTGGTGATGGGGGAGGAGTTTAATGACTGATAAGAGTATTAGCTTCGCAGCCAGCCAGGAAAAGTCTTACCCTCACCCTCACCCTGCGCTGCTGAGTGAGTAGAGCCCTTCTGTGTGGGATGGGGAGCCCTTTTCACAGGCACTGGCTATAATCCGTTCCAGCTGGAGGAAGTGCCTGTTTCAGTATGCAGCAATGTCTGGCGGTAGTGGCATCACCGGCCACGCACGCGGGAGTTTCGCTCAGACGCGTGTCCCGGGAGCGCAGTTAACCCCCCAAAAAGCTGCCGTGACTGCAGCCCACTGAAATGCGGGGCTGGGTTCTCCGCCGATTCCCTGTTAAGCTGAGCTTTAACTGCCCCATCCTGCTAGAAATGCCGCCTCTCCTGCAGCTCAGCATCCCCAGCTCTCCGCGGTGCTGAGCCCGCAGCTGGACCGGACTGGAGCGCTCTGCCCCGTGCCTGGGGCAGGTGCCTGGGGTGGGTTCCTGCAGGCCCCAGCCATGTTTGCCAAGTGCAGAGGTCCCGTCTCTGTCACTGTTACGGTTAATGATGAGACTCAGAGGCAGTCTGCATGTCAGAGCTGGTCTGAAGGGTTTACAGTGCTCGAGTACAAACGGATGCTCCAAATCCTGGTGGATTTGCCCTGCACCTCAGTACAGACCAGCTCAGGATGGAAAGCTGTTTCGATCTCTAGCCGCTGCTGTTTAAGGAGATGTGTGTTGTCCGGATAGGAAGAATTGAGCTGGCTGCTGGCAGCGGCTGTGAGCAGGATCAGGAGGAACAGGCGAAGATCATTAGCCTTGCAGTGAAGGCAATATGGAAAGTGAAACCCCAGAATTTTAGCTCGTAGTTTTGGATCCCCTTTGGGGAATTCTCAGCATTCGATGTTCTGTTTCCTTTCTTCTGGTGTCCCTCAGGAGCTTTGATGCAACTGCAAACGCATGTGATGAAGTGCAAAACCGGGGTTCTCCCTGGCCTAGGGGAGGCAGCCTGATTCTTCAGCAAGGGCTTCCAGCAGCCTGGAGGGGCTGTGCTCCCTGTGAGCTTCTGCACCTCCCCTGCCTCCAGCCCCGCACTGATGTGGGTAAAAGGCAGCCGGGCAAGAAGCAGCAGAGATGAGAGCACAGACTTACAGTTCAGGAAACAATCTCTACTTCCAGAGCCACTTTTGCCTCCTGATGATTCTGTACAAGACGCCTGACTCCATGCCTCAGTTTCCCTCTCCATAAAATAGGCTAGCAGCCCCCTTCTGGTGAGCTCTCTGGCAGGTAGGGAGGGGAAGCACTGCTAGTGCCATCACATGGCTGCCACCCTGGGGAAAGGCAGGAGTGCGTGAGTAGGTAGATGTGCCAGCTGTGTAGCAGGAACAGCAGAAAGGCCCTTAGCATCTGGGGACTTTTCCACAACATTCAGTTTAAAAAAAAAACAAAAACAGGAATCCTGGGTAAAGGAAAAGAAATTAAAAAGGTCAGATGAGAAACCGAGTGGCTGACAAAATCACATAGCTGGGGGAAACTGAGGCAGTGACAAGCTTCAGTTTGGAATCCACTCACTGACACTGGAAAGCTTTTTCAGCAGAGGGTCTCATCCACTCCTGAGACTGGGGCATTCCTGGCAGTGAGCAGTCCATATGCTGCTTATAAATATTGCAGAAAGTCCCAGCTGCTACAGGGAAAGGAGTCTTCCCCCTAGGACAGCACAAGGCCAGCTCAGGAGAATGTGAATGTGCTGCTGCAAAACAAATCTCTCAGAGAGGCTACTGGGTGCTTTGCTCATCTAGAATGGCGTTGTGCTTATTCATCTCTGTGCAGTGTCCCCTGTGATTGCACATGGCTGCATGCAATACTGGGGAAGTTAGGAGAAATTCAATTATATTGATTTACAGAAGAAAGAGACAATAACAAATGTAATGGTCAGTTGCTATTCCATATTTTATCGTGAGCCATTAAGTCTTCGGGTTCTAATATCCTCTACCTTTAGAATGAAATTAAAACAATCATTTTCAGGATGAGGCGCTTCTCCACATAGAGCCTGGAGCTGCCAGCTAACCAAGCATCGACACACATAAATCAAGACCTCCTCAAATCTGGGTGCCCTCAGATACTTGCTGGAAATTAATTGAAGAAGGCTCCTCTCAGTAAAGGTTCTTCTCGTTACAAAATACGCCAAGCAGGTGCCCCACTCATTGTGCAAATCTAGTTGTAGACTGGATAAATACACAGCAGGAATCTGAATCTGATAAGGCTTCTGTTTAATGTCCATGGTTCAAAGATCCACCCTCTAATCACTATGTAGGTGAGAAGTTTACAGAAGAGAAATAGAAAACTCAAAATACTAAGCTGAAGCAAGTAGAGAATTGTACTGGTCTGTAGCAAGTTTCAGGTACCAATGACCAAAACCTGATTGATTGTAGGGGAGACTTGAAAAAATACAGATTTTTGAGAGTGATATTAAAACCAGTCAACCAGACTTGAGGCTACCAGCTAAGAAATCCCTGGCACCTCCTGCTGCTGGATACAAGTATCACTAGTGACAGGTTAATATGCTGCTACTCTGAAGTCAGGAGTACAACTCCCCTTCCACAAGGAATAAAGTCCTGAGCCTCTCTTAACCAGCTTTCCTCCTCTGGCTCACTTCTTATTATGTTTGCACTACCTTGATGGCCCAGATGGAAAACAAAGTGCCACCAATTCTCCAAACCTCTTCCTTTCAGCAAGCACAATCTGAAATCACCTCATGGATAAGTATGCTATAAGTGGAGCAGTTTCCCTCCCCAACATTCAGATTCTGCTGGGGACAGACAACCAGGCAGCCACTCTGTCTAACATAGGCTGAAAATACTTCTTCATTTTTATGGGCAAGGGCTAAAAAGCTGCTGAGACACATTCCAGCATTGTAACATTGCTCTGAATAGAAAACAATAACATAAAACTCTGACTTCATGAAGTAGAGCATTTTTCTGTTAATTGTGGTTTTGGAGCCCTGCTCAATAGTTGAATGAGTGACCATTTGTTTGCATCATCTTAAGCTACCACTGCATGCAGTTTATGGCAACTTAACAGAGTATTTATAGCCAAGGTTAATAATTTCCCTGCAGTTTTTCTTAGCTCCTTGACATCATCTGACACCTTGAATGGCTCCTGCCCACCCACTGCTCGGACTAAGCAGCAATGTGCTGCCAAAGCAGCAGTGATGTTTCTTTCAGCATGTCTCTGTCTCAGCTGAGTGATGGGAGCAACTTCTGCCTGCCTAAAGCATGGCCCCTTGTTCCCAGAAATCAGTCTCAGAGTCATACATCTCTCTCCCCGATGCTGTCAATGCTGAGATCTTCCCAAAAGCCCCCCCTTAAGACACACTGTGACAGCCTGCACACACTCTGCATAGAATCTGGTGGGACCATAGTGCAGCTCCCATGGGATGTGAGGAAGACTGCTAATGCACCAAGCCTTCCTCCAGTGAGCAAAGCAGGGTGCTGCTTCAGGTCACAGCTGCCTGGCACTTCTCCAGGTGATGGTTGCTTGCTTTTTAAAAGCAAGCCACCCACAGCCAAGTCCCACCACAGGTAGTTTCCCCAGCACTGGCTTTCTGCATGAAGCCTGGAGGCACCTCATGGCCCAAAAGCACCCAGTGGGTGGAAAGTGCCTACCTAAGCCCTGCACACTGGATGGATGGATGGATGGATGGATGGATGGATGGATGGATGGATGGATGGATGGATGGATGGATGGATGCCTCAGTGCCTCCACCTCTCCAAGGATGCTCAGTATCCTGCATCTTCTAGGCCTGGAGCTTGTCCCTCCAATGTTTTCAGCCCATATTTAGGGAGAGGTGACCTGACATTTGGGTGGAGGCCAAGCAGGTGGGAGGGGGTTCTGGGGCAACCCTGGGGTGTGCAGGGCAAGGGTGTGAGGGGAAGCAGCAGCTGCAAACCTTCCCTAGGGAGCAGAGTGCTGAGAGGCAAGTTTCAGTGCCATTTTCAAAGGTACACGCTTCTCACAATTAACCCTCTGACCTCTCTGTACACTCTGGGCCAGGGCAGAGTTGAGCAGAACAGGTTGCCCAATCAGGCTTTGTTTATCTCCGTGGATGGAGATGCTACATCCTCCCTGGATGCCCTGTTCCCATGTTTGACCACTGGTAAAATCCATAACATCCATAACATCCAGACAGGCTGTAATTTAATCTCAGTCAACATCTGGAAAGGTCATAAAAGCTGAGCAAAGCTGGTTACCTTTACTCCGTATCTCCTCTGTTTCTTGCAGAACCGTCACCCTCTGCCCAGCCCTGGTTGTCCAGCCTGCACCACCTAAAAGGCACCATCACATCAGGACAGGAGACAGTCTCTCAGCTAGATCTACTCCTTCCTCTGAGCTCACCGTCCATGTATTTGATAATTCACAGATTCCAATATTCTACCTTTTGCCATTTAACCTTTGCTGGCAAAGTTAATTTGCAGAGGCAGATTGTGAGCTCTGTGGGACAGAAACCACATTTTTCTACTGTGTTGTACATAGTAACAGTTTCTATGTAATATTCCATAGAAATAAGAGTCTTTATAGGACAGACTAAATATAACAGCTCTAATGAAGTTACCACTGGTTTTAAACATAACATGCCACCTTTATAGCCTGCAGAGTTTCAGTACATGCATTGTTCCCCTTTCTCAAGAGTAGGGGAGTAGGACGGCTGTTTTTCTGTCCTCAGGCAGCATTACCCACCTTCTTTTTGTCTCGGGAGACGTTTCAATACATCCTTTACTTTCTAAATATCACAGTGACCCTTAGGACGTATCACACCCCTCTTTTGTCACCTCCTCCTGCCACTTCCCAGCTCTGCCCCACCACTTCACAGCTTCCTCACCCTCACCCTTGACACTGCCTTTCTTGTCATCTCCATCCCTCTCTACTTTCTGGCACTACCCAAATACAAGCAGAAAACAGGTCTGCCACCTTTTGCTATTCCCTTTTTTTTTTTTTTTTTTTAATTTCCTGTTACTATGCATGAAAATGAGGAGATAAATCTCATGTGAAAGAAAGCAAAATCATCTTCCAACCTCAGGGTGAACAAAATGAAGCCTCGCCTGGTTAGCTAGAGAGGAATTGAAACTTTCCTCTAAAAGCACTCAGCATAGTAGCTTAAAAACTGAGGAAACTTTTGTGTTCTCAGCTAATGAATTAGGCTGCTCAGGTTGATTCCTACTTGTGAGTTACATGACAACACACACGGTGCAGCAACACAGCCATCCAGTTAAAAATAGGCACAACCACCTCCAGGGTTGCAGACAGTGATGGAAGGCAAGGGATTCCTGCCTGGCCTGAAGAGAGAGTGCCTTGGATCACTGCACCCTAAACATGTAAAGTTATTAAATGTGTTTGTTGGGACCATCTGCTCCGAGAGCTGCAGTGGGCAGCAGGAGAAGCTGCCTGCCACGGCTTGTTGTCTGTAGCAGCTTATCTGGAACTCAAGTCACAGTTGGCTGCAGGTCCAGAACTGAGAAGCGAAAGACACCCAAATGAGATGTAGTCAGCTTGAGCAGCGCTTTAGCATTTCACTCATGGGCCACCTTGCTTAAAATCACTTACAACTTCTGTTACATGTGCAGAGGGAAAGAGCGCTCCTGAAGTTACAGATACTCTACAGACACATGAAAATAAACAATGGCTTAGCTAAAATTGTGTATAGATATGGGGAGAGGGGAGCAGGAACACAGTATCCTTATTATGCATTTCAGGCTCACAGATAATGAGAATCTCATTGCCTTTCCTACCTACTCTCTGCATTCTCTCCCACTGCAGGAGAGTACCTGATGATGTGCCACTGCAAATGCAGTGATAGCACTTGTTATTTGCACACAATTCTCTTTACTGTGTAAAACTGACATCATGCTTTGTATAACAAACCAGACACCCTTTCCCACATCTCTTCACCTGAACAGGAACACCTGCTATAGCTGTACTTAGAGAACTCTATCTATTCTATGGGCAAAGAAGTGAAAGTCATGACATGTACCCGAGAGTGTGCTGGATTAAATAGGGGAGAAGTTCCTTTAAAATACCTATTTTTCATTCTCTGTGAAGCCCAGATCCAGGCAATAGTACTCTGTACTGTGTGCACTGCAATAAGCTGTATATCACTGTGTTACATGAGACTTACCTGCAGGCTGCCAAGCTGTCCAGGAGCTCAAGACAGGAGACCTCGGTGCCTCAGACTAACCTGCTGTGGACCTGTGGGCCACTGTTCACCACTCTCCCCCATGAAACAGGCACTGCTCAGTCCAGGTCATGAAGTCACTCTCTTTGGCAATAGTGACCAATGCAAGTCACGCACAAAAGCCTCTTGGCTGAAGTTTTTTTCTGTAACCTCGTGGCTCCCTTCTAAAAGGGCAAATAGACAGGGTGGAGGCTAATGCCACTGGTCAGCTGGATGGCTCCTGGGTGGTATTCCACATAGCAGTGGGGAGTTTTCTGCCTAAGGGGATCTCAACTTGGGATGTCCAGATTCCAAGTAACAGGTCAGTTTACTGAGCTGGACCCAGAGCTCTGTGCTGGCAGGAGCCTGAGATGCTCTTTTGAACATGACACTGTCACAAGGAGCCAGCCATGTGCCAGCCCCAAGGTCTCCATGCTGGGGCTGCAATTCGACTCCAAAAAACCCAAAACCGTATGTGATGTTCTCGTTTCCTGTTTTACCACTGGGAAATGCCAAGTTTTCTCATGTGCCCAACTGCACCCAGCTGTAACCAACACGACTGGTCCTTAATCTCTGCACTTCCATTTCCCCACACAGCTTTTTCCTCACCAATTCCTGGAGTCACCAAGCTGCCTGAGGGAGGTTTAGTTTGGAATCTAAAAACAGAAGTCCATAGAGGCAGAGGACAGTCTTTGACTAGATCATGACAGCAAAGCACTGTGGATGCCTGAGCTTTGATGCCAAATTCACAAGTCTCTTGTGGGTGCACATGGGGACAGTGCATCCCTCTGTCCAGCCATGTTTGGACCTGCAGGTCTCCCCTCCCAAGCCAGCATCTCTTCTCACGTTGTCACCTCGTGCTCTGCCTCCAGCACCTGCTCAAAGTCAAATGGCATTCACAGTGGTTGGACTAAAGGTACCTATATCCTTCATTCCCAGAGTTTCAGCATGCCACAGTGAACAAATAATCTTCAAATTCAGTTTAGTGCAAGAATTTCTTTCATTAAATGCTTACTAGAAACCCCTCATCTTATCCATGCTATCCATGCAGCACAAGACTCAGCATTAATCCACCACACAGCCACCAACAAACTAAAATTTGTTGCTAACAAACAAGAAGAAATGCTTGGCTGCTGATGCATCCATGACCTTGTCTCTGGCATCACAAGGAATTGCTGTTTTCCCCTTACCCGACGCCTTCTCTTCCATTTCCCAAGATGTGAAACAATCAATCACGGGAATGGGGAGGGGGCTGGGAGTGAGGGCGGAGTGCTCTTTCTTACTCCCAGAGAGTTGAAGAAAAGAGCTGCAGGAGTCTTTTAGCCCAAATAAAAAGTATCAGGATAGCAGTCTGGCACCAAGTCATTCTACAGAAAAATTAGCAATGATCTCCACTGCAACAGGAACAGGAGCTGGCTGGATATTTGTCAGGGTTTTGGCATGTGTAGATTGGGGTTGGTTGGGGGTGGGTTTTTTTTGCTTTTATATAAATTAATTTAGAAATGGAATGCAAAGGTGCCCCTTTTATAGTGGCTCAGCTGAGAAAATGTTGATTTGCAGTTTTTGTGAGGGTTTAGGTGATAAGATTCCTTTTGCTTTCACTGTAACAGCTCATTTCCACACCATGAACACACCAGTTTGCTTCCTCTTTGCTCATTTGTGAGGAATATATATCAGCTATATAAATGTTTGTTTGTTTTCCATGTTTGTATTTCAGACCTCCTTTTTTTCCCCTCCAGGCATCCTTATTGACAGACTAATAAATATTACATCCTCTCTTTCCCGAATATTATGAGGGCTGCAACTATCTGTTTAAATGCTCAGAATAATCCATTTTTCCACTGCACATAATAGGGGAGGGGAAGGAAAAGCATCATAACCCACGATGGGCAATCAGGCAGGGGAACAGCATGCATACAAAATGCTCCGTAGCAGCTCTGGAATTACACTGTACCTCTTTCTGAAAGCTTTATTTTTCATTTCAGGATTTTGTATACCAGAAGATCCAGCTGCAAGCATGAATCACTGTATTCCCCTCCAAGCAGCTCACAGAAATTATCTAGAAGGAAAGCCGTTGTAGCAGCACCACGGGGTTTATTGTTTTCAGCAGGCCATGTAAGAATAGATGTTTCAGGAAACGGTGTGCCTGTATTTCTGGGAATGCAGAATTGGGTCTGTGATTCTTGAGTCAAGAGCAATCTCCTGGTCTTCTCAAGCACCCAAATATCTCAGGATGCCACAGCCTCACCTCCTTTCCCAGAGACAGCACTGAATTAGTTAGTCCCGTGCTGCAGAGTGAGACTAGACATGCACACTAGACATGCAAGCAGGATTTGCATCTCTGATCTATTATGGCTGCAAAGCCTGATGCTCTAGGCAAGACCAAAGCGATAGGACTTAGTAAAATCGCTGCTTTTCCTCAAAAAATGTCATCTCTCACCTTTACTGCAGGGAAGTTACCCGTGGACTCGTGGTGCTTTGAGAGAACAAGATATTAAGTGCATAAAACTGACAGGAGTAAAGTAGAAATGAGATATGAAATTAAGTAATGGATTATAACACTTGTCTCTTGCCTGTGAGAATTTAGAAAATATGAGACTGAAAGATGTCTAGTACCAGAAATACCATCAATAAAGGCTCATGCAAGATTTTATTTTTATGAAGACATGCTCAAAAGGAAGACAAGCAAAGCATGGCTCTAAAACAAATACAGTTTTTCACAGTCAAAAAGATTAGTCTTGCTCAATAGTCTACAGCTAAGTGGGAAGAACTGTGATTAGGTGACACCAGAAAAAAAAGAGAACAACACTGCAGTCTTGCAAAAAATATTGGAGGGTCATCACTTTTATATAAAGACAGAAACTTCTGAGATCTAAGATAAGAGATTTACATAAACTCAGTTTACTGAAATTCCCAGTTTAAGGCTAGGTTATAAGAACCGTCAGAGACACAAAACTTGAAAAGATTCTGCTAAAAAAGCCCAGTAAGGATCCACTATTGCTGCAGTTTGCAGCTGCAAATCCTGGCCAGAAAACCATGGTGTGGACTGGGTGAGCACCTCCCAGCCCCAGGGACTGGGGATGCACAACCAGAACTGCGAGACTCAAGAAAACATTTGCAAAGTGTCTTTGCAGAAAGGCTTTCCCATTTAGTGTGGAAGTGCACATGGGCTTCTGCAGCTCTGCTTCATTGACAAGAACACAGTGAGGACCCACAGAAACATACCTTGAAAGAATCCCCAAAGGTCCAAACCCACAGGGAGTAAATGGCAGAAGAGGAATGACGTGGGAGGATCTCTCAAGAAGTCACTCAGCAGGTGAAATGTCAGTGTGAGTATGAGGTTTTCTTATAAACTGAGCACTGCTGTGAGTGTGTAGAGAGGTTCAATAAAAGGGTTGGAAAGAAAATGTAATCGAGCTCATTGCTGAACTCAGCTAGCACAGTGGGAAAATCATTTCTGTCATAGATACAGGTCTGAGTAAAACAAAATATTGAACAGTTTGCTTCAAGTAACAAGTTCCTATCCCAGAACTGAAAACATCTTACACTTCAGCACTTGGACTCATCTCCCTCAGCTTGGATGGAAACCTGAGTCTGCACTGACTGTCCAGGGTCCCTCACAGGTAGAGGGAGGAGAACAGACACTTCTGGGATGCAATTCAGCTCAGCTAGTTTAACGGCCTCTCTTAGGAGGAGATGAGCTGTATCCTAGAAGAGGATACTTTTCTCCATCAGATTAAGAGGGAGGCTTTACAACACCGGTGTCTACAAATGACCTGGTTGGTCACCATCATCTGAAACCAGAATGGGATTCACCTTACCTAACTGAAGGGGAATTCATATCATAGTACAGGAGTTTGCAGAGAAAAAAATAAAGAAAAGCAGAATTAAAGAAGGGAACAAAACCAAAATAAAAGCCCTATTCCCAGTAGTAGGTGAAGGCAATGCAAAAAGAGATACCTCTGAAGAAAACGAAAAAGAGACAGAACGAAAAACCCTAAACTGTTGTTTCTGAATATACTGAAGGAAGCCAGATTCACAGGCCAAGGCTGGCACAGGCCTGCTTATGCTGGGAAAATATATATATTGATTTTGGATCATCTCAGAATCCCAAAATAACATGATTAAAGATTACAAACCAGTAACCATGTGTCTAAAAGTCTATCTGCCAGTCACAGCATAACAACTATGGAAACAACAGATAACAAACCACAGCTTGTCTGTTACAAGTCAAAGTGTTCCAAGGGGAGGAAAAAATTATTGTGAATAAAATCCTCTGAGCACAAAGCGATTTGGCTCAGTCTGGGTTCTCCAGCTTATCTACCTCTTGGGAAGCAATGCCTACTGTCCAACCCAGCATACAAATATAAACCAAGGTGTTATTCTGTGTGCTGGAGGGCATTTCCACCCTCCTTTTACCTCGAAAGGATTAGTGGAGGGGACAAGACCTATAAGAGAAACAGGAAACCCCTCTTCAGGTTCATCTAGGAAAAAGGGAGAAGGCAGGTCTGGTTCTCCAAGTTGCACGGTGGGGCTGGCTGGGCTCATTGGACCTGGAAGAGGACTGAGGGGTCAGCACAGGGACACTTGGGGTGCACAAGAATGAGAAGTCCAGTGCCAAGCACAGTCAAGTCCTGTTGAACTGCTTGTTCAGTGCTATGCAAGTCTTTCCTTCCTTCCTTCCAGACAGACAGACAGTGGGTCTGAACTGCAGTGTCCCAGAGCAACCCAGCCACAGCAGTTTTGGGAACAGTAAGACTCTGCAGCCAGGGACAAGCAGATGATGCTTTTCTTCAGCTGGCAGGGAGATTTTTTTAATTTATCTCATGCACTAAGATGCATCCAAGTCATTACTGCAGCCAAGCAACTTTCTCCCCTCCACCTACACACACTGCCTGTGCAAAGAAGCTGCTACCAACAGCTGGACACCTCCACTCAACACTATGGCTGTGATTCCATGACCAAGCTATCTGGAGGGGAGAGTGGGCTGGTCCCTCAGGAGATGGCACTGCCCAGGGGCTGAGCAGTTGCTGCTGAGGCTGCGACACCCTCTGGATCTCCTGTGGTTCCTCTGTGTCCAGAGTACTCCGAGTTCAGGGTCTACTGCAAGCTTGACGTTCTTGGCAGCGGCACAAAAAAGGATGGAGGAGGGAGAGGGTGATGGAGAAGAATTCAATGCTGTTCTGAGCACAGTGGAAACTACAGAAAGAAAAAAAACATTCCTACAGATGTAGAAAAGCTGATTTACAGCTGAGCTCATTTTTAGAGTGGCAGCCACCAACACTTGCTAATGGAAGTAAAAGTCCTCCCACTTTGGCTACCCATCAGCTCCTGTATAAACTTATCTGAAGGCTGGCAGGCATTCTGGGATGGTTCTTTCAGTACATTTTATTGCTTCAGTACTTGCGAAGGGAACAAATTTGTGTTTCTGATGGCTGAGGTCCACGTGAAACATGCAGCCTTCCCTCTCACTGAGGTTCAAACCCTCCTCTATTCCCTACCAAACACCAAATTGTTGCTGCTGCCCCATGCTGCCGAGGCCCTGACCAGTGCTCACCTTCACCACAGCTTCACCAAGCCCCTGCTTCCCAAGAGAGGAAAAGAGCACGACAGCTGACTTCTCTTTCCCCTGGCACAGCTCCCTGTCAGGAGGAAGGTTCCAGATAACCAACCCCAGGGCAGACACCACCTGAGATGTGCAGCATGCACAAGCCACCCCCAGCACCGTCAGCAGGGCAGGAGAACAGCTACAACTTCTGCTAAAATTCCTCTGCAAAGGACTCCAGATGCTAATGGGTTCTAATTTTCCACGAATTTGCAAAAGCAGTATCCTGCAAAGCTACAGATGGTTGTTCATGCTTCCTCACCTGTTCTAACATTTATTATATTTTTCAAACAGACATTAGTATTAATTTAATCTTGATTTTTTTTTTCTTTTTCCTGAAGCAGACTATAATTATATATGCTTTTCCCTGTGACATTTGCTGGGATGTAGTGAGACTAGGGCATTTTAAAAGACTCATCCAATATAACTAGCATTTCAATTAGTCTAAGCACATGAAGTAAACATTTTAAAAAAACAGCCTAGTCACTTGAACTCATACACATGGGACAGTTTGATTTTTAATTGACTGCAGTTTTTTATTTTTTCAAAGGATAGGAAATCTGATTGAGTGGAGGAAGTCTTAGCAGAGTATGCATGTTAAAGCATGCTGAATTTCTTCTCATTTTCTTCTTAGAGCTGCAATCTATTTTCTTTTCCACAGCTGAAGCTTTATGTTGACACTTAATCTCTGCACTGCTGCCCTTACTTGGGGATATTTTCATATAGGAAATTTCCCACTGAGCAACAGTGTTTCACTGAACAAAGCTGCTTCTCCTTTGGTTCATCCCATCAACATGCCTGAGCATGGACTGGCAAAGACATGAGTAATATTTTCAATGGCTTACCCTTCCTCTTTAAAAGCAATCACAGAGAAATACAGTATTCATCTCATTCCTATATTCCAGGGAACATCTTTTAAAAAAAAAATAAAATAAAGGCCTCCTTAGGGGGTTCACAGGTCCCAGCTACCTACTGAGAAGTAGGTCATTATAGCAAGAGTCACATCTCTCTGTGTATTAGTGCAGCATCACACAACAGACCCCTGACCTTGCTCGGGGTGCTGGGCAGGAGGCGGCAGCGCTCTGCAGCAGCAACAGCCATACAGCCTTTAATAAGTTGTCTCAAATTACCATAGGAGATATTAAGAAAAGAGACATTTAATTACAGCCCTCTGTTAGAGGGGGAAAATAAAAAAAAAAAGGCAAGGATCATTTTAATCCATCTCCCACAAGCATGAGAAAGGAAGACTATCTTCTCTGTGACATTCAATTCTCCTTTTTGTGCTGCAGTGACTGAGGCCGAGGGGCAGTGGGAGAGGACACCAATGGCTCCTGGAGAAGTAAAGTGGAAGACTCAACTTTTCCAACCCACTATAAAGGTAGCTATAATACAGTACTGAAGTGGTTGTCCTGCTTGGAGAAAGCTCCCTGTGTTCTCTCAAGGACCTGCTGATTACACAGCTCTGGGTGCAGCACTGTAAGGGCTCTGACACTTCTGGACTTCTCACAGGAGCCATGGAGAGAAATTATGCACTAAAGCTGAAGAGAACTTGGGAAAAAGGTGAACCTGAGTTTTCCCTGCAGAAAGCAGAGGCCTGGGGGCTCACGTGGTAGGAGAGACATGTCCCTAGAGCAACTGCTCAAAAGCACATGTGGGAGGCCTCTGCCATGGGAGCAGCAGCAGTGAGGAATGCTGCATGCAGATACCTCATCCTCGAGTAGCTCAACCAGGCTGCAGTAAATTGGGCAGGTCTTTGGCCTGTTTCCCCCAAGACCTGGAGAAAGATGGGGACAGCACTCAAGAACAAAACCAGCATCTGAACTATTTCTCTTCCCAATGATACTGTTGCAATACGAAAATGAAATGTGATTACAAAAGCAAAGTGTATTTCTAAAAATAAGAAATACCAGTAAATGCTACATGTGAAATGCAGCATTTTGTCTAACACTCCCAATTGAACTAAATGCTGCACTGCTCACTCTGCCATTCCCAGAAAAAGCACAGTGCATCTCCAATTGATTTACTCTTATTACTCATTTTGTAGTGGGGTTTGCAAATTCCTCTCCCAGCACAGCACATAATTTTTCTCCATTGCTGATGAACAGCAGCAGGCTGACTCCAATAAATCCCACTTGGTCAGAATCGAGTATCTCTGTAATCATTCCTCCTAACCGAGTGGGTGAAAACACTGCTGGCACTGCATTAGTGGGAGGCAATTTCACTTGTTGCACTTATCCTTCCTTTAGCCTCTTCCAGAGCTTTCTCATTATTTCTGATGCTGGAGATGCTTTCCTCAACTTAGGTGGAAAGCAATCCTCTCCAAGAGGAAAGGATATTTGAATGCCATCATCTCTGGGAGGAAAATCACCTTTAGAAAGGCTCAACCAGAATCATCAGTCGTTCTCAAGGGGAAACAAGCATTCCACTGCCCTTTCCCTACCTCGACTGAAGGCTCTTGGTTCAAGCTGGAACCCAACAGTTTCCATGGTCAGGGTAAGATTTACGAGTAGTTTAGCAACATGTTTGTTTTTATGCAGTCAGTTACTACACACTGATGAGTGTCCTTGGTGTGACACTTCTGAGGCTGGCATTTCCTGCCCAACAGGAAAGCTGTTTACCCAGGGATTCTATGTATTTAATCCCTGGCCATCCTCAATATTTGCTGACCAGACCCTCAATGCTCAATGCTCCCTTTTTCCTGGGCATGGATAACCTCACCTATACTTTTGTTTTCTTCTCGACTGAATTTGCAGTAGGTGAGATAAACAGGGAAGGAGGAGGAAGATGACAGGTTAAACTCTGAAGCTGACCTGCCTGGCATGCTAATGAAGCTCCTCCATTGGCAAACCATTTCTCCATCTCTCCCTACAGCAGTGCAGAAGAAGCACAGGACAGCACAAGAAGTGTAGACCCCATTATCTGTGTTGCTTAGTTAAAGGTGACATCTAGAAAGCTCCTCACCACAGGAGGGAAGTGGCACGTAGCTGTGCCCCTCAGTATCCTCAGGAATGGATACAGGAGCTGGCGGTCTCTCCATGCCCTTCCCAGAGAAGACTCAGCCCAGCTCCCTGACCCATGGTTTTGCCTTGAGTTCCTGGTGCCCCCCAAGGCCTCCAGAGGAAACCACATTTTTTCTCAGACACACCTGGGGCCTTGCCTGGACTTTGCTAATTAGAGGCAGAGTTGCAGCGACTGCAGAATTACTCTCATTTTGTATTTAATTTTTTCAGTTAGATTAGTTCAGGGATCAGAAAATGAATGAGCTTAGCTTGAGTCCCACAAGCCTGCTTTTCCTCCAGGCAGCTAAACACGCTGCTTGACTTGCTAGGCAAACATTTAATCACTTTCTGCACTCAGCATCCTCTGTCATGCTGGGAGGTGGGCTCTGGCCAAGTTTCTCAAACAGGCAAAGCAGCCACTTGCATATGCTTATTTCCCAAGCAAGTCATGGCTGACACACGAGAACAGACACAAAGAGAGGAATTCACCTTTTGTAAAGGAGAAACCTTGTAAATAGGATCAGGTTAAATGGGTTTCTTATTTTCCAGAGTATCTTCAATGCAGCTACAAAACAGGAATGCATCTGATAACATGCTGTTCCAGGAAGCATAGGGGAAGGAAGATTCACCTCCATATGTTACCAGTGCTAAATACCAAGGGTTTGAGTGGATGGCATTCTGTTCTGTAGTCTTCCTTTTCATGAGAGCAGCAGAAAACTCATACTACTTGGTTTACCCAAAATAAGACTGAGGTGTACCTCCTCTACAAGTACCAGGCTGGGAAGAAGTGGCTGCTCACAGTCTTTAACCTAGCAGAAGGCAATGCAATGAGGTATACTAAGTGGAAAACAAAAAAAGATGCTGGGCAAATTAAAGCAGCAAAGGTACCTTAAAATTGAAGCAACTTGCTTAGGGACCTTGTGAATTCATCATTGCTTGAAGTCAAACCTGGGCATCTTTCCAAGAGCTATGTTACAGCTCAAGAATAAATTACAGGTGTGACAGAGCTGATGTTCTGGAAGTGCAGAGATATGATAAAGGCCGTGGAAACAGTCACATCAAGCGAATATCATTATGAATAAATTGTTATTCCTTACCTGATGGGAACTGCTGAAGTGTGTGGGAGAGGAAAGGGGAGAAGGGGGATAATTAGGGCAAGCTCCAACTGCATGTACTGATGGTTTGTCCTCCTAAGATATCACCTCTCAAAGAAAACAGCACTGCTCGGTCTGGGAAGCTGGATTAGGCCCTTGAGGTAAATACCAACAGTACTGGGCTTGGTGCAGTCCTCGCTCTGGTACCAGATGCTAAACACGTTCTCCATATGCACCCCCTGCTCCAACTGCTGTCCTGCTAACCTGAGCAAATGGGGACCTGCTTTGTGGGAGCCTCTGCCCTCAGCTGGGAAGGTTGAGCTGGCATCCAACAGCTGGAGCCTACCATGGTACATCAGAAGGCAGCTGCAGGTTTAAAGCCCATACCTGGGTTCCTGGCCTTCAAAACCTACAAGAATTCATCCCACCTGATCATTTATCATTAGACGTGTGGGTCCTTCGTGCATCCCAGCACAGCTTGTGCCTCCTCCTCAAATTACACTCATCTAGACTTCTTCAGAGAAATCCCCCAAATAAATCATTAGTGATTCATAATTTATTGAACCAGTTCCCAATCCTTTGGAATAGGTATTGCTCAGGCCGTCATCTGACAAGATTAATCACTTTTCAGAACCACCGGGAACACCTTCCCCATCCTTGTCTCCTCAGAGCTTTGCCAACTCTGGCAAGGTACAGGTTGGATGTGCCACCTGACACTCTTGCATTGAACACAGCCTGTTGAGAAACAGTTTCTGTAGAAAGATAACCAAACTCAAAGTTTCACAGCAATAAAGAATGCAGCACATCTGTCACTCAGCTCTGCTAATGATTGATTCCCTTTGCTGCTGAATTTTCAGGACTTTGTCAGGAGCTAATTTCTAGCCCTACCACACAATCTGGGCTGAAGCACCCACCTCTCCACCCTCCCCAACCGAAACCATCTCCTGCAAAAATTAATCATGACAGTTCAGCACTCGGAGCTGCTCCCTGCACCAGGGGCATAGCCTACACTCAGTGCCTCCTTTCCATCCCTCATGGAATTGTACCTCTTCCCTGCAGCCCCCCACCATTCCTGCCATTGCCCTTCTGCAGCTTCTGCCTCACCACTGGACAAGAGGTGGATTTTTTGTCAGTTGATTTCAGTATCCTTGGATGGCAAGAGTAATGCAGACTTACGCCGAGCTTTCCACACGAAAGACCTCCTTATAAGAGGGGGCTGGAGGGAGTGAAGAGGAAATGCAAGGACACATCCATGCCCCTTCCTCCTGTAGACTCCACAGTTTGTCCTCAGCTTGTGCTGAGGGGACTATTTAAGACAGCAGCACAATCACACTGCCCAGCTTCCAGCCACAAACACATTGCTTCCAAGGGCTTCTGAAAGTATTAATCAAACACTTCAGTACACATAGTTTTCATGTACTAATTTACTTAAATGACATGTTACTTTATCTTCACATCCAAGACACCTAAACAGCTGGACAGAACTCACAAACCTAATCTCAAAGGAATAATTAGTATACAAAAAATAAACCAAGCTGAGCTAAAGCCACCCAGGCAAGTGGCTCTTGGGGTCTGCCTACAAAACAACTCATTTAGAACAAAACAGTCACATACTGAAGAAATTTGGACAGTACTCTCCAAAGCTCCAGCTATTCTAGGAGAACAACCTGCTATAAAAGGCTGTTGTGAAAAATGGAACTTGTGATGTGCAGCCAGGCTCAGTAGGGAAGCAAAACAAACTTTTCATCCATTACTCAGGAGTGGTCTTAGAGATGGGACCATGGCACCAGTCCCAAAGCCCCAGCTCCCCCACAGAATGTGGCAGTGCTTCCACTGCTCCCAGTGTAGGTTCCACTGTGTTGATTTCTAGATGCCCACACTAGTCTGCAGCTGGAGCACAGCCCAACAATCTTGTTGATGTGTAGAGTATCAAGACATTCTTCTTGTGCTCTCCAACTTTCCTCTGTGCTTTGATTATGCCTGGTTAGGATATTCCAGAAAAAAAATGCTAAAAATACCATCATTGCCAGGGAGCAATCCAACTCCAAGGGCAATATCCTTCTGGCACTGGATACAAGCAAGTCCACACTGAGATCTCTCTCCAGAAGCTTCTTGCATCCAGCCAAGGACCCGTTACTCCAGTCTCCTACAGGACCTCAGTCTCTGCAATGTTGCTCCATCAGGGATCCACACACAGCCACACACAGCTCAAGTCAGCCCCTTCCCACCAGCAGTGACTTTTCATGGGGCTTGTCTTACACAAGCCGAAAATAACCCTTTCCTATTAGACGACATCCATCACAAACCTCTTGTACGACACTGTCTAAAATTACATTCTGGGGGCCTTTGGTAGCCACATACTACAAAGATTAGGAAATGTGTCTTCCATAGGTATGTAACTGCTTTTCTACAACTGAAGACAAACTGAAACATTAACTAAGGGTTTTACCTCCCAAACCCCCACAGGTTGGCAATCCAAGCCCTAACTGGCCATTATTCTAGGACTGACTAATCCATAGGAAGCATACATCCTAACACTTCCAATCTGCAGATATCAAGCTGACATAACTCTCATTATGCTCAGCTCACAGATGAGTTCACCTTGACTTATATTTGGCAGAAATTAGCAAGAATTAGAATTTTAATCTACCTCCATGAGCATGTTAACAACTTGCAGCAGTGCTGTGAGTCCCCAGAAGTGACCAGTGTTATTGGAAGCCTTTAGTATGTTCTGAATTTTTAAACAAAGATGTATTCTCCTGAGGGTTTAAAGGCCATTAAGTAAACATTAAACTTTTTAGTAAAATGTAAAAACATTGAAAACCACCTCCATTACTCAGCTTTCATTTATACAGCACTGTGACCTCTTTGTCCCAGGAGGCTGTAGAAACAAGACTGAGTTACTAAATAAAAAAATGCACCTTTACAAGAAAAACAGACATGACTCCACTGCCTTTTGGCAATCTTGAAATGCAAGAACAGCAACAAAAATTATATCAATTCTCTTTGCTTCTTCTTATGGATTACTTTTTCTTTTCATACCAGAGCAAAACCAAAACATTGCAGAAGGACAGAAAACTGGACCACATTCACTAGCCTCTTATTTACACAATTATTCACGAAATCCTTGAGATTAAACAGTTTTATTGGAAAAATTACCATCTCCAGTGGACAAAGCAAAGAGCTTCGTGAATGCAAGATAATTCCCTCCTCCCTCAAAACGGGTTCATGAACCAACAAGGAAGCAGTCTGAGGTGCTGGATGCTCTCTCAAGCTGATAAAACATTGCTGAAATCTTGCTGCTTCTCACAGTACACCGACACATCCCTGCATTAGCAAGGCACGTCCTTCCTTGTCAAGTTTCTGCTTGGCCTCAACACTAATGAGAGGCTGACAGGTAATCATTTAAAGCTGCATTCCCTCCAACATTGTGAAGTTATTTACTATCCTACTCTCTGGTCCAACTCTTACTGCAGACTATGTAAATGAACCTAACAAGGCTTGGATGAGGCTGCTTAGTATTTATTTAATGCCTGTAGCAGGGGCTACACTCCCTCCTGTAAGGGAGTTGCAGTATAAAGGAATATACAAAAATATCTTGGGGAATCCAGCAGAAGGCAGGGAGCCATAAGTAATTTTTATTTATATATATGTACGTATATAAAGATCAAGTTTCTCCTCTTATTTTAAGAGATTGTCTCTGCACCTCAAGAACCAGGCTGGCAGAAGACTCTGTATTTCTCATTGTGGAGGCCCCAGGCAGCACACATTTGAGGGCAGTGAAGATGCAAGTCAGCTGATGTTTATTATGGATCTTTTTTCTTGACACTGAATTCTGAACTGCAAATCTGAGGCCCTGGGCAGATCCCAGTACTCCTGCTAACAATGCACTAAAATAAAACCAGGAGGAAGAGAAGTTATCCATCCGTGCCTTGGGCTAAAGGCATTGTTCATAACAAATTGCTTGACTAGTTTATCTTCCTTGTGTGCATGGCACAACTCTCTTAAATTATTTTTCTGCTGCTAAATCCCACTGTGGTTCTGGGTCATACACTGAAAGTCAAAGCAAGAGGCTGCTTGTGATGGAGCACAGACACAGGGTATTGTTTGCTTCCTGAATAAGGCACAGCACTGAACCCACAGACTCCCATGATTAATTGCAGAAACTGAAATCTTTATACAAAAACTTTTAAAGGATAATTTGTTTAAGCTTAAAAGTTATCTTCTCAGAATATTTGTACCAGTGAGACGTGACCATACAAGGGGGAGAACCAGTCATGCAGCAAAAGGGAATTAACTTAAAGAAGAACATCCAATTGACTGCTTTTGGGTTTGCTTTATTAATAATTGTTTTTAATTTATTTTTTCAAGAGAGAACATTAGTAGCACAACATATTGGTAAGAAACACAAAGCTACTCTTGGCATCAGAAAAACTGTCCCTAAAGTTGTACCGGAAAGGCAAAAAATGCTAGAAAATATACAAGTGCAACATTTTCAGCATTAGTGACACTTCTTACCCGAGCTGTCTCTTCGAGACAGGTGGGACACAGGGCCCAAAGGAATGAAAATTGGGTCCAATGAGGTTCCCCATACAACACAGATACATTTCTAGAGTACTTAAAAAGGTACCAGGCCACAGGGGAGCTACTTCTGTAATCAGAGGTGTATTTTAACAAATCACGAAAATTTTGGATTTTCAGGAGGATGTACTTGTTTAGGAGCTCCAGATGTTTCCAGCTGTCTGAGATTTCCCACTGTATCTTATGTCAGGAAGTAGATTGAATACTCCTTAATGAGAAAACAGCACAGGGCAAGAGTAAGGACCCTTCTTACAAGGAAGCAGGACAAGCAATTCAGGTATTTGTGGTGGAGATAACCCTGCTGGACTTGTCATGCTGCAGTTTGTGGAAACTCAACATCCAGTGGCTACTGAAATTAAAATAAACAGAATCCTTCAAGCCAATCTTTCCCACAGGGATACATGAGGAAAAGGAAAGCATAAGACAACACAAATCCCCAAAGCAAAAGAGCAGGAATCTCTGGGAATCTGCTAGTCCTCCCATGCACACCCTTCTTGAGCCTCCCTGACCAGCAGTGAGGTCCTGGGTCTGGCACATGGAGGATGAACAGTTACTGCATCCCAATGGCAACTGTCCCGCCTGCTGTGGGCTGGGGTCCAAGGCAGGCAAGGCAACTGCAGCAAGCCAAGGCTTCTTCAAATCAGCTTCTATACCCAGAACAGCATGTGCAAAGTCCAGGCAAGTGCAGTGGCACAACTTTTACTTCTCCAAGAGTATGTCTCTTAGTATTCCCCTATCCCAAAGCCATTTATCCCACCCCGCAGGCAGTATGCACAGCACAGCCATGGACCTGACAACTGCAAGGAGCTCTCTGTTCCCTGCTCTCACTCACACAGCTTCACCCAGCAGCTTCATCTTGGTGCAAGTCAACACATTCTCACATGCTCACAGCACCTCTCTTCACCTTTCACACCAGACACTTCCTCAGCCTCCATAACCACTGGACAGCTGCAGGCAGCCAAAAGCCCAGACAGGGGATGACTCCAAATACAATCAGAGGTAAACACATCTCCTGGTACACCCTTCCACCAGAAGCCATGGTCCGTCCAACAGTACAAATCCCTGGAATTCAACCCCACCATTCTCCTGGAAAAGCAGCTGGCAGTAAGGGTAGACCTAACTAGCAAACCAGAGGTTGCTCAATACTCTTCTGCATCAAGAAGCAGGGAGCTGGGGAGAATCTTCTGCAGTACCACGTTCAGCTCAGTAACCATGGCACTTTCTTCACATACTTTCAGAGTTTAGGATTAATGGAGATATTTGTCCCCAAACCTGGAAGAATCACCTCACTAATGTTCTGGACAGCCCAGTTTTACTCCCATCAACGTTGCCATGAGATGCCCAGGTGCCATTTACAGAGAACAGGCACAACTCTCAGACCTCCTTCCACCTGCCTGAGCAAGACAGGAAGGCACAGCTATCTTCTTTTCATCTCCATCTGCTCGGGCAGATTGGTCTTCCTGAGGATAAGGAATTGTACAAAATGCCCCAGAGGAACTTTTCAAAGCATCAGTATGAGGCATCAATGTTTCTTTGTCCAGTTGCAAGTACAATGCCCAGTGCTGTAGTGAGGGGTCTGAAGTCCTTGTCCCCTTCTGCTTTAAGCACAGGAAACCATGGCACCAGTATGGTTAATGCCCAGCTTCCACATTTGAGACAGAGCCCTAGGCTCTACCATAATCTATACTAAGGAAAGGAATAAGCACTTTCAGCATATAACACATTAGATCAGTTTTCACCATCTAATTTAGGATTAATTATACCCCAGAAAAGCTTATTTCCCTCTAAGGGATTCTGGACAGCAAGCTCAGGCAGTGATATCCTTATCCTCTAATGAATTCTGCACCTTGTGGTAGACTAGTCAGGCACATGTCTCTCTCCAGCAAACCCACTGCACCCATTCTTTTATTTCATTAATGCATCTAATTCCTTTTCCATCATGGCTTATTCTAAACCTTGAATGTGTAAGACAGCATCGAGAAGTCTGCAGCTGCCTAGATCTCCTATTCATCTTCTTCTTTTAGAAATCGGTTTAGTTTTGTCACACACAGTCTCATCTTCCATTTCAAAGCTTACTCAGGTCTTGCTCAGCCACACAGTCTCGTATCCAAGGTGTCAGAGAAATTATGTCTGTTTCTCCAAAGCATGCAAATATGGAAAAGCACCTCCCAGTTCACACATACGTGTTTTATTTCCATCATTCCACACACCTCCTGTTGCAAACTACCTTCATGAGAACTAAGCACAGGTCCAGAGTCAGAACAAACACCTCACCTCTCACTCACCCTCCTCTCCAGCTGAATACAAGCAGAAGTCAGCATGATGTGTGTTTTTACTCCCATTTCCTGATCTCCCCTGTGTAAACTTCTTGGCTGGTTAATTCCCATCTCAGAAATCCCTGCCCTTTGTTGCCCTTGCTAGGCCTGCAGCCTTCCTCCATGCAAACTTCTCCCTTTTTAGTAGGGGAAACTTCCAGGTGATTTTTCCACCTTCTACCAAAGTTCAGACCTGTGTTCTGTCCTCAAGAATTCCCTACTTGATGACTTCAGAAACTAGTTGCCTTATCATTTTACCATGATTTATTTTGCCCTTCTACAGCAAAAGAAAACAATTTTTCTACCAGTATCAGCAGGAGTGCTTACTGAGGTTTTTTTGGTTTTGCATGTGCATTTTGTTGACTGTTTACTAAAAGCAAGACCAGAAATTACATTTGCTCTTATTACTTCGAAGACTATACGGGTGGGTAAGCCAGAGTACGGTTCAGAGAAGAACGAGATAATGGGTTGGATACCTGGTTTTGTCTCTCAAACAGCACACTGCAACTTTCACACTGGAATATGGTTTATAAAATTAAATCCAAGCTCATACTGTTATTTCATAAAGGTGATACTTGGGGATTTGATTAAGATCTCAGCACACAAACAGCACCACCACTGAATCTTCCCTTCCAGCCTGAACTCCAGCTTACACCACATCCTGCAATGCAGCTCCTACCCTAAGGGAGAAGTACTCCGTGCTGCCGTGTTGTTTGTACTCCACAGGATGGGAACAGCCTGGAAGACACACACGTGCTTTGGAAACTAAGGTTTCCCCATATATGCATTTCCATTCTTAGTTAAGGCCCAAAGCTTAGTTAAGGCCAGACCTCAAAGTCCAAACCACAGTAGTTATTAGAGTGCTGATGCCTCAAGACTTCACAACTGGAAATTATCAGATTCCAATTTGTCTACATAGGACACAGACAAACATCTATGTAGAACAGGCTATTAGCAATACTGAATATTCAGTATTAATTCACCACTGCATTCTTATTTACAAATATACACCACTACTAGGTAGAAATGTAGCACCTGTGTTTTCAAAAACAGTGGTATTATCACTACTTTACCTTTGCTTCTGGACTCCCCAGGAGATTCCTAAGGTACATGTTCAGGCAGGGGAAGTCCCCATTTCTTTACCTCTTTATGTTCCTTGATTGAATGTCAAAAGAAGTTCCTTCTTTGTTTCTGTTTTACTTTGGGCTTGGGGGGGTACATGGGCAAGGAGGGCTGGTTTGTACTGAAGTTTAAGGGCTGAAGGAGCTTTGAATCAAACAACTCCTCTAAAAGAGCAGCTTGCTACCTTACAATATTGGCACCATATTCTTTACAAACTCAAAAATTACAAGGATGCTTTCCAGTAAGGAAACAACCTCAGCTCTTAAAAATTCTGTCTGTTCTTCCAAAACCCTAAGCCCATCTCCCTTTCCCACCCCTTTGCTTTACAGTATAAAAAGGCATGACTAATTCTTGCCCTCCATACACTGCAGCATTGGAAACCACCACAGTATCCTGCTGTGTTAGTTCTGCTGCAGAAGCAAAGCAGAGAACCTCTTGTCACCTGTCTTGCACTAACACCTAGGCTCACAAAGCACTGCTGGTACCTGCCTGTTGAATGCAACAAGGCAAGGTACAGCAGTTTCCCCCAAACTGGCCTATAAAGTCCTGTCTGTGCTTCTGCATTTAGTGGTTAATAGCACCCAGCATTTGAACAGACAAAACATGACCTTCCTGAAAATCTCAAGGTGCAAAATTTCCTGCCTTTTTGAGCATCTTCAATAGCAACATCTACACACTGCTAAGCTTCGAGGGCAAGGCTTGCCTTTTTCTATATATTTTAAGTGCATTTCTTTCACTGTAGGACAAAGATGAAAATCTTGTTAACTTGTACAGGCAAGTGCTCTTTGCACGCAGCAGAGGAAGCACTTTATTCTTCAGGTCCTCCTTATATTAGGGATGACAGTGTCAACTACACTCCATCCATATCCCACAAGCTAGACTCCTCTCCACCACCTAAAAAACAGCCATCACTCCAGTTCCACTGGAGCTGCCTGTGATGCCTTAAGGGGCACTTTAGCTAGAGCACTGGATAACTTGGAATATTAAGGGCCAGAAGAGCCTGTGTTCCAGTGTGTTTGCATTCTTGTGCATAGATAAGTGGGGTATAAGACAAAATAGAGTTAGGCTTTCAGGCCTACTAGGGGCTGGGCATAGGTGGGGTTAGGTAACAAGGGACCATCCTGTTGGAAGTTTGGAGGGCCACACCTCGAGTGCTGTGTCCAGTTCTGGGCCCCTCAGTATAAGATGTTGAGTTACTGGAACGTGTTCAGAGAAGGACAACGAAGATGGTGAAGGGGCTGAAGCACAAGCCCTATGAGGAGCAGTTGAGGGAGCTGGGGTTGTTCAGCCTGGAGAAGAGGAGGCTCAGGGGTGACCTTATTGTTGTCTAGAACTACCTGAAATGAGGTCGTAGTCAGGTGGGGGTCGGTCTCTTCTCTCAGGTAACTGGTGACAGACCAAGAGGACATAGTCTCAAGCTCCATTAGGGGAGGTTTAGACTTGATATTAGGAAGAAATTCTTCACTGAAAGGGTGATCCACCATTGGAAGGGGCTGTCCAGGGAGGTGAGGGAGTCACTGACCCTGGAGGTGTTCAAGAGTAGGCTGGATGAGGCACTTGGTGCCATAATTTAGATGATGGGTTACTGTTAGGTTAGAGGTTGGACTTGACGATCTCTAAGGTCTCTTCCAACCTTGCTGATACTGTGATACTTTAGTTGGATAGTATGCGGGGAAGGCACTCTGAATGTTTTAAAAATTGACAGATTGTTATGATTTCTCTCTTTGGATCGCTGAACATCACCAGCAAAGCTGCTTCTCCCCTTCATTCCGTGTTTCTCAATTTCTTATCTGTTGCTCTTAAGGTAACACCTGGAAGGTGGCCAGGGAAAGGAATGTGCCATGGCACCAGGAAAGGAGCAGTCGTCTCTCCAGGGCCACTGGTGTGAATCACAACAGGCAGCCCCAGCTGGTACCACTATAGTAAAAGCTGCTGGAGTTTCCCAAGAGCCCAGGACTGTGTCTCCTGACTCCAGCAGCAGGGAATCCACACTCCAGTGACACGTCCACACAGGCGATGCAGGGAAGGAGCAAACCTTGGCTGCATCTCTTCACCAAAATTTGAAAGGTAGAGGGGGTTAATTACACATCAGAACCACACTTTACGTCAATAACATTTTACTACACATTTTATTACATCAATGGCTTGAAAAAATTTTATTTGATGTCAGCAAACATTGGAAATCATAGAAAAATGAATTATGTAGAATTTCACAAAGGAATTTACCCCACTATAATTCCTCATACAGTAAAATAATCCAAAACCAAATGTTACTCTTCAGTGGCTAAGCAATTTTATAATGCTATGAACATTCATCACAGTAAGTGTGCTGAATAATAGAAAACAGGCAAAAAAGACATTTAAAATATTACTTACAACAGCATTATTACAACATACTTTCTTTAAAATCCCAACAAGTATTTTATCACTTCAAAAGCTATACAGCATTTCCATTATATTTGCAAACTTAACCTTATACATCTTTTAAAATCTTGAAAAAACTTCTTTTAAGCAATCTATAAGCAGTTAACAAAATTGATAAAATCTACATAATGGAATACTATACACTCCAGTATAAATTTTATTTTAGGAGAATATGAATGTAAACACTCATTATTATACAACATGCATAGACTATACTGACCTTCCATCTTCTGAACTGTAACTTTCACTGCAATTGTGCTTTACTATCAACAGGAAAAGCTGCATTAATCCAGGGAGTGGCAGAAAGTATTTGCTTTAGGGGCATTGCACAAGATCACCAGATTTTTACTTGCTGAAGACAAGCTGGAGCTAATAAAATAACTTTTCTCTTTTTTTATAGGGAGTAAGTATGAGGCCACTCATTGCTGAATGGGCTATGCACAACTTTATACCAATTTGAAAAACACACATTATCAAAAACAATCTCCTATGGAACTTTTGCATCTCATTGACTTGGAGATTTTTGTTCACAAATCCAGTGATCAAGTTAGTGTAATGCACTGTTTGGCTCATATTTGGTGTGCAAGAATACCAACAGCATATTAGCGATTTCAGAGAATAAAAACTGAAATTTAAAGTGACAATGAGCATATTTTAATGTTTCTGATGTATTTGTACAGGAAAGAAAAATGTTCGTCAGGACGTTGCTTTAAGAGAGTAAGAGTTTCACTCGTATTTTGACTATTAAAAAAAGTGTTCTAGTGGATATTTATGGGGTCTTCCTGGTTGCAAACTTGTAAAAATATATTAAGAAACCATTATCCCCATCGGTATTAAATATATCGAGATCCAACCATTGTGGTTGCATTACCAGTTATGGCTACTATGGTCTTAAGTATCTGATTGTACATTGTTGCTATACTGTTAAGCACAACTGAGTCGTGTATTTTTTTCCCTTGGTTATAAGATTATATTACAAAAATTGATCACTGTTTCAAACCAGTTAAACACGAATATTCAAGTAACAAGGTTGTTTTAATGGATAAGTGAAAAAAGAAGTTACCTAGCACTTTACACAACTACATAAAAATTAAATAGAACAAATGAAATTTGTTTATGCATATGCAATACACTTTTATATCTTTAAGATTTCTAAAACTAAAACTTAAAACTATCATTTTCTTTAACGATACCATATTTTGCACAATAACTTATACTTAGGAGAAATAATTTCCCATTTTCCACAAAATATATATAATTATGACATTCACATTGATAGTTGAAGAAACAAAATTTAAGTGAATATTCTATCTTATGCATTTATCTTTGTGGACCCTTCTAGTCAGAATGCAACCAGTTGATGTATCTAATGCTTGACCCATTTAAAAAAGATAAAGAGGGTCTTTACCTAAACAAGATCAAACCATTTCAAAAGCTAAAATGATTTTATCGCATTTAAAAACATAGTTCAAAAGAATGTAAAAAACTAAACATTTAAAATACAGTGCTATTATATTGCATGTATCAACTACAATAAGATAGCAGTCAACTGAAAATTAATTAAACAACTTTTTTCTTCCTAATATTATGATTATACACGTTTCCCTGTACCCCTTGGGGATGAAGCCAAAACACAACTTTTCTGATCATAAGATGGACAGATTTGAGGGCAAAAACCGATGAAAAGTCCTCACAGGCAACTAACTCTCCAGCAGAAGCCTCTCCTGATGAGTTCCCCCAGCTGAGATGCGGGTTCCCGCAGCACTCCCACACTGGTGAGGACCTGTCTCCATGCATTGGTACTAGCAGGAGGTTTAATACTAGAGTGTTTCTAATGAGCAGCATTACTTTACACAACTGTCAACTGGATTCACAGTGCTATTTGCCCGGTCTTTAATCCTAATTCACACACTGGCTAACAACTGGCATCCTTTCCCACAGGAGACTTCCAAATCCAACTGGCAAAGGTCTGAAGGAACAACTGAACCACCATGAGAGCTGCCAGTTCACAGCAACAGCTGTAGAGACACAAACATCAATACAGAGGATAGGGAATAGCTCCCTTCCATCCTCCCGTTGCCTCACAGCATCTTTCTGGAGCTACTAGTATGGAACTGCTCAGAAACAGTGGCCAAGTTTCTGAAACAGGCCCTTTTTGGTCTCCACGGTCCAGCTCGCCCTAGGAAATCCCTACCTGCTCTGTGCCTGTGTGTCATTGCTCAGTTTCTGATACTGAAGTACTTTCCTCACACAAGGTCCAAAGGGAAGGTCTTTCCTTGGGCCGTGTCCACAATGCAGGAGGTGCAAAGACTGGCTCTGTCATCCAGCTGGCATCAGCCTGCCTTGCTCAGGTACAGAGAGCAGAGCCACTACAGCACACAACATGCCACAGCCCAGCAGCTAAACATCAGCACCAAGTTCAAAGCTCAACCCTGAGCTGCAGCACCTCAGCTGCAGGCCAGGCCATGGCCTAGCTCATTTCAGGTTGTCTTAAGAAAGGCTGGTGCTGTACACCGCTGTGTGCCATCGTGGCTTGAATCCTCTGCAGAGGAAGAGAGGCAAAGAAGGTCCTCTTTCCCACTTGCAAAGACACCTGGTGGTTTCTTCCAACATCATTAAATTAACCATTTTTAAATGCTTTGTGACTAGTGTTATTTTGCAGCTTTCCACTGGACAAGAAGTAATAATGCTGCTTCTAGCTTCTCTGAACACTGCTCGGCAGTCAGCAACTACCTTGTTCAAGGTACAAAGTCCTCACACAGGACTTCCAAGAACAACTCCAGTTCAAGCCAGGTAGATAGGCCACAGCACAGGTCATCCGAGCAGAGGGCTGGGATTTGAAAGCTGCATGCACCAAGTATTTGGAAAAGCACCTCTTAGATTTTAAATTGCATATTTTGATTCAGAACATGAAAGCGATGTGTGCTTCAGAAGGGTTAAAATGGCCAATGAAAATTAACCCAGTTCTTCTCCATTAAACTTCCAAGAGGCCAAAAACTCTTGAGGGTTGAATTTTGTGCTCCAACCCTCATCCAGACTTCCAGTGAGAGAAGCAGTTTGATGTCTTTGGCAAACAGCGCTCTGAAGACGAATGAGACACTGGGACAGAAAGTGACCTATGGTAGCCAAATGTAAAAAGGCACATATTCCCCAAAGGAGAGGCACCAGAAAAAGTTGTTTTGACTTAATCCCACAGAGGATCAGGAAAAAGAAAGTTGTGTAGCACTCATTTAACAAGTTACAAAGCAAATGCTGAATGCCAGGGGTTAAATAGCGTATCAAACAGTTTCAAGTTATGTATTCCCTTTTACACTAAATAAAAGCCATTAAAATATACAGGAATAAAATGCTCAATTAGGGAGCTTTCTATGAAGCAAAAACACACAAATACAGTGGAAGGATTGCACAAACCAGAAGTGTAATGAGTTACATCTACAACCTTGGACTGACCAAACCTTAGAAATAACATTTCCTATCACTTTCTGTTATTCAAGCTTGCTTGTTAACATGTCCTGTCATAGCAGAACAAACCTGACACTGCTGGCATGTGCACAGGCCTCTCCTTTATAGAAAGCTCACTAAAAATAGTGTCATCATAAGAATACACAGGAAGCGGAGACCACAAGGCCATGCAGCAATACATACTTATACCCTATGGACCAAGTATTATAAGAACTCCTAATGTGTAGTTACTGTGGGGCTGCTAAGGAGCTCCTTGTTTTGCAGGTTGGTCAAAATTTATAGACAGGTGTTACTGGTTCTAGAAGTCCTCATGCTTAAGCATGACGTTGATGAAATGGAGAGCTGAGCTACCTGGGTGCTTTTGAAAGAAAGTGGAGGCAGTATGGAGGAATGAGGGGAGATTAAGGCAGATGTAGCACAGGACTGGAAGCGTTTGCCTTTTTTTTGGTAATAGCTGCTTGTCCACAGATATGATGCAGATGGCTGTCTGAGGTTTGCTAATACCTGATATCCTGGATAACACAGTAGTCAACACAAATTGTTCTAGGCTACAGCACCTTCTCACGAAGCAGATGCATATCTGACATCAAGAACAGAAGTAGCCTGGAGGGAAGGGGAAAGGGGGAAGAAAAAGGAGACGTTTAGTTTAAAATGAATACACATAGGCTTTCTTGCATCTCCAAACTTCACCCCAGATCCACGGTACTGAAAGCAACAAAATGGACAACCCTGCCACATGGGAGGAATCACAGCAGCTTTCCCTATTCTGAGGCACACTGGGATTTTTTGTTGGGAATGTAAATATACAGGAATTAAGACTGCAGTTGAAGCTGCTTTACGATCAGCAGTCTCACCTCCCCCACTTCAAATAAAGGAACTGTGGCCATTTGCTATGGAAAAGTCTAGAGCCTTCAGAGGGCTGACAAAGCTTTCACTGGACTGGTGGCCAGACAAAGAGGCATGCCAGAGGAGAAAGCACAGAAAGGACTTCCATGTTAGGCCAGCAATATCTTCTCCTGGCTACCACACAGTCCACCTGACTTGATCAGACCCCACCTGTGCAATTGCCCTCAAGAGCAGGCATCAGCCACACAGTACTGTGCAGCTCAGAGGGACCAGGAAACCTGCTCCTAGCCCACACAGACCACTTATGTGATAATCCAAATCACGTTTCATTTTGCCCCAGAACTGCTGAGACAGGCATCCAGTCAGCACTGTGCTTATGTTACCTCTGAAGGCAGCAACACCACATTCATAGCCAGTCTGAGAGGTAAGGTTTTATGTGCTCAGAGTATGGTGGCCACTACATATCTACTGTGGGTCAGCTTTGTGTCCTTTCCCTGTGTGTTTCTATAAACAGCTGCAGGCTTGGTAGTTAAAATGCCCTCCATGCTGTCACCACCTTCTTCCTCCCAGCTGTGATACAGTTCTCCTGCTGTTCAGAACAACCTTCATCAAGATCCACAAGCCACACAGTGCTAGGCATATTCAGTCTGTGACAGCTGGCAGCTCACTGCCACCCTGCCTGGCTCCTGTCTGTGTCAGAGGTGCAGGCAGGCTCTGGCCTCGTCCCCACTGTATTGCAAGGCACTGAACCATCTGACTCTCAAAACAGCTGCCTTTTCTACAGGCTTCGTAACCATTTCCACCAGACTATTGTTTTGGCCCAGTTCCCATCACTCAGCAGTTGTCCCAGACTGGGCACTTCTCATCACTAGGTCTGGGGATCATGACTGCTGCTATAGCAGTAATTTTACCAGACCTTGCTCTCATGCCTCCACTCTCCCTGCTCCTCCTCTGATAACTCATTTGGGATCCTCACTGCTCCAGTACTTGGCCACAACAGCCCACTCCAGCCCCTGCTGAAGTCATTTTTTTTCCCATGTCAAGTCAGACTTCCCTGCTTTGACCTCAACTTTCAGGAGCTAAGGTGTATTTGAACCTAGGAAGAACCTCAGAGGGCTTAGAGAGAGAGAGAAGGCAAGTTTTTTGAGTTTGGTTTTGTTTATCTGTCATACCTTTGGACTTAGTTCCCCAATAAAAGGATCTCTGAATTACATGTTATTAGGATTTGTGAAGCAGTGGAGTTCTGCCTTTTGAATGTCTGAAGGACAATGTACAAGTGACCCAACCCCCATCAGATCAGTAAAAATATACAGTACACTGAGAAGTCTTTAGTCCACGCAGTATCAGAATTTGCCTTATGCTGTTGAGTGTGCTTACATTTAGAAGATACAGCTTTTGCACCAAGTTGTCTCTTAAATTAGGCCAAAGGAAGTCCTTGATCAGACATTTTTAAAATACAAACCTTTACTCAGGTTTTCTTTTGCAAGATCGTGTTAATACTACTTTTTTGTAACTCACTTTCATGTTTAAATGTTCTACAGTCTCTTAGTTAACTTTAAACACACATGGCCTTTGAAGAAGTGTTAACTCCACGAAGTTCCATCAAGGAGAGGCTGTTTCTAGAAAGTCTGTCTTCACAGAAACTGCTGTAAAAAATCAAGGAAACTTTGCTTTGAGGTAATTCCAGAGTGAACAGTTTCAAACACTCGTCTTGTTTATTGCTTTCTTCCCTTCCCTTGAGTGAAGCCACTCAATCATCAAAAACAAAAGAGCAAGTTTTGGCTCAGAAGACTGTACAGTCCCTCAAAGCCAAACCTAAAACAGCTGGGAGAACTAAGTGGAGTGAAAACATCCAAGTGAGATAAAGATGTATGGGGTTTCGGCAGCAAGAGGCCTTGAAACATCCGTGTTCTGATGAGATGCAGATACTGTCAGAGGGCTGCAAATCAACTGTTCTCTTTCCTCTTTCCACTTTCATACTTGTCTGGAATTCCCAATTCCAAAAATCAGTACTGGAATTGGTGGAAGTGAAACATGCTTAGACTGAAGATTGTCAAAAATGGCTTTTGCAAAGACTGGAATGTGTGTGTATGTTTATGTGCATATATATATACACACACTCACACACACATCTATCTGAACTGAGCTCAGATTGGGAATTTTATGTGACTTTTAAACTGGATTTACCTCATCTTCCTCTTCGGACATCTTAGTGGAATTATCAGGGGATTTTACAGGCTTCTGGCTATTGGTTCCATTTGTCTCTTCTTTGCCATGCTCTGCCTCCCACTCTTGTAGGACTTCATCTATGTTGAAACGACGTCGATAATTTACAAAAAAGTTTTTCACTTGCACCACAGATTTGTTGCCAATCACATCAGAGATTGCCTGAAAGTCTCGGCCATATTTCCTGATTGCTAAAAGCAACAAAAAGAAAAACAAACACAATGTGTTATTTCCACTAAGACCACAAATCAGGCTCAAGTTATAGCACAAGGATCCAAAGCTAAACTTGTGTCAAGGTTTCAAGCCTTTTTCAGTTTAATGCAGGGAAAAATAAAAAAGTCTAAATGGGGCAAGAGACACAGATAAAACCACCCCTGGAGAAAGGAAGAAAACAGAAATGTAGTAAAAGATTGGCAGAGTCAAACCTACAAAACCTGTATAAATCTGCCTGTACTACTTGAGAAGTTACACAGGAAAAGAGTATAGCAGTGACTCCAGTAGAGTTTCACTTTTTGAAAACTTGTACAAGCAGACATTACTTGTAAACATTCATATGATGCAATTTATACTGCCCAGGGAGGGGAAGGGGGAATATTGTTTCCTTGTTCCAATATATTCTTTGGGCAACAGTACACAGCAACGTCAAAATCCTTCATTAGCCACTGAAGAGAAACTGCCCTGAAATGCAGCTGAGTTTTGACTACCAATAAGTGAAGTACAAATAAACTTGTAGTGCCATACCTTGCACTGCAAGAAGCTGCTCATCTGTGGTCCAACGTGCATTAAATTTCTGAACGACCTAGACAGAAAAAAAAAAATAAAATTTAGGGAACTTCATATATTTACCTTCTCTTGTTTCTGAGCTTATAAAAACCTCTTAAAAGTGCAATAAAGAATTAATTGTTAGTCAAAGCACATCATTACTTTAGTAATAGTGGTGTGTTCAGCATAAAGAACTGTATATGGCATTCATTCAATGAACTGTGACATGCACAGCCTGTAAGTCATGGTAACGGAAGAAGATATTATGGGGTAGATAACTATGAGCTACACTTGTTTTTATCACAGACACCTTCTGCAACCTTGGTCAAACTACTTCTAGCACAAGGTATCAGCACTGGAAGGAAAATAGCAAAAGCCCCAAGTGCCCAAAGAAAGATGGGCCATTAACATCCTCTCCTACATTTCTCACCATTTAGAGCAAAGCAACTACCTCTCTCACAATAGCATACACTTACAACTGATAAAATACAGTCTCCCTGGGATACCTGTACTTCTGTTAGAAACAACTTTCACATGCTAAACACTGCTCTTACTTTCTTCTCATCTACTATTCCCATTACACATCAGTGAATATCATAACAGACTTGAGTCACACTGACAACCAACAGGACATTGGTCCTAATTTACTGGAAACCAATAGTTCTGGCATTTATCTTCACAATAAACAAGGGTCAGAAAATGATCTTACCTCTGGAAGTCTGTACTGTTCTATACCACCTTCAAGTTTTTCTTTGAGCGCGCTGTTTGTCTGTTTGATATTCTGAATCTGAAAAGAAAGTTTCCTCCCTTTAACAAGGATTAAAACATATCTTTGGACAAGTCTTTTTCTAGCGGCCTTGGAAGGAACCCCATAAGCTCAGCCTTCCAACTTTTCTCATAGCCTCCTTTTTCCAAAAGGAAGTTTCTTATATTGGAATGCAGGAGTAGCTGGTGAATCGGGAGATCCCATTTAATTTATTCTCTGCTGTCTATGAGTTATTTGGAGCAAGAACTGCCTCAACTTCCAGGTCTGTATAAAGCCCAGCATAAGAAGAAAGACTGTTTGCAGGAAGTAATGAATCCAAGAGTGCTAGAGAGCTCCACTTCTCCCAGAGTGCCAAACAAAAAGGCTTTAGGCCAAAATACCAATTCTATTAAGTTTAATAAAGAGCTTGAGAGATATATCTCTGCTTTAGAAACAGAAAATGCTCAGATTTAGACAACAGACTTGTGTAATAAATCTGACTTACATCACAGATATTTGGAAAACATTTGTTTAAAAGGCAGATCCATCAGGGAAGCAGAAGTTACATAGGAAAGTTGGTATGATGCTTAAGAAAGACTAAACTAACCCAAAAAGCCTCTTTTAAAAGTACCATATGAAAAGGCAAAGGAAACTAACTGCTGCCCATGGAAATCAGATACTGCTGAAACCAATGTCACCTGAGGAAGGTTCACAGTTAAGACCGAACGAACCCTGAACTGCTGCTCTGAAACAGTAGCATCAATAAATGTTCCTTCAAGTCCCCACTATAAACCTTTCCTTCCTTTACTTTAGGTATAAAGTAGATTTTTCCATAGAGCTAAAACGTAACAGATGTAAAACTAGGACTGCATTACTTTAGAGCACAAGACCAGCAGCTTGTCAACTAAGCCATGTTAATACACATCACCACTGCCAAGCTACAATTCCTACCAACCAGCCCATCTACATCCCATCCATACCTGTCGCTTGATTGAGACTAATTCCATGTCCAGTTGTCTGAGTACAGTGGTAGCAGCTGTTGCATTGGCAGAAACAGCCTCCACATCTTCCTGGGAAAGGAACATTCCTTTGGGAGGTTTCCTCTTTGCTCTGTTTTTAGCCTGTGTACTGTGCTTCTCCTTCTTCACCTGAGGGACAGTTTCAGCAGGCGGCACCTGGCAAACAGCAGTCATTTTACAAAACTAAATGATCTTTAAGAGTCTCTTTCAGCTCAAACCATTCTGTGACTGTATGACTTCTAGCCATCAAAGACTGGAGAATGACAAAGGTAGTTTGCAGACAGACAGTTTGCTTTAAGTGCCATGTCATACAATCAACTGTCTTGTACAAATCTTTCCTTTCTTCTAGGCAGCTTTCAGTTTTTAGAGATACTGGTTGTCTTGTCTGCCCATTCTCATTTTGGGAAACAGATGCCCAATTTTGCAGCAGTTAAATGTTCTGGTTATTTTCAAACCTCCAAAACCTCTCTTCTTTCTTTCATCACCAGGCCCGAACACACTAGTTTAAATGAACACCAGAAGGAAACAAAGTGGAGTTTGGAGATAGGGGAAGAGTATAATAGAAAAACAAGTCTCAGTAAACTTTTCTACATGTCTGACAGGAAAAGGAATAAACCAAATTTATTTAAAGGCAAAAGATAAAGGAATGATGAGATAACTACAGAGTAATTCTTAGATCTTTACACTATTTTTTGGAAACCAAGTTTCCTTGCATAGCACTTATATATCAACTGTTCCATTACATTGCTGCAGTTTTGCCTAAAATAAAATTTAAATTCCTTCTATGAAATACTCCTTTTTCTAAATCACTTATTACTTTTATCCCTTACATTTAAAGCAAAGAATTTAGCACACACCTGTAACAGGTAGATTAGCCAGGATCCTACAGATCCTTCAAGAGCGCATCTGATTCTAAAAAAAAACCCCAAAAACCCCAAACCATTTCTTCCAGAAGTTCCTCTCAATAAGCAACTCATACCTAAGATTTATTACCCAGTGACTGGAGCCTGACCAAGAACAGAAGAAGGGTGGGCAAGGAAAGAGAAAAACAGAAGGGAGGCTGTACATCTGAATCCTCTACTTTGTTACTGTCAGCTTTAAACACATTGGCTTTGCTTAGTGCTATTGTTTCCCTCTGAATTTACAACTACATGCAGCTTCTACATAGTTTGTGACATTTGCTCATTAGTGAGCATTAACTGCTTGCATTTGAAACCACACAAGGCTGAGCACGAAAACTCATGTAAGCACGAGGTTCTGACTTCCAAAGACCAGAGGACTCCAGCCCAGCTGCTGGTAGATAAAAGCTTGCACCCTCTTCATGGGTACAACAGCCAGAGCCACGCAACAGTAGTAATGTGGACAATTGCTTCTTCTCAATCTTTTTCTTCTGTCCATTAGTGCAAAGTATTCCATGAGATATGATGGCTAAGGCAAACCCAGAAGCAAGAGGTAACTATTGCTGATGCAGAATGGATACCCCTATTTCTTTCTGCAGAAGGGAGTGGTGAGCAGGAGAAACCAAACTGGTTTAGCTATGAACAGGTGAGGTAAGTTCTGCACTCTACTTCAGAAGTGAGCACTTTGATAACTGAGCCAGGTGAACTATTCAGCATGGACAGACATTTCAGATCTACTCATATTTCATTTACATACACAATTTCCCAGGACCACACAGCAATACCTCACTACAGGTCCAGGCTGTAGGTTGACCAACATGCAATTCCTGTAGTTCAAACATCCTAGAAGTCTCAATATTTCAAAATGACTGTTTTACACAGTTCAAAAAAATGCAAAGTTCTTTGTGTTGTGGACAAGAAGCCAGAGCTCCATCAGAACAGTTTTTGAAGGCTCCAAATGCCTCTAGGCCCCAGCAAGAATTTCAACATCTACTCTGTCTTAGAAACTCGCTTTCCTGGCCACACATGTCTCTCTCTAGAACTAAATAAATTCATTAAGACCAGAGAGAATTAAAATGTAGGGATTTAGAAGTGCTCCTCTGTTTATTTAGATATTGCCACTGCTATCCAGTGCACTTCGGTCTTACAAAACCCTTAATACAAAGCTCCCTTCCTCATTCCTCACTCTGTAAGAAGAACAGACCAAACTGTCTCAAGCCATGTAAAAGCAGAGGATGAAATGAGAGGCATTTCCAGGAACAGGGAAGATATGGAGAAAGCGGCTCCAGGTCATGACCTCAAATTTATGAAGTCACTGTCTGAGGAAACCTGAACAGCTGCACTAACACTGAAAGTAAAAAGGGAAGATTCCTCCTTCAATGATCTCCAAAAGAGGAAACAGATGAGAGATTTCAGATACAATGAGAAATCCCAGTATTACTGGGCAAGTCAGATAGTAACCAACAGGTCTCAGAGCCAAAAAAACCATCTCTGAGCGGTTGGGACAGGGAGGTTCTTTACGGTAAGAGTCCTGGGCTGCTGACACATCACCAGCCCTGCACAGCTGCCCGTGTCATTAACAGAAACATAACCATCAAGAACAAACTTATCCCCATCCTGGATACCTGCTTTCTCTTTCAAGACATTTCTATCATGTTCAGGCACAGTAAAATCATAAAACCATTAAGGTTGGAAACGTCCTCCAGGATCAAGTCCAACTTTTGACCAAACACTACCATGACAACTAAATCATAGCACTAAGTGCCACGTCCAGTTGTTTCCTGAACACCTCCAGAGCTGGTGACTCCACTATCTCCCTGGGCAGCCTGTTCCCATGCTTACCCACCCTTTCAGTGAGAAAATTCTTCCTGATAGCTAGCCTGAACCTCCCCTGATGCAGCTTGAAGCTATGCCCTCTTGTCCTGTCACTGCTGACCTGGGAGAAGAGACTGATGATCTCCATCTTGCTACAACTTCCTTTCAGGCAGTTGTGGAGAGTAGAAGAGTAGAGTTGTAGAAGCCCCCTCTTCTCCGGGCTGAACAACCCCAGATAAACTCTGAACAGACTAGGAAGGATGTTCAGCTTCATTTTCCCCTGCAGTACAATCCTAGTCCAGAAGAGCCCCCACAAAGCTGCCTGACACTGCACACATAGCCAGACTGCATATGCTCCACGAGTTTTAGATCAGATGAGGAGTGCCATGGTCTGTACCTGATTTTCTACAAAAATGTCTTGATGGTAACTATCAGCCATCTGATCTGGTTTGGCCTTACACAACAGATGCAGTCAAGCTGGCAAAAAAACTACCTTTTACTCTTCCACAGCAAGTTCAGAACATGTCAGCTTTATCTGGGAAGGAAGCAGCAACAGAGGGGATTGAAGGGAGCTCTTTTACACATGCAAGCTTTCGAAGAGCTTACAGAGAAATCTAAACTTCGAGAATAGTATTATTTACAAGACACTGGAGAGATGCAGTATGCAGCTGCAACTTTGTCATGTGAGAATCCTTCCTGGTTGGCTGTTGCTGAGGCTCCTGAGAACTCAGTTTCTCGTAAGGACGAATACAAATGGCTTCACATCCACTCTGCTCCTAGGAATACATCAGGGTTGCTGGTTCCTTCACTGGAAGCAACAGCTAGGCTTTTCTGGAAAGTCTAAAGAGCACCCTGGCATGGGTGAAGAACAAATGGAATGTTGCAATTTTTCAGTTCTTTCCATTAAAAATAATTTGTTGGAGAAATTAATCTGAGAGTGGATGACAAAACAGCTGCTCTAGGACTTGGGTTTTGCCTCTGTTAGACCGTGTTTTTAAATATTTATAGTGGGTTTTCCCTACATATAACCTTCAAAAGAATTTAAAATGTGAAATAGAATGTGGGAGAGAAATTAGGCTAGAAACCAGGAAAAGGGAGCTACTTGAAGGAGAGAAGGCTTTAGGGTAAGCATCTTTCTCACTCACATATACAGTCCACACTGCAAGGTGTTTTTATTTAGCTACAGACAACCTGCAGGTTATAGACATGAAGTATATGCTTTCTTGTTAAGCATCACAGATTAGTTTTTCAAAACTGTTATATTTGTGTGGCTATTTTCATCCAGAACCCAATGCCCACTTGAAGGAGTTGAAGTGAGATTCAAGTGCAAAATATTCTGCACGTAACAGGTTAAGGCCCCTCTGCCAGACAAAATGAACTGGTCACAAAAAGCTTTCTCCTTTTCTTTTCACCAATGGAATTGCAATCCTGGTGTCAGTGAAATTCTCAGAACTATTGCTGGGGACAAACAAGCTCTTGGTGCTTTATCTAGAACAAAAGGATGTATTTCCTACCCACCAAACCACCTCAGTGGAGAGGTGTGTTTCTCCCCCACACAGTTAGGTTAATCTAAACCATCGCTTAAGGTGGTTTAAAGCTAACACATCCAAAGAGACTAGAAACAATCACAGACTACATTATCATGGCATGGTAAAGTATTAAATTTTCCCAGCTCCATCCATAATAACTTATCTATACTTGTCTTGATCTAAGAATACTTCTGAAGACAATTCTTCTTGTATGACAACTATACAAAGAACAAAAAGAAAATTGCATACTGTCAGCTTCTACATGAAGTAGCTAGTAAGTAAACACTTTCCTTTGTACAGAAATAAGAAAAAGAATTATACCTCCTTTTTGCTCTCCTTGTTTTGTTCAACTTCAATGTCAATAGGGTTATTTCCATTTGCTTCCTCCATTTCATCCTCACTGGAAGACAAAAGCAAACAGGACTGTATTAGTTTGTAAGGCTTTTTCTATAAATAGCATGCTAAAACAAATGCATAGAAGCAATAGCAAGTCCAACAGCTTTCCTTAGTTTTATTCCCAGGATGTGGGTTTTTTTAAGGAATCGAAGGGGTTTTTTTTCTAGTTTAAGTCAATAAATTCTTAATTGTGAAGACAGTACATACAGGAAGACTGCTCAGTAGTGTACTTAGGCAAAGCAAGTCTGCACAGATGTAGGCAAGAGACACGAAATTCATTTTCCACAAGTTATCTTTTAAAGAATGTAGGACACAGAGCATTTTAACTTCAGACAAATTGAGACAAAGACTGACATAGAAATACAGCAAGTAGCTAAAACATGGATTTCATAGAATTCCTTAGCATTCAGCAAAACAGACATGCACAGGAGGAACTCTCACAAAAACAAGCACAAAAAAAGTTTGGTTGTTTTGGTTTGGGTTTTTTTCAGTGACAGCCTTACATTTCACTTACCCCTGGGAATGAAAATGGCTACCAGCTACATAACAATAATAGGCATGAAATTGGGGCCATATTGAAAGTGACCTTGGCACACCTGTCCAGTTTTTAGCTTCACTGGAATTTTAATCAGACATTAAATCAAATATATTTTTGCCATCTAGAATTTTTGTACTGTACACAACTGAAGTTAATTGCACCATTTGAGATGATGCCCAGAAACAGAAGAAATAAGCTGATCTAAATCAAAGCTCTTTTTTTAAAAATAAAAATAAACTATTTTTTCATGTCCAACTTTATAGCCTGGGCTGAGGAACCATCAGCTGGTGCAGCTTCAGTGCACATCAGGACTGTGCTACAGTGCCGGGGCCAACAGGGGACAGTTCATGGACAGCAACCTGTTGCAGCCATATCCCAAGGAGGAAAGGACTGCCAGGTGGCTTGGGCTGGCATCCATCTCCACAAGAGCAACCACCTGTACAAGCCACTTCTGGTCTCCCAAGACATCTATCTGGCTCACCAGTTGATTTATAGGACATTTAGTTTGAGTTACCATGATTCCAGGGAATAAACTCCACCAGACCCATCACACACAACTAAGAACAGCTACTGAAAACCTGGTTCCAAATGCACTGGGAGATATTTTAGTGACAGTCTGAGGGGTTGGGGAATTTCCCTGCCTAGCCACAGAAGAGGTATTCAAGTGAGATACCTCAGGACTGCCTCTTCCCTTAACTCCATCTCCAAAAGAACTTCCCTGTGTTCTCACCTAGGTTCAGATTTCAGCCTTTCCACAACAGTCAACTCCCACAGCCTTTGCTGCGCTGATAGTTTGCTCTTGTATTCTAGCAAGTTCCCTAGACATGAGCTAGATCAAAACCCACTCACTCAGTTCTGCAGTTTTAGACACCAATTGCTATAACTAAAGAACACTTCTGAAGTTTTGCCAACACTGAATGGCACAGTGCAACCTGAAAATCCAGGCACCCTAAACTCACCCAGCGTGGATTTCACACCCTGCATGGCTGCACTGACAAATCCTTTGGGGCTGTAGGGGTTTGACTATTTTACATAATGGAGGGGAAGAACAGAAATCAAGCACCAAGCTGACAGCCTGGTGCTTTAGCTTGCTGCAGATGTAAACCAAATTATGCATTTCCAATTCAGCTGCCTTCCTCAAAGGTTACAAAATTACAGCACATGGCAGCTCACACAGTTCTTTCCCGATCACCAGATGGTCTGAGGTGCTGCTTTTCCTAGCAAACAGGCATGGGTACCTGAGAGGTGTATTTCCAAATTGCAGTAATTTCATTTGTGAGCACAGAACAAGAATAGAGAGACTGTATCAAAAGACCCTAAACTACACAGTATGAGAGAAATACATACTCCTTATAAAAGATTTCATGCCTCTCATAAATTGGTAGGAAAAATAAAAAACAAAACAAACAATTAAATAAAGAAAAAACACCAGGATGGGGAGAGGAAAAATAGACAGCTTTTGCAGAGAAGAGAAAGAAATAGAGTGGAAAAAGAGACTCAAGTCAAAGAAAGCCAACCAAATACTGGACAAATTGGCTGGCAGTATTCTCCCTGGCCCTGCCTGTTAAGCAAGCATTGATGACCTAATGGAGAGATGGGAGAGGTTGAGTGAATCAATGGTGTAGTACAACTCAACACTAGAAATGCATTTCTTCCCCCTTCCCAAACAGAGCTTGCTCATATGCACTGGAGCCAGCAAACAGCTCCTTGGGAAGTGTAGCAACTGCTTGGAGGAAGAAGTTTTTGCAGAATTTTCCACAGTTATGTTAGAAGTCTTCCAAAGCCAGGTTCACCTCAAATACATTAACTGCATTTTAGAGCAGGTTGAAAAGGCATCTGCATCAAGCAGATGGAGTTGTTGCTGTTCAGAGGGGTTATTTTCCCCACAGACACCTTGAAGCCTCCACATTTCTGAGGCTCTGTGAGCTCCAGAACTAGGCAAAGTCAGTGAGTGGCAGTTCTACCTGTACAGGTATTTATAGCAGTACACACAAGGCCACTGTGGCTGCCTTACCTTCGAGGGCTTCCATGGGTATCCAGGAGGGTCAATTTGCAGAAAAAGCAGGAGTCAAGCTCATCTGCTAAAGCTCAGCAACAACTCACCTCGTGAACAACACCAGCCTCACCCAAATCATAATGTACCCAGCACTCCTTGGGAGAGAGCTCATCCTAAATTCCCATGTGCTACCACCTTCTCAGTCACTCAAAAACAGAGCCTTAACTTCATCTTTCTCAGGAAACAGTGTTTGACCAGACAGCCTTATGCTGGTGACAGTTTTCTGAGAGGCAGGGGAAGGGTCTATGTACATACACGCAGGATGAGGGATCCTACACTGGAGCCTGTTCCCTGTATCAGGTGCACATTCTCACTCTACTGAGCATCACACACAGGAAATAAAGGCAGATTTCTAGCTCTTTCATTACTTCCTTTTACTGTCCTGCTTATCAGCATTTCTGTCTGTGCTGACAACAGTGCCAATCAGATTGTAAACAGTTTTAATTTCATTTTCTGCAGCCTCAAGCAGTATCAGAGAAAAAGTTCTAGAATGATGGGAAGGAAACCTGCAGATTAGAGGGCAATCAGGAATTGCATAGAGTTGGAAAATCTGCCTAATTGCAGATTCCTTTCAGTTTTAAGCAAAGCAAAACATGCACAGCAAGGAAGAGGGGTGGGGAAAGGCGTGGTACCAGGAAACACTTTGGGGAAAATCCTACATCTAGTTTTTTTACAAGCTAACAGGAATCTGTGGGATAGTCTAGAGAAATCAGTGTGCAGCAATATACAGCCTTTCTGCTTGCAAACATACCTTTCCTCACGTTCCCTTTTCTGTTTACGAGCATGACGGTCCATCACACTAGTTTTAGTCCTTGTCTTCTTCCAGGAGTAGTAAAATTTCACCAGGCTGGCTATTGATTTGTCAGGAAGCTGTAAATTAAACATGTATCCCTTTATATGTTTATATGTAAAGTATCCCCAGAAGCTCACATGCAATTGGTCTGTTTTTGTTAAGGAACATCTGACCTCTCTAAACTGGATTGTCTCAGGCTCGAGCAAAGCAGTTCCACAGCCTTTCCAAAAATCATCTATGGGGGAGTGTTTCAGGTTAGCGCCTACTATTTAGGACACCAAAATCTCTGAAGAGCATCTCAGCAAGTCTCCACTCACCAGCCAAGTAGTTGGTTCCCTTCAGAACAGAGTAACATAGCAAGAGCAAACCCAAAACGAGGCCTTGCAACTGAGATAACAGTTTTAAAAGCCGACAGACAGGTGTAAACAACTGCAGGAACTGCTTAATTGCAGACTACATCCTAAGCATATCTTTGATGTTTGGTTAAATAGGTTTATTCACAAGATGAGTCTATTCATAAAGGTCTCAACAAAGGATGTTTTCAAAAGATGAAATGTTACTGTATTGGTGAATTGAGAACACAGAAAAACACAAGTCTCAGAATTATTTTTTTGTCCTCTTACACTAATGCCATTACCCTGTAGCTATGAATGAAAAGTCTACCTCCAAAAAGCATAAAAAAACCAAACTACTTTAATTCTCTACTTTTGAGGTACTCAACACAGATTAAAGGCCCTACACAGGACTTTCAAAAGGTAAAAGTCCAGCCTTTACTGCCAAATAAAACAAGTTTTAAAGTGTCTAATTAAGGTTGGAGGGCAGAATGGATGGGGCTTAAAACAAAACTGTGAGCAAGACCCAGATCTCTCTTATTCAGATTCTGCAGTTTAAATCTTCACTTGAGATAAGCCTGGTTCTCAAACTGCAGATTGACTTTAGGTTCTAATTACGGATCCCACCAGAACTACCACCCTGGCCCACAGGTGCGCACAGGCAGAAATCCATCTGTGCTGGCAAAGCACGGGTGCTGTGTTGATGTTTGTTGCCAATAGCCATGCAACAGGTTGGTATGCTGAAATTAAGAGTTCCATAGAACAAACCCAGGGACAAGGCTGTTTGTGACAAATACCACTTGGCTACAAACCTGCGCTAAGAGTGCCAAAATATCAGAACCAGCTCTGGTAAATAATGTAACTTGCTCCTCATTCTCTGGCTTTGATGATTTCTCCCCTCAGTTCCAAACTGCACTAGTGCTAATGGGGCAGCATATACAAACTAACAACTGACATGCTCCCGAGCCATTGATTCCTGTCCCCTGCTAAACACAAAGCTTCAAGCCATTTAATTTGTTTCATGCAGGATGGCTTTCCTGGGAGCAACAGTTAAAAATTTCATTATCTAGGGAACAGTGTATTAGCTTGGCATCCCTGTATTGGAATGCACTTCGGTCAGGGACAGAGTCGTGCTTCTGCACATAAACCGAATGGAGAATTTCTTGCTCTAGCATTTAGCCAAGTAACAGGATGGGCTTTATGTTCTCTTTTTTCCCCAGGACACTGTCCTCCCCTTTTCTTCCTCTCTCTATATAAAAGCAGAGGAATAAACAAACTTCACCCCTCGGGAGTTTCACAACTCTCCAGACAGTTTTGTAAGTCCTGTCACCTGACACGAGGGAGTGGGAGACCCTGGGACTCCAAGAACATTTGGAAATTAATAGCAGCGAAAGAACATTCAAGGATGACATGAGGAGAACGAGCCTCTTCCTGCCACCCTTTTGAAAAGGGATCTGGCAGTTTTACTTCATCCTCAAAAGGCAAGTCACCTTTCACTTTTCAGCAGGACCAGCAACACAGGCATGTGCTTTTAAAGAGGCTGAACAGACAGACTGCAACAGCCTACGCTCACTTCAAAGGGTCACAGCCAATGGAACTGGGTCCTGCTGGAACATTCAAGAGACATTTTATTGAAGGAGAACAAAGAGCAAAGTTTGGTTCCCACCCAGGTGATGAACTTGAAGACACTCTCAAGATACAATTAATGAAAATTTTTACATCCCATTTTCTCTCTGTTTCAAAAGAAAATTGCACACTCCCTAGCACCTCCCTTTCAGGCAGAAATCTATCCTTGAAGTTTTCAATCACAGTTTAAAATAATATCATTACCAACCGAAAGTAAACAATTGAATGCTTGCAATGATGTATAAACCTCCACTGCAGCATATGCTCACAGTCCCAAATCACATTAAGAACAAACTCCATAGTTAAATAAATTTAATTCCTAAAAAGCAAGCTGTAAGAAAGGAAATCAACTTTGCACAGAGATGATCTTTACTCTGTGTGCAGGCACGTGTGTACAGACCACGCCTGAACTCCAGCTGAGACAAACACTACCATAGCACACAGGAGACTGAAAACTGTAATTTCCAACCAAAAAAATTGCACAGTCAAAGTTTATCCTGAGCCAGTAAAGCACTTCAGGAAAACACTTCTACAGAGACTCTGGAAACAATACTGTTTCTTTCTATTCATGGTAGTACTTTCCCTCTAACATTCCCCTTGGCTTGCTCCCTTCTCTCCCAAGAACACCAGACATGCATTCAGCACAATCAACACTGAAGATGACGGTCCCACTCTCTGTTCTGCTTTCTCACTCCTGTGACACCACTTACCATCTGCTGGATCCTGTGGAAGGTTTTCCCATGGAAACTGAAGGCCTGTTCAAACAAGACCTTGTCTTCCACTGTCCACTCATCTGGGAACGGAGTGAAGTTTGGCAGATCTGCCAAAGACTTCTCGATGTTGTGCTTGTGCCAAAACAGCATCCCAAGGGCCTAGAAACAATACAGACACCAAGGGGACAATTGTAATCAAAAGAAACAGTACTTGAAGATGGAAAGGGAAAGCTACATTTTTCTCAGGCAATATATTAGACATAATTTCAATTCTCGGCTAGATCAAATGCGAGAAACCTGGAACCTGAGTGCGAGAAACCTGAATCTGACTCCCACCTAGGCTGTGAAGACCAGCCTGAAGTTTATCAAAACCATACAGGTAGTCACATAATAAGAGAGTAGCAACAGAAAGGTGGGAGAAGAAAATCAAAGAATTACTGCAACTTTACTGATCATGGTATGAATAGGAAAGTTAAGCAAAGACTTGAGAAAGTCTACCTAAAAAACAGACTGGACAAAAGGCAGCTTCTTGCCAGTGCTGAACTCTATTTCCTGGCAATCGGGAGGATGTTTTAGTTGACTGGAGGTTTTTATGGTTGTTTAGAGCTCTTTTTCTGAGGAAAAGGGGGAAAAGGTGAAGAGGATGAGAGAAGAACTTGAAGAAGGAAAGGTAAAGCATGCACAGCCTTGACTTTCTGCTAAAACATCTCTGGCCCAAAGGAGGAAAACAATCTTACTCATTTTGGGGGCTACTCATTTGTTCCCTTGGGAGATGCTTTTTTGACTGCTGCAGTCTCTCTTTCTCAGTTCCAAAGACAATGTGTATGTGCTGCACTTCAGCACCTGCAAACCACTCTCCCCCTGCTGCCTCAGAGATGCTCACGTGCACCCCCTCTCTCCCAGGGGTGCACAGGCCCTGTGTGTTATGACACATCACTACCTCTGGCATGCCAGCAACCACTGCGAGTCATTCTGGGAAGGCCTGCCTCTGCAGAGCTGAAAACCAGCCTTTCACAATGGCTGTGAATTGAAAACAATCCTAACATGCTGAGTTAAACATAAGAGTAATCTGCTCATCATATGCAAACTCAGCTCAGGTTTCACAGCCACAGTCACCCTCATCCAGTAGTTTCACCCTGGCTGCTCGTCATTACAAAATCCTTCCAAATTTGGGGTTTCCCCATAATGATTTGCTATGCAAAAAGCAGTTCCTTTATGGGATCTTCTGCCCCTGAGATTCTTCAAAAAGTATGCATATAAATGTTAGTTTTATCCAAGGTCTTGCTCAAACCCTGCTGGCCTCTCAGTGCTGCCCAGACACTCTTTTCTTCCTTCTGCCACCATGCAGAAAAAGTAGTCTTGGTTGCAGCACAGGCACTTCAGATATCACAGGAGCCACACAGCCACTCTAGCAAGCATGGGGCCAAAGAAACCATTTTGCAGTCACAAACGACTGAGTTTTCAATCCCCTGCCATTCTTTTCAGCTTCGGACACAACCTATACCAAATATCCTCAAGAGGAAGCAAGGGAAAAAACAAGGAGCAAGATACTTTAGGAGAGCAGGGTAGCATTACCGCTGAGACGCTAGCAAGGGCTGAGGGGACAGCTGCTTACACAAAGCCAAAAGTAAACAAAAGGGTTTTCCTCATAGGTTTGTTTAACAGGAGAGCAATATCCCTCCTGTGCACCATGATGCCCTAGGAGAACTCTGCACTCATACACAGCTTTCCCAGACTCCTTTGTCCCAGGGTGTCTGACACAGGCTGGCAGGAAAGCACAGCTCACAGCCAGACTTACTGCAGTGATTCCAAAAGCCTGTGACTGATACAGCTCAGCACAACCACTGACAGCTGTTTTCAGCACCAGCTGAAGTAGGCTTGCCCTGCCAGAGCTCACTGGCCTGCAGGAGCCTGCCCTTTGCCTGCCCTCCAGCTGGTGAGGCTGCAGGGACTCCCAGCAGCCCAGCCCCAGCCTCCAGCCATCATCCAACAGCAGCAGAGCCAACAAGAGGGCACTGGGCCACAGGCAAGGGGAGAGAAAGGACAGAGCCGGGAGCTGCACGTGGCAGCTGGATGGGAACACTGCTGGGCAGAGGAGGCCCAGCACCCTGCCAGCAGCTCACCACTACCTTCAACACACTGGCACCTCTTAGTCTGCAAAGGGAGGTTTTGGGCAGCAGGCACAGAAGGAAGAACGGGAATCTCTGTGCGATGACTGTCAGCCAAGTCACCTGGACAGACATTCAAAGAGACTGGTTGCTGGGGGGGATGCACACATGGGAGAGGGCTGCCTTGGCCAGCAAAGCTCAGAGACTGAGGCCAATTGCTAAAGCAAGCTCTGACTGGCTTCCAGGGAGTCTGTATCAGTTTCTCCAGCCAATGGCAACTCTGATGATACCTGCTGAAAACAGTGTCCCTTGGTGACACAACAAACCATCCCAATTTGAAAGCCTTGACACTTGTCCCTATAATACAAAATGAATACGTGCCTTCCAGAGCAATACATAAGAGATCCTCTCCAGTTATTTCCAGAAAGTGCCTAGTGTAGCTGTCTAGGAAACCTCAAAAGACCTTGAAAACGTGTTTAACTCCAGAGTATTATCTGAGAGTGCTACAGAAGGAATGTGAAAAATTTTAGAAGTAGGGACATTTTTACAAGTTGCTCAGCCACTTTACATCCTGGTCTGGTGAGTCCTGCAACTTCTACTGCACACAGAGGAGGAAAGAAAAATGGAGAAAAAGTGGGAGGTCTATATTTCCAACATTAAAAGGAATGCAAATCTCTGTTAGCTAAGTTTTCCGAATGGCAAGAATTCAGTGGTTTCTTTAAAAAAATCACAAGCTTCATTTTGATTAGTATTTTGTATTGGCCTATACTTTTTAAAGATCACTTCTTCACTAAAATAATGAAACTCATTTCTATTACTCCATGACGATCTCTCTCTCGGCAAATATTACCCACAATATCCAATATTAGGGTATACCCATATCAGCTGAAGAGGGTTACCTCTTATCTTTATGTACATTTTCAATTCACAGCCTTTTGATTCCTTCATGTTCCTTCTATTGCCATTTTCTGCAAACTACAATTGTCAAGTCTGATCATTCCTAGGTTTGCTGGAAGTTTTGCTAGCTATCTCAATTTCCATGTTCTTGTTCAGCAATAAGTCTTTTTCTGTATAAGTATCAACCACTGAAAGTCTGACTCAAAGAAGACAGTACAATCATTTAAATAAGAAGTCCTTGCCCATCCGAATCATTGGTTTCTATGCTCACAGCCTCTGCCTGAACAATTTCCTATCTTTCAAGTTCTTGCAGAATCAATCCTTTTATAGAGACAGTATGTGACTTGTCAATACAGTAAGTAATGAGATCCCCTGCCTTCCCTTTCCGGGCAAGTATTAGTGCATAAGGAAACTCCACAGAATTCAGGAAAGTTTCCCAGGCACGGATCTGCTCATCTCCCCAGTGAGTGTTGAAATCAGTGTTAGTTGACACAGGAAAGATTAGTACACAATCCAAGACCACAGGGAGTAAAGAGGACGCCTGCTCCTAAGATCAGGATTCCCATCCTTAGGCTACAGGTGCTAGCTAACGTCAGTGACAGCTGGCAAAGTCACCCACCATTACTGCACTGACAGCCAAGGAGCTCATCTATGAAATGCAAAATGATTTGCAATACAGTTTTAAGGTAAATAACCGTGGATATTGGTTTGCCTCAGAAAAGCATATGATGGTTCAATAGCTCATTAATAACTGCCAAGACATCCATGAAGCAGAGATGGAGCAGTCAGCTGGAAACTGCAATGCAATCAAGCAGCTGTCCAAAGACAAGCTGATCTTTTTAGCGTTGTTTAAGAGTTCTCGAAGTGTTCCAGAGGTAGTCACCAGAGGAAGCACAGCCAAACTCTGTTAGGAACTACAATGGCTTTGTTTTTCTTCTTTTGACTCTTCATGTAAAACTAGGGGTGAATTCCATATCCCCAGAAAAAACTACAGGTGAACTCCATATTCTCAGAGCACAGGTTACTATTAGAACAGTCAGTTTTGGGACAAGTAGGAGAGGACAAAACACAGTCGGTACAGAAGGGAAGAAGTAGTTCTAGCAGTTACTTTAAGTCATGTTTTAATACATGCTGAGAAATATTTTAAACTAAGGTAAGTATTAAAATAGTTATTACCTGCTCCATATTGTATCCATGCTTCTCTTTAGCAATGGCAATATATTCATCCACTGAAAAACAAACAGAAGGTATAAGAGCATTTCATGTAATAATCTCATCTCCTCTGTCCTTGCCCTTCCCAGTCTAAAAGTCAGTCCTTCACACAAAACTCTCATGAACAGCTGTGCTGTTTTCAACAATTCAGGGAAGTAAGGAAACAAAAGAAAAACAATAGTCACCATGTAAACTACTACATATTTTCTTTAATAAGCCTAGATGATGTATAACATCAAATCCAGTTCCAATACGTTTGAAATGCGGCATATAGTATTTCAGAACTTGTTCACCAAAACTGTAGATATGACTGTGTCAGCTACTTTTTTGGGGGTCTATGTTTTGTTGTGGTTTTTGTTGGTTAGTTGGTGGGGGTTTTTAATCCTCCAAAGCAGTTATCTTCTTAAGAAACATCTTCAAACACAATCCATACCTTCCACTACTGCCAGAGTCCTAGTGTTGCACATCCACCGCAGATATCTTTGCAAATTTTTCAACTCTTAGGCCTCAGCAATATTCACCTTGGACCAAACTTCACCCCCCCCATGTATTATTAGGCTCCATAAGCTTTTAACTTTTACAGTGTAAAGATGCCCTGAGGAGTTATATTTTGTATAAATGGGTCTAAAACCCAAATGTCTCTTTCATTGTGAGTGACTGAGCTTACATTATATCCTACAGCACTCATTGGAGAGGACTGGATCAAAGTCAGTACCAGTGGTGGTGTTCTGAAGTCTGTGCCCCTGTGCTTGGTCATTATTTGCCATACTGTAATGATAACACCCTTGAAAATAAAAATTCAGTCTAAAAGGTGAGACTCATACTTCACCTAATGGAGTGGAAGATGCTGGAAGCACTAGCTGTCCCAAACGTGCTAGTATGTGGTACACATAGCCAGAGCTCTTATTCTTCTACAAATTTTTGACTTCATGAAAAATCATGAACTCAAAAATCATTCCCCCTTCCTTTTCTACAGCTACTCAGGGAAGGATGCAAGCAAATTCCTGTGCTGAGCCCCAGACTCATGGAGAGGATGCTCAGCACCTCTGGTAGGAAATGGTTCTGCTCCCTCTGCAGCTAAGGAAGCTGTATTTCGTTCCCTTGGTTTGGGCCTCAACTTCAGCTCTCAAGTATGCTTCTCCCATGTTTTCTGCCTCTATGAAAACTTTCATGGAACAGCATGGCATTTTCTAAAGCATTTTCTTCAAGTTGGGATAGTCCTCAATTCTTCCTTCAGAACTAAGCAATAAGCTCAAAAGGTACTGGGAAAACAGAAAGGATAAATCAGAAAACACAGAGCAGCAGAGCACCAGACCCTCATTTTCAGCTTGTCATTAATAACAAGAATTTAAATCTAGGTACTTGAAGTAGACATCCCATCTTTAGACTAGTCCATATGACTTGATATCAATGCCAGACCTTCATTTGGAAAGGAAAAGCATGTATTAATTTTTGCAAAAAAAAGCATTGCAAAAGAGGGCTTTGCTAAGTGCCATGGAAAGGTCCATGAGAATATTAATACAGCCACACACTGTGGCAGGAGAAGAGCATGCAGCAAACACAGGCACATTAGAAAGGACATAGCTCAAGGTTCCTGTTCTTCCAAGCTCCCACCTGCACACTGTGGAGACTCCCAACAGGCAGATGAACGTGTTTGTTTATCCATGTTCTAGATACATTCAGTAAAAGTTTTATTAGCCCTTTGGAAAAAAGCATAGCCACAACCATTTGTTTGCACCACTGCAGCACCAATACACGTCTCTCCAAGACAACAAAATGTTTCTGAGGAATCTGTTGAATTGGGATAAAAACCATCCCTTCTCGCAAATAACTTTTTCTTGCACAAGGCAAACAAAATGTAGTTGCAAAGGCAGTGAAGGTGACTGGAACAATGACAGAAACTTCCTAAGCTGAATTCACTGCATTGGCTAATAGAACATCCTGAGGGTTACACTAAAGGCCAGTACAAAACTCGAAAATGAGCTTTGCCACAGGAAAAAAACCCTTGCAAAACCACATCCCAAGGGGAGAACATGATCCAGGAGGGCGACACAGGGTAAACAGGGACAAAGAGAACTGCCTCAGACACACACCATCCCTTCCCTTCACATGCTAAACAGGGCAGGGAACACTAGCAAGATGTGGCCGAAACAGCAAGCTCAGGTGCTTTCAGAGTTATAGAGGGCTATAAAACTACACCAAAACCAAAGGCTGCCAGGAAACCCTACATGATTTGGATTCCTTAAAACAGGTATTGTACATGCAGTGTTATATATTTTGTCTAAGGAGGAGGTGAAGGAAGGAGGGAAAGGAGCTGAATTCCCTGAAGTCCAAGGCTGAACGAAGCTCCTGAATGCTAAGTACTGCTGCATTAACTACCTCACTTTCACTGTAGAAGGATCTACAGTTCCTCATTTGATTTCAGCATCTTACCCTTTAATACATAGAGAGGAGGTCGTTTTCCTTTCCAGAGTATTACCCTAAATCAGATGCTGTAAGCAATGAAAATTCACAGCCTCCCCCCTCCTCCTGCCCCCAAACAAATGATTACAGCTTTTTCTCTCCTAACTGAGCAAGAATATTAGCAAGGTCCCCAAGTATCAGTAGGATTTTTCTTCAATCAAGTCAATACACCACTGAGCCCATCAGTAGATTATGAGTGGCTGGACACCACGAAAGGAAGCAAGATGCTTTTCCTGTCACAGTAGGCTCTATAACACATCAGTATTACATCTCATTATTACAGTGGAGGAAAAGAAAAATAAGAAAAAGGCAGTAAACTGGCCACAAGCACACGACAATGGTCCTTTTATACACCAGGACAGTGATTGTGAGTGAAGGAAGGACAAGGAGTACCCCACCACACACTTCCCTTGGCTTGTTTCCTGCCCACTTACTGACAATCTAACTCATTCTGCTTGTCATTTCTTGGCTAATTGCAGGCTCACTTGCTTTGATGCTTGCACCATCTGAGAGGTATGACAGCCCCTTGAGCAATCCTTCCCACTGCTCTCTCTTTACCATCCCCCTCCATATGAAGGAAGCAAGGAAGAGCATGGCACCATCCGAGTCACAGGATCCCTTTAGTCTCCCATACCAGAAGAGCCTGGAATTGCCACAAGGTTTAATGCTTTACATGCCACACCAGATAAATAAGTGCCCTCTTCCATCTCTGCCTTTCCCATGCACCCCTAGCAAGCACAGGGCAGCAGGCACGTGAAATTCTGCACCACTGCATTTCAGTGGCATTCAGTCACACTCAGTGTGCAACCCAGCAACCTGTTTAGACATCACAGTTCAGAGCCAGAGGAGCCTGGGGCAGAGCCCTCCTCATACCAGAGGAGACAGTTTGCCAGCACAGCTCTTCGCTGCTTTCCAGAAGAGACTAAGCAAGAGCAGCAAAGCAATCCCATCCCATTTCCCCCGGCGTAAAATACACCACCGCGCATTCTTTCTACCAGCGTAACTTGTCCTGAAACAGGGTAGACAAAAGTATCCTCCCCTCTCGTCCAACTCATTTCCCTACGCCAGAAAGATATTTCAACATAGACCAGGACAAAAATACAATGGTACTGGAATAGAGACAATTGTGTGACACAGGAGAAGCATTGCTCCTGTGAAGGCTCTTGTTGCTACTAGAAACCAGATGGGGGGAGGGACAGAAAAGAGAACCATAAACTGGTACTTCTTTACCTACTTGGCTACATTTGTTTCTTTGCACGCATTTTAGCTGTGTGCAGGTGACCAGGAATCCCCCTGTCCACCCATACCCAAAACGGAGCGAGCACTGGCCCAAAGAGCCCTTTCCTACAGCCAGTCATGCTCAGGAAGGCAGAAGCAGCACAAAGGCAGGGATGCAAAGGGAACAGAGCCTCACATAGATGCTGTCACCAGCAAAGAGGGGCACAGAGCGCTCAGATCCTAAAACACACCTCTCCCAAATATGAGATGACCAAAGGACTCCGGGTGCAGCACTAACACAGAAAGGGATAACGGAGACAGGAGGGAGTGGGAAAGGAAGCAAAGATGTTTACCCTCCCCCTGCCATCTAGAGAGCAGAGTTTGACCAAAATGGTGTCATCAACTCTCCAAATTTTGTGTTCTTGTTTCCAGCCACCTTTCTGATAAACACTTCTGCTAACCAACTCTCTGCAAGAATTCTTCACTATAGGCAAAAGAAAGGGGACCCTCTTGGCTGATAGAGGGAAGAAGGAACAAGAACAAACTACTGCATTGCTGATTTTCAGTCCCGCATCCTTGAACACTGAACTGAGAGATATAAAACAGGAGCATTAATTTCATGGGGGCAGGAGAACCCTGGAAAGATAAATGCCTGAAAATAATGACTCCCCTCATCACCATTTGGTCACATTTCAACCTCTGCAAGTGGGTCTTTCTGAAGAATTTCTCCCCCCTGCCCAAATTGCTTCCTAATTATCCCACAAGGATCACATTATGTTCAGCGGACTTCATGACCCCAAGGAGGGTTTGCAGCATAAGTGAGTGTGCTAAAGCCTATAGAAAGCAACAGAAATGCAGAGGTAGGGCTGTTGCTGCAACCTCAGTTCACCCCTATTAGTAGGGTACTGCAGGAGCTCTGAACACTTTGCATATTACGTGATGCAATACCCTGACAGAACAGGGTGAAATGAGGACAAAAGCAGCATCCTTTGCAGCCTCAGTAATGTGCTTCACAGGGTTTGATCAATGTTGGAACCTGCAAGGAATTCTGGATGCTGCTATACATCTCTCCCTCCCCTCCATCTCCCTGAAGAACACAGTGGGGGGGAAAAAAAAAAATAAAAAAAAAAAGTCAAGACCCAAACCAAACCAATGCTATATAAACAAAATAAAGACATGTAGACATACACATGAAATTTTTTCCAGATTTCAAAACACAATTATGAGGGTACACAAACAACTAAACACAGTTTTCGCCTTGACTATAAAAAATGAGCAGCTGCATTGCCGTCCCGCTGCCCTGGCAGCACCAGTGGAACACTCCTGCCACCTCGTGGTCCCAGCTTGGGAGAGGAAGCTGCCAAAAAAGCACACGAGTTTGGATAACCTGTCTCCCTAAAGTTTGCTGCAGCTGGAAGCAGGGGAAGCCGGCAGAGATCAAAGCCTGAACAAAATCACTTAAGAGAAAACAAAATCCACTTGATCTTAGAGGTTTTTCTAACCTTAACCATTCTGTGTTTCTATTCAAAAGATTCTTTTGCCTTGGCAAAGCTATTTCCTCTTCTTGGCATGATGTGATATGTGTAAAAGGCAGGAGAAGAGTACAGAGACAGAGCACAGATGTGTTGTGTCCTGTGCTGCACCCACCTGGACAGGCACACAGCTTCCTTTAACACTGTCTGTAGGAACAGAGAACACCAGTTACACAGACACAGAAGCTACTTAAACATCACTTCATGCAACTGAAGGCACAAGAATATTTAGGCCTCAACTTCCATTGTATCTGCAACAGGTGAGGAAAAAGTCTGGAGGCAACTGCAAGGCAAAGGAAAACCTACCTTAATTTAACAGGAGCAAGAGAAAATTTGGTGCAGCAAGGCATGGTAACTCCACAGTATATATCAACCTCCCACCCACTTACCTCCCTGTCGCTCCAATTTCACTTGTATATCAATCTCTTGTCCACACACCAAGGACCACAGGCCACTGTATTAGAAGTCTCCTATGACAGCAGGACCAGATTAAGAACCTCTATCCTCCATCTACCTCTTTCCACCTGGGAGCACAAACACTTGCCTGGACCTCCAGGGAACCAGACCTGCAAACTGTACCACCTGAAAAAACCTCCCTCAGCACATCAGTTTCATCACTCAAGTAGGAGTTGAAGCCATGCAAGCACTGAGTGGTGGCTGAAAGTAGGGAGATGCTCTCATCTCCCCGGAGGGGCAGTCCTGGAGCCTCCTGTCAGCAGCCCTACCTACACAGGCTTCTCCTCCCTTCTCCACCAGCCCCAGTGCTTTACACTCTTTCTATGTTTATTCCACGTTGTTTACCATACAAAAATCACTTTGGTGGTGGGGGGGGGGGTGTGTCGGTGTTACACAAGTCTGAGGAGAGATGAGCCCTCCTATTTCCAGCAAGGGATGGGACTGGCTCAAGCCAGAAGTGCGACTCATTCCTTCCCCCAGCACAGCACAATGGCAGGGGTGGAACAGGCACGGCCATATAAATTTGCATTGGTGGCTGAGGAAAAAGTTGCTCATTAAACCACACCTTGAGCCTAAAAACTGCAGTCTCAGAGAGAATAAAGCCAAGGAATAAAATGGAGTGCCCTGCTGCTGGGAGATTTGTCCCTTTAAAAACCCTAGTGCCTACCAAAAGCTTCCTTTGTCACACAAAGGCAACCTGTCCTGAAGCAGTGAATAATAATAATAATCATAATCTGCATCTGCCTTTTGATGTTGCTATACCAGCTAGAAGGCTGTTCTGCAGACATAGGTGTATTGACAAATTAGCATAGTTTTTGTAGCTTGTGAAAACTATATTAAAGTCTTTACCAGGAAAGGATTTTTGCTAGCAGACACATTACTTTTAAAGCTTCTACCAATACATGTTCATTCCTGAAGTTGCACCCTCAGCTGATACCATCATATCAAGAAAAGGCCTAACACACTGTGCATATATGTGGACCAGTGTATTAATGAGGGTCACCATAAGGAAAGACATATCTGATGCTCTCTTGTTCTCTGTTGCTGCTGTTCTCCCTCAGAAAGGCCATGTGGATGCCCATTGTGAGGACATCCATGGAGGATCCTCAGGAAGAAAGACTGCTTCTTATACATCCATAACACTCAGCCCTCAGTTAGAAATTTGCTCTGCTGTAGCACTGAACACCACTTTACTGAAGGGATGGCACAGGTTTAAATATCTACAGAGCCCTGGGTACCACAAGCCCAGGTGTTCCCATATGTACCACAGAGGAGGATGAGAGAGATCTGACAGGGCAGTAACAAAGAGGAAATGCTCTCTCTGGGACAGGGAGAGCCACACTGGATCACCTGGGGACCTAAACCATGACCATATGGCATCTGAGCATGGCTATCGTTTAGGAGTGAAAACCTAATTGTAAATCAGACACAGACACTGTACTAAATCTAATTAGCCAGAGCAATTGATACTGGGTTCAAAGCCCATGTAAGAACATAAAACTAGAACACACTAGCTTCTGGAGGGAGGAATATTTGTTCCTAGACATGACCTTCCAAGACAGAGACAGGAAGTTATAGACAGGATAAATGCACATAGCACACGCCTCAACAACAATGTGAGTTTATAGCAGAACAGCTCTTTGCATTATTCAGTACAGTGCTCTCAATTCAGTCTGAGAAGCCCTAAAGCCAGATTTATTCTGCTGTCAAACCATGGCTTGAGTTCACTCTACTGGGAGGTTATAGCCTTGGATTATACACTTCAAGTACAGGCAGCAACATGCCCAAGCAGTTCAAGTAGTAACATTATCAATATAGTTGTGACAAGAGGCAATTGTTAAAAAAAAATTAATCATCTTGTTCAGTGCAGGGGATGCTAACTTTGGTTAGAAGAAACCTCCCTCATGGAGATTTTTCTTATGAAAATTATTATTCTCGCTCCTTGAGAACAACTGATCCAGCAAATCCTTTCCAAAAGCTAGAGTTACTAATTTGAAAAAAATACAGTTTGACACACACTAATAACAGAATCAGTATGGGAGACCACAGATTCACCCTACTAGCAGTCTAATACAAGGCTTCAGTACTCTGTCTAGGAACCTTCTCAGCTCCTCATCCTCATCATGATATATACACTGAAATTCTTGGTTTGAAAAACAGTCAGCAAGAATACCATTAAGCATCATCAACCAACCTGCTGCCAACCAGCTTCAGAAGCCACCAAGGAATATCCAGACCCAAAACCCTCTAAAGAGGGTGAAACGTTCCACAAGGTCCATTTTCCTCCCTCAGTAAGATTTTGAAAGCTCCTGTTTAAAACCAGAATTGTTATATTCTTTGTTGTTGTAGGAATGCATACTAATGAAAGCCCTATATCAGAGCCAGGCCTCCTAAACAGCATGTTTAACTTGACTTCCCCATGACATGAGGGGGCACACACAAGGGGTATGTGAGAGCAGAATAGCCATCAGCTCATTATTATTGTTACCGATAATAAAGCCTGTGACAAGAGAATAGAAGCCACACTGGCTCCCTTTATATTGGGCACAAAAGCAAAAGAAATGATCAATTTGTCCCCTAGCTACCTCCTTGAGGGATGTCACTTGGGCAGAAGGGAAGCATCGGGCTGGTCAGCAGGCAGCCAAAGGCAGGAGACAAGTCTGAGTCACAGGGAGCTGCTGCCCCCGGCAGATGTGGATCACCCTGTGACAGACAGGTCAGCCTTCAGGAGACACTAACACTCCATGCATCCATTCTTGCACTTGTTTACTTCCTATGGGCTTCAAAGAAAAGAGGTGCAAAGATGTTTTTCACCTTTACAGGAAGTCCATGGAGAAAGATACTAAGCTTCCACAGCCAGATCTTGGACATCGCCCTTATAGGAGTCTCTAAACCAAAGTATTAGGGTTATGTTGACAGATATTAAGGTATTAAAAAATACATAAGAGTAAGGCAATTTAGAAAACAATCAAGTTACAAATTCATACAACATCTGTTGAAACATGGATTACATACAGACCCCTCAGCCTTCAAGGCTGACCTAAAGAAACTGAGCAGAAAAGCCTATGATAAAACCAGTGACAATGAATAGACCCCTAGAGTATCAGTGGTGGGTGGCCATGGCTTTTAGTCAAGATTTAGAAGCCTAGTCCTTACTATTAATCCTTGGAGTGCCAGAAAACTTGCTACTACCCTACCACAATATGAATCTGCACAAGAAACACATGGTCAGGAAAGTAACTTAACAAGGAGTGCAGAAATAAGAGTATAAGAAAATTTAACTAGTGTGAGTGGTTGCTAATTAGGGCAAATAATGCCACAGCAAGCACACTACGATGAGGGAAGCTCTGGAACATGTCCTCGAGAAAGCCTGGCTGCCCTGCCTGCTGCACTAGCACCTCTGTAAAGGTCACAGCTGGCAGCATATGAACTCATCAGAGCAGGCTGTTATGGCCATGAACTCCTCAAGCATTCCTCAGTGGAAACATCTCCCACAAGAGCTCCTCCCTGCCTGTGGCACAGCTCCCATCACATACCTATAAACATGCACTTCTGACTAACTTTGCTCTAAGGAAAAATTAAAACAACGACAAAAAAAAATAAATTTAGAAAGTTACCCTCCAGTTCCCTGACCCTTCTTAGTTTTGCTCACAGGTACAGTAAGAGACAAGAGGACAGAAAAAGAGACCTAGTCCTCTGAAATACCCCAAGCCTATCATTCCCAGTAAAACCAGTATGACTGGAGCACACTCAGCCTGCCCCAGGGCTGGGCCCAAGCAGTACAAAGTAGCTGCAGCCTGCTAGTTCTCGTCATACTGGTCCTACAACTCACATAGAGCCAGCTAGGCGGGCTAAGACTGCTCTCAAACCCTGTTCAGATCAAGGCTCGCTGCCAGGGTAACTCTTAACACAGCCATCATCACTCCATTACATCCACATCATCTTATCTCTAAACTTCTCTCAGGAAAAAAAGCTCCTTCCTAGTGCCAGCACCAGTTCAATCCCGCAGCAGCCACAGTCGTGGCAGTCGGCATTTTCAAAGTGGGTCATCTTGACACATTCAGAGAAGGTCTGGATCACACTGCAGTGAAAAGAAGGAACAAACAGGTGGCAGGAGAGAACAAGGCACATGAAGAAACTGGTGACTAACTCCCCCCTCCCAGCATAGCCGCAAAAACTCCTTCAGGATAACACAGGATACCTTAGATAAGACATCCTTTTCCTACATACTCTCCAACACATTCTCTCTCCTTCAGGTGTTTTTCATTTGAGAATTATAAAGAAAAAAAGAAAAACCAAACCAAAACACATCATCATAACCCCCTCTCCCCCGCCACAATCCATTGTGCCCTGGGTAAAATCCATCCCAAACACACACTCTAGTTCTCTCAAACTAAATTTCTATCCTGACTCCACTGCTGTGAAAGGGTTGAAATTTCATGTTAATTTAAATATGCATTCAGGATCCAGAAATATCAACCTGCAACAATAATGATGAAAGAGCTTTTCTGAGATTTCCACACAGCATTGCAACAACAACTAGCACAGCAGATGACAAACAACAGAGAAACTACAGTGAGGTTTGAGGCAACAGCCATCTCTGGGATACACCCATAGCCTCCGAAGCCTTTTTGCTATTCACAGCATTGCTACTGTAAGCATCAAAATTTGTCTTAGCTAAAATGAAAAACTGCATTCCTTCACCTTCATCTTTTGAGCATTTTCTGAAGAGCAGCAACTGCAGCTGCTGGGAGAAGTGGCCATGACTATTATTTCTACAGCGAAACTCAAGCAGAATCTCAATTAAACACAAGTTATCTCATTTCTGAATTCATGGAGTTGCATTCTTCAGCTACTGTATTTGCATCCAAGCTTCACAGCTGCCAGGTTCACTGCATAATATGAAATTTGGATTAGGGATAAACATAAACCAAATTCTGCTTTTCCATTAATCCTTTTTGCTGTCACTGGGATAGACAACAAACCAGTATTTCTAAGGAAGCAGCACATAAAACCAGCATAAACCTCAGTTTGGGGTTTTTGCTATCTTCACTTGAGTGAAAAAAGGTAACAAAAGGTCAGCACCCACCTTTGGGAGACAATCGCAATTCCTGGAAGTCCACCCCCCAGAGACCTGGAAGTCTTAGCTCTACCTGGCAGGTCTTTTATAAAGCTAATACTTCTACTACCACCAAAATACCCCAACACCTCAACAAGTAAAACTCTAGACACAAACAAGCAGAATACATATGGTCCTTCCTTTACAACCTCCCACAGCTCTTAGCCAGCCACAAAAAAACCCAACTGTGAGTTCAGCTAAGAGTTCCACAATACTTTTTTCTCTCTGGTGGCAAAGCCTAAGCAGCTCCCACCCTCCCACCCTGACCAAGGTGGTTGCACACTGTTGCTGAGCATCAACATAACCTTTTGCAGTTTTTGTTGTAAACCAGGTCACAGAGACAAGAGTTGGAGGGGAGAGGGGACTAAAAATAAAACCACAATTCCAACTGTTTCAAGGATCCTGTTTAGAGCATGATGGAGAGGAAGGACTTAAAAAGCAGCTGAATACACACCAGACTGTATCCTCTGCCTCACTGCTAATCTCTGAGGAGGGGTTCCTGTGTGCCAGGGAGGGGGTGACACTCAAATACCTCTGAAACGTTAATCCCTTCCATTTTAAATGCATCCTGTTAAATAAGGGCTTCATTTTCTAAAAGGAAGACTTTAAGATCAACACTTACCCCAGTCTACTCTCTCCCATTTGTGGTTTTCCACTCACATTTATTTATTGCCAGGGCACTCTACACCCCATGGAAAATGAGAGCTAATCATGATAGCTGATGGAGTTGTATGCCCACAGAATTCACAGGCCAGAATAAGTGAGCCAAAGGGGAAAGGCTTCCAAGCAGAAGCCCTTTGTAAAATAGCTATGGCTCAGCTACACACCAAAAACAGAGACCAGCCAAACAAATCATGATCAGACACGTGCAGCAACCTTAGAAGTAAAGCACATCCTTTACCCTGGCAGTCATTTCAAGTTAGAAAATTCAGATAAAATAGAATTCCAGGCTTGTTTTATATTCCCTTTAGAAGAAAAACTAAGGAGTAATCCAGAGTCCATTTTAAGCAAAGATTATCCCCTGAGCTAAAGCTGGAGATGGACTCCGCCACTTAAACCTGCAACCTGCCCTCAGAAATTTTGGGTTCACCTCATCACAACAGAGGACAGCTACCAAAACGCACTCTCACTCACAGAAGGCTGCTGACACACTAATGACCAGGACACACTTTAAAACGTGGTTGGGACACAGGTTTTTGAGAACCTGAATGCCAGCTCAGAGCTTCTTAGGGTGGAGCACCACACTCTTCCAAACAGTTATCCAGCCTGTGGCACAGTTAACTAAACCTTGCCCATCCAAACACCACAGGGTTAATATCCTTAGTAACCATAGCAACCAGCACTTCTTCCTCCATCAGAGCCTCAGCTGGCACATTACTGCCTTCCCAGCATCAGGTTTTGCAGCACATTTAGGGACCCCTCCCTTTCCCCCAGCCACAGAGTTTGGCCAAGCACATCAGATGTCAGAGCACTCAGATGTTTTACTTAATTCTGGCATTTCTCTATCCCCATGTCCCCTGGGCCTTTCTACTTCCTCTCCAAAGGAGAAAGGAGGATATCTGAATTCTCTCTGTGTGCACCAAGACAGGCGTTAAGGTAAAGCAGGGAACCAGCTGCAGCCTTGAAAGAAGAGATGCCACAAAGAAATGGAGGAAGGGGCTGGTGAATGTCCAAAGCTGGCAGTGCAAATCAACTATCAGGTCAAGCAGAAGCAGCACCGCAAGACCAGAAGATCAAGCTGCCATCCCCAGCTCACTGTCCCATGGTCATTAGGGACACTGCCTGCCTGTTCAGTGACACTCCATAATCTGCAAATCCATGGGAGGTATCCACCAAGACATCAGTAAGAAAACTAATCTCCCAACTATTGGCATACATATTCTGTCAGGGAGAGAGTAGAAAAATTACTTTCAAAGCAGAGCTTACCACTGGCAAAACAATACATCTTTCCCCCTTGTAGTTCACCTTTGAATTACAGATGCATAAAAGCAATCAACACATTCCACCCGCTCGCCTGGTGTCCATCCCTCGCTCCTGGGCAGCTGCAGCATGCCAGCACTTGCTCATTTCTAAACCAACCCAAAGTCATTTTTATGGTTCCACTCACTGGTGCACTTGGCACAGAGAGAGACACTGCTGTTTTATTAATAGCTTCATGCTGGCCCAGCTCTGTCCTGGGCAGGGTTTCCACAGCACCGTTACAATGCATTTTTCACTATTTCCCCTCCTCCTTCCCCATATACCACTCAAGGAGAGCAGATGCCCGTCTCCCACCTAGCTGTTCCTGCTCCTCAATGTCACCTTGCTCAAGGCATCATTCTTCATCCTCTCTCCCTGTCTCCTTCCCCACCCTCTGTGATAGAGTCCCAGCACAGCCAGAAGTGCTGCCCTCCATGGCACCAAGTCCACAGACAGCCTCTCAGGAGCCTCACTTCAAGAACAAGCTCTTTGTAAGAGGTGTGACACACCAGCCACAGCACAGGGCATTTGAAGCAGAGCTGGAAGGAGAACACAGTTATTTTAAGTCCAAATGTTCAGTTACTGCACAATGACATTTCTTTCTTTCTTCTTTAAAAGACACAGGACAAACTTCTAGCTTTGGGCTAACTTTGTGACCTACTCATTAATGGTGGCACTGCTGTGCAAGTGACCCTTCAAAGGCAGAAGTCTGGAAGTAGATGGACTATGCTGGCAGCATTCAGCTCTGGTATTAATATGGGCAAGGCAGTAAGTGGTTTGTATCCAGAACGAATGGTTAACAAGGCACAGGATAAAATAAATTAACAATATGCCAACACACACTTCTGTTTTCATCTTCTCTATTACATCCATCATTTCATGGCATCCAGGCAAAAGGTTTCTCCAGTGTGATTAAAACACTGCTTCAGCATACAGGGTGCAGGGGATCCAAACAAGCTTTTAACTGATTGTGTGAGCCTGAAGCATCAGGTATGCAGATATCCACCAGGTTTTGGCTGACACACTGGTCTTTCCAGGATTCCTTTCAGCACCTTACAGGAGACACCCCACCCCCAACCTCCAGCAGTTCAGCCAGCCTTCTGCCAAACCAGTCAGGTGCACTGCCCTGAGCATTGTCACAGATCTGCTTGGTGGTTTTCAGCACGGATTCACCTTTAACAGAGGTGGCTCCCAGGAGTTCCACTGATTGCACTGAACTCTCCTGCTCACAAGAACTCCCAGGTCACTCTGAGGGAGAGTTAACGTGTGCTGCACTAACTTCCACTGTCACACTGAGCCCCAGCCACAGGATAAGAGTCCTGTGGCTTACAGGCACAGGATGGATTAAAAGCTCTGGAGTACAAAGGAAAGTAATCACAGGTACCAACACACTGCTGATTGGAAGGATTTGTTCACCCACACTTCAACCTGAACAGCAGCGTTAAGAATGGATGTGCTAGCTAGGACTCACAGTATTTATAGTCCAAGGAGCTACACCAACCTGCTGGAGACCACAGCACCATCTATGCGCAATTTCACACTGCCAGTGAATATCCCACACCAAGGATAATACACACGTCACAAAAATCCACGGTGTAAAAAGGCATCAAGAAATAGACAATCCACCACTTCCTTGGATAATTTCCAGGACTCAGCCACAAAAAAAAAAAAAAAACAAAACACCTACCAAGGCAACATCACACTCTGACATTTCATTTCAGTCCATGTGGACTTATTTTGCAGCCATCTATTTGTATTATGCTTGTCTCTTACTATGTCAAAATTTCCCTCTGAGAGCATAATTGACAATAGTCCCCTTTCAGCCTCTTTTCAGTAAACTAAACAGATGGAGTTTGGTTCATCTTCAGTTTCCAAAATGCTTCAGTAGCTCCTGTCTCCATCCTTTTCTCAGTTTTTGAACACTAAAGCCACTATTCCAAGGTTCATTTTCCTGAATGCTGCTGGGTGCAGAAGCAGCAAACTGTTCCAGTGACTACCTCACTCTTTACACCCACATCTTCTACTGGGTCAAGCAGGACACTGGGAAGCTTCACTGAATTACTTGCCCACTGTTTTCCCAAACCTGCTCATTTCTTTCCAAGCATCAGCCTTCATGTAGAAGGCCAGAGCTTTCAGTACTGAGATTCATAACCCTGCAGTTGGGTCATTAAGAGCCCATTGCATTGGCAGCACTCCAGGTTAGGAAAAGACCCAAAGCACTCTACAAGACTGTCAGTAGTATTAATTTTATTTACCACCTTGTCAGTCTATGGGTCATCAACAATTCTGTATCAATTCCCACATCACTGATAGAAATGTTGATCATCAGCAGTCCTCTCACATATCCCCACAGACCCCATTTAATTAAGGCTCACTATCAGTGATGCCAAGACTTGTCAGTGAATTCAAGAGTCACTGAAGAGACCTCCTGTCCCCTGATGTTCTTTCATCATAAACCATAAAGCCAGTTAGGGAACTCTGCTTGTAATACATTGAGTAAGTGCTCTACAGCCATTGCAGAGCACTGGTGTTTTGGAGGAGGTTAGCTTCTTTTTGAAAGGAAGGGGGACAGAATCAGGCTGTCGTGCAAGCTGCCTTGAATACATTAGAGCAACAAACTTATTTCTACCAAAATCAATCCATTTCTAATCCAAAAAACCTTCAGCAGAATTTGTTTTTCACAGTTCACTGTTAAGCAATGCCATGTAGAGACAGGAATAACTGAGTCCTTGCAGCAGAATCAGCTCAAACTGACACAAGACAATGCAATGACCAATCAGCTCCCTGTTCTCTCATTCCCTGGACTGCTGCCCTCTCCCCATCTGCTGGAGTTTGCCTGCCGCCCCAAGGTCTCCTCAGCCATTCCAATGCTCCTTTGTTTTTTCCACTGCTACTAGATGCTTAATTTCACAACTCCATCCCTCTGTATCAACCAGGCACCTGGGAGGTATTTTGTGTGTCATATATCATGCAACAGTCTCATACTTCACTTCCTCAAATTCCCTATGAAATATTTATTAATTTTTTTCTATGCCTTTTTTGGAAGATTAAAAAACTGATGACTCTATACTCTTATTATAATTTTTAGTACTTTAAGAAATTTCTTCTTGCCTTCTTATATTGATATTGGTTTCCCCAACTTTTTTACTGTACCAACGTCAACTGCCACCTAGTTTTTATTCATCAATGTCATACAACTTTTTCAATTACCTCCTGGGTTCATGACATCTCAGCAGATATTACATCCTTTCTATGCCCTAAATGAGCATATTTTTGTGCCAATTGCCACAAAATACTCAGTCACATATCATTTTACTCAATTCCACATATCTTCCCTCCTCTTCCTCCTCCATTCCCTCTTCTCTGCTTCCTATCAGGCAGGAGTTAAACATTAGAAAGCTGAGCCGAGATTCAAAAGAGACTCGGACCTGAGAGGCATCTACAGGAATCCTCTGTGTGTGTCACAGACAGCCCAAGAACAGTCATTCCTTTTGGTGGCAGCAACTATTTCTTGCTCCTATACCTTTTAAGAGGTTTTCTAGCTGTAGATAACTGTCAAATGTATTCCTCTCCTCATCAGTCTTATTTAGTTCAGCCTGCAATAGCCAGCAGGGAGCAGACAAGACACTACTGGTAGAAGAGAAGGCAGATATGATCCTTGCAAAGCCCTTTTTATCTGCAGATCACAGTACCATCATCCTTCTCTAATTTAAGGGGTAACTTCCTCAGTGGAACAAATGCCCCAGGGCAGAGCACAAAGCTTTGATGACAGAGCCAGTCTGTGCACAATCTCTGCTGCCTTAATTTGCAAATGCCACTATATCCTCACAAGTACCTTATGATGCATCCTAGCCCTTGAGTGTAGGGGAAAAACAAGTATCAACTTAAGAGTTGTCACCACAAGAAACAGGAATGCCAGATTCTCATTTTTGGTCCCAGAATCAGAAAGGATGAAAAAAAGGTACTAAGCATAAAGTCAAAAATAGCTCTTTTCAGCTCCCTCCCCCAAAAGCACTTAGGTTTAGTCACTGCATTCAAACAGCAGCCCTTTAATCAGGGAGTCCTACTTATTCATGAGGAGAACTGTAGCTAGACAAACCTTTCAAACACTAGTTCTGCCATCTGGCAGCAGCACTGAGACTTGTTCCCAGACACACACAGAGCACTGTTAATTGCCCTCACGTGGAATTCCAAGGCACTGCAATTGTTCTGGCATTTAAAACCTTCATGGGCTCCAGATGTGGATTTTATTTGTGTCTTTGTGGAGAAAAAGGTACTACTAATTACCAAGTATTTTGTGTCCCCCTCTCAATACAGGACTAACAGCAAAAAAGCAGATTGTGTAGGCCTGTGGTAAGTACTTTAAAGAATTTATACCAAGGAAGAATGTGTGTCACATTTCTCTTGCCTTTCCTGCTTCTGTGTATTTGATACTCTGAGCAGCTGCCCAGTAGGGAACAACGACCTGGGGGATTTCTTTGTAGGCTTTTCTTTTTCAAATTAATTTCAAATCATAATGAAAAGGTCACAGACATAACTTCTCTACCAAAAGTGGCAACTTTGCATTCCTGAAGTGATACATCTAAGGGAAGAGGGGAATAAAATATTTGGAGAGACTTACATTTTGCTTCAGACAGATTCTGGTTAGGAGACCAGACCAGCATGCCGAGATTCTCTCTCTCCTGACTTCTCCTTGCAAGTTTGGCTTAAGAGAAAACAGATACAAACCAAGTTACAAAGTAATTTCAGATGCAAAATGGATACAAAAGCGACTTATCACACATCTGCAGCTTTTAATCAAGATACAAAACTCATCTGCAGAGTTAAAAACCTCATCTTCACATTCATACCTGAGGCTTTTCCTTGTTTCTTCCATGCATCACCCTCTATATAACATGACAGATACCACACACTCCCTCTTTTCCTGCAGTGTGCTAAGCAGCATACGTTAGATCTAAATTAAAAGTTAATTAATGTTTCTCTTCCAGCATACTTGATTATTTTTCTTCCAGCCATCGTTAAATGAAAAAGGGAGGAGCAAGGCTCAGGTAGCAGGCTCCAAGTCCTGGACATCACGAGACTGCACTGTGCAGCTACAGAATCACAGAATATGCCGAGTTGGAAGGGACCCACAAGGATCATCAAAAGTCCAGCTCATAACCCTGCACAGGGCCATCCCCAAGAGTGCCTGAGACCATTGTCCAAACACTTCTTGAACTCTGTCAGGCCTGGTGCTGTGACCACTTCTCAATGGGGAGCCTGTTCCAGTGCCCAACCACCCTGAGTGAAGAACTCTTTTCTAACACCCAGCCTAAACCTCCCCTGACACAACTTCAGGCCATTCCCTCAGGTCCTGTCCATTGGTCACCACAGAAGTGAGATCAGTGTCTGCCCCCCTTCTTCCCCTCACAAGAAGCTGTAACTGCAATGAGGTCTCCCCTCAGCCTGAGCAGACCAAGTGACCTCAGCCCCTCCTCACACGGCTTCCCCTCGGGGCCCTTCACCATCTTCATTGCCCTCCTTTGGACTCTCTGTAATAGCTTAAGTATCTTCCTTATATTGCAGTGACCAACACTGTATTAACACCTCAGGGTACACACAAGCATGAACCTCTCAGATTTCATTTCTGAGCACCTCCCACCCTTCCCCAGTAGCCTTTCTATGCCTCCATCCCCCAGGAATGCCCACTCAAGTGACACTGGGTCCCCCAGGTCAGAATCAGGTCCCCCTGTCAACTGCTCCAGAGAAATCCGTGTGCATTCACACCCACACTGCGTACACACACCCACACTCAGAAAGCAAGTCTGGTTTTAACCAGCTCAACACCTGGCTAACACAACAGCTCTGAAAGTCTCAAGTGAAGACCCACAGCTGCATGCAGTTTCAAAAAGCGACCTCGAACTAAGGTAGGTTTCAAGGGCAAGTTCTTGTGAATCTGCTGATGTTAGGTCACAAGCAGTCAGAGGAGGGGGAGGAAGAGGAGGGCGAGAAGAGAAAGAAACTCGCTCTGTTGAGTCAGCATGGCCAGCTCAACCACCCGCCCTGGCAGGAAGAAACTTGCAGGTCTTGTTATGAATGAGTACCTACAGTAGTACTTCCACTACAAAACGTCACATAACGCTCAAATTTTATGCAGTATTTCCACACAATGCTATTTTGCAATTAGATATATAACCACCACTTCATGATGCATTGAAACAGGTCAGAAAAGACCTGGTAACACAAAATTACCTTACAGTGTAAGGAACACTCATGGCTTGACTACTGTTTTTAACCTGAAATCTGCTCAGCTAAGAACAGTCACCGTTTAGATGACAAAAAAACATTTTAACATTAAATTTAAAGCACAAATAGCATGTACTAAAAACAACTAGCTGTCAGCAACATATTTACACTGAACTAACAGGTTTTTTCATGACACCAACCATGCTTAAATTTCACACACTTTGTTGGGGATTTTTTAAATAAGATTAGCAATTGCACGTACAAAATATTTTACAGGCTGTGCATGTTCATTACTTTCTACACTAGGCAAAAAAAGCAGTAAGAATAGACAACAGCCTCTGGTGGCAAGAGATGAGAGGTGGATACCAGGTCTGTATACAGAACACAAGAGGTGTCTGAAATTAAAGTTTCAAGTAGTCCTAAAACACTAGGCATTAAATTTTACTTTCTCCTTCATTTCAAGTCCAAGAATGCAAAGAGAGAAGAAACCCTAAACCTCCCCTTTGTCAAATTTTGCTCCTCACTCTCCCTATCCAGAATGGCCTGTCCTACTTAAGTCTCACATAGGGATCAAAACATAGAAGGGTAAAAAGTCTCTCTCCTCACTTTGCACTACACTGAAAAGCGCATTCCCATTCCCTAAAAATATCAAGGACAGAAATGATCAGTCAGGTCTCTCCAAGAATTTAAACACTTTCCACCCAAATTCCAACGCACCTCCAGTAAACCCACTGCAGCTCAGGAGCCTGATGCCCAAACTCTGCCAGGGAGGTGTGACACTAGGCAACATCAGCTTGGCTTTACCACAGTCTCACTTGCTAAACTGGGAACCCACAAAACCCAGGAAAAGGGAAGAGTTTTCTCCTAGTTCAGCAGGCTGAACCTCTTCTCTGACACATCCCATCACGGCTGCCCCGGTCAGGAGCAGAGTGCTGCTCGCTCGGCTCACCCACAGCAAGATGGGTGAAGTTTCACCTCCCACGGTTAAAGCCCCAGGTCATGCTTTGGGGCACTGCAGAGGGAGTGACACAGCCTTTCTGGCTGTGACCTGCAGTCAGCCCAAGGAGGTGACAACAAGTGCAGGAACTGTGGAACCTCATGGTACCCAAGTGGGGTTGGTGGAGTGAGTTCCTTGTCCTCCACCACAGCTCTACAACAGGAACCCAAGAAGGACCTCCCCTTGCAAAGGAAACACCTTGGGTTAGGAGCTACCTCCTTCCAGCCACATATCCCCTTCCCTGCACCTCATACCCAGAACAGGAGCCTGCAGATGCTGGGCTTCATGACGCAGTCAGGGCTGACCCCCTTCTGCCCAGTTCCCACAGCCCAGCTTCCTCCTCCCTGCCTCCCTTCAGCCCTCCGTAGCAACAACCAACCAAGTTACACTGCACTTGTGAATGGGCGTGAAGCAGCACCTCCAAGTATTCCCAAATGTATCTCCTGCTGTGTCTCCACCCAAGCCCACACCCATCCACCCTCAGGCCTCGTTCCCTGACAGATGTAGAGGCCCGTGCAAAGCACACGGTAGGGTTAGGTCAAAGCTCGCTCCTGCAAAGGGCAAAAGCACCTAAAGGCTAACACACATAAAAGGGTGAGTGTTTCTCAAACATCCAGAGGCTGAGACTCTCTCCCTATCATCCAAGATGCTTGCCACCCAGCTCCTCCCACCTCCCAGCTCCACAACCCCCCCAGCACCCCTTCTCACACCCACAGCCCCCACATTTAGTGTCCCTCACACACAAGGCAGACATGACAGGCATTCTTCCAAGTCCAGCATTGACCTCATCATAAGTACACATGGCATAAGTACTCTTCCTACGTGATATGCCAAGGAAAAGCTTAAGAGCTCTCTCAGAATTTGTAGGCACACTGAAATGACGACTTCAGAGCAACAGCCACGAGACCGGGAGGCTTAGAGCAGAGCAGTTGTTACATCCCTTTCCTGCACCATTCCAAGCACAGCTGCAAGGCTCACCAACACAGGGGAATTCCATCCCATCCTCTGCTTCTGGACAAAGAGTATCAGGGTGAAGTCTAACACTCTGCACTTCAGTGACACAGCTAAAAAGATAATTCAATTTAAACTGTTAAGTGTTTCATATAAAAATAGCCATGTAAGAAGGGCAAAGGTTACTCTCTTTTTAGGGGAACAGATCAATCTAGGATCAATGGGGTTTGCTTGTTTAAGCAACTGCAATTAAACCAGTGCAACCTGTGTTTAGAGAAGCTGTACACTGGCAGACAAGATGATCTGACATTTCAGGTAATCCTGCACTTTCATCTAGGCTACCCACCAGATATTTGTATAGTCTCTGGCACAGCCTTTAGTTCTCTATCAGCTGTAATGGGAACAAACATTCTAATCACTTTCTCACTGCCAGCTCTCCTATTTGTCCTGAGTCTGTCAGGAATCATAAATGCTTCCTACACCTCCAAGAGGAAGACCTTCTACTACAAGCAGCATGTCCTAAATTTTGTTCCACTGGGATGCAAACTCCCACTTCCCCCAAGAAGAGAAGGGTAGTCCTAACCAGGCAGAGTATCATGTTGCTTTTTCCACAGCAGTTCCCACCTCTCTATTTTCTCTCATCTCTAGAATATACTCCTATTTCACAGACTATATGCTGAAATATAGGAGAGAACCAATCCAGCTTAAAACTCACCTTGTGAAGAAAATGTTATTTTTAAAGCTGGTCCCATTTTTGAGATGTGGTTTACTACAAAAAGCCCAGAGTTCTACTGTGCAAGGCAGGAGAGATGAGGTAGGGCAGAACATCCAAATAGCAACATCATCCTGAAAGTTGTCAGAGCTTTTTCTTTTCCCCTCTCCCAAGCTGTGAGGACACATCTCAACACCAGTGTATAGAAATATGTTGGTTTGCACAGGACAGAACCAACACCACTACTGAGGTTTCTATCACTTCTGCCCACAGGCTGAGGTTCTCCATCCCTGGGGGCTCCCTGAGCGATGGCACAGGCCTGGCACATGCAAGACCAGCACCTTGCGTGATGCGAAACCCTGATCCACAGCAGCTAAGGTTCTTCTCAAACTTTTGGAAAGCTGTTACAAGACTGCCCACAGAAAAACAAGACAGAGGCTCCAACCAGCAGAAACAGTCAGTTCAGATTCCAAGAGACACTGTGCTGATTAAAAAAAAAAAAAAGGCATCTTGTGTCTTTAAAATGTATCTTTTCCCTGATGTGAAGGTTATTACACAGGGCAGTTTCACTCTCTATAGAGTCTGTCTGTCCAATTTTCACTTGCATACAGAAAGATGTCAGTCCTGTTCTTCCACTATGATCCACAAAGCTTAAAGCCTCACAGGTAAATCCACCTCAGACCCCATACCTGAATGATCTCAGCTCACAGAGGAAAAGACCAAAGAGTGAAGCGAAAGCAAAATTGGTTTTTTGTATTGGAAAAAAAAAAAAAAAAATCAATAAAAAGCAAACCAAACCAATCAATAAAAACCCTAACAAACAACACCACAAAAAAACCCCAAAAATCCATCAACCCCAACAAATCACTGACACACACAAAAAAACCCCTCCAAACCCAGAACCAAAACTCTTAAAATCTACTCCCTTCTTCCCAGAGCCCCACTCCTCCACTGAATTTAGTCCCAATCAGAGAAGAAAGGTGGAACTTCCAAGTTCTTCAAAAGAAACTTCTTAAAGGACACCAAGCTCTAAATACCCTTGTGAGTCCCCTGATGTGTCTATTAACTTAAACCCTGGGTTGGACTCCCTCCCTACACCAAGAAACACGTATGCTATCTCTTCACAACACGGGCATTCTTCTGCAGGCACTGTAATTTCATATTTGCTCTTAGGCAAACCAAAGTTGTACTGGTGCTGCAGTGAGGGCTGTATTAAAAAGCTCAGTGTTGAACACACTGCAGAGTTTCTCATCACGAATATTGTGGACATGAAACCACAGATCTCTGTTCCAGCTCTCTCCAGAACATTACAAGACATGTGCATGTGCCCTGCAGGCTCCTCAGCCACTGCACTCAGCAGAATTGCTGCAAATGGACAACAAAGCAGGGCTCAGAGGAACAAGGCTGCTTCTCTGCCCACCTCTACTCAGGTGCTGTGAAGTCAGGACACCTGACAGGGAAAGGGAAATGGGCAGGTCTTCAAAAAGAAACTCCCAAAGGTCACTGTACCACACACATCAAGTCCCCCCTACAGGTCAGAGAGTACCCTCCCCAGTTTCAAAGCAGCCATGGAGTAACTGGCATCAGCACAGAAGGAAAGTTGTACCAGTCGGTAAAACCACTCCACCCCACCTGAATCTCCTTTTGGTGAGATGAACTCCAAGCCTCTGAAGAGCTGTGTCAAAAGGCCAAAGGGTGAAGCTTGCACCTCACAGCTTGAATCCATCCTTACCACTTCTAAAGGGAAAGAGATTCTGCTCAGCCAGCATTTCTCTGCTCTCCTGACACATTCCCTGCCTCTCCTCCCCTCATCCTGTGTTGACTCTGGCATTTATCCCTCCAAGCCAAGCACAATGTCTAAAAGTAACCAAGTAAAATAGGAAGCAAAACATCATTTTCCCCAGTTATTAAATCAGCTGAGTGGGTGCACAGGGAGTGGCAGACCCAGATGGATGAGGAACTCTACCTTCACCCCAACATGATGGTTCAGCAGTACCACTGCAAAAGAGAAAAACAGGAGATTGCTTCCCCTTCCACCAGCACCAACAAACCAAAGAGGGGGATCTACCTGAGCTTTAAAAAAAATTAAAGTAATCCAACAAAAAAGCTGTTAGCCTTAACTCAATGCCAATTCCTAGTTTTCTACCACATATCCTAAGAGACAATGAAAGAGAATAAGGAAGCAGGGACAAGGAGGACACCTCCCTCAACCACAGCAGCAGCTCAGAGTGCCTTAAGGACCACTGGTGGAACGGACACACACACAAGGAGCAGGGCAGAAAGGCAGAGCCTGCCAGGGAGCAGAAGCCCAGCACTGCACAGCTCCAGCCTGACACATCAAGCTTTATTTTTCTTCTCCAAGTTAGAGAAGAAACATGCCAGAATAAACTCAGTGGGAGCCCAGGCCTCTCAAAGAGCCACCAATCACTCTGTTGTCTGTTATTTTGCTTCTGTGCAAGGCAGTGGTGCCAGCTCCTGCTCGAGTTCCCACATCTCAGGGACCTGCTCGGTCTCACAGTCCTGCCCAGGATCCAGTCACAGCTGTGAGCCATCCCAGCACTTAACACTTTGATTCTGACACCTGTACTGACCCCCCCAAGAGAGTATACTCAGCTCCTGCACATGCTAAGACACATTCTGCTCCCAGTTCCATCCTGCCCAAGTCAGAGTGAGGCTCTGCCAGGAGGCCTCCAGCATTTTTCATTCTCCATAACCCTTTCAATAATCTGTCATGTTTTTGCTGTTTGCACAAGGCATTTCAGAGCTATTTAAACCCTCTACATTTCAAAGCAAAGCACACTAACATGTGACTATGTGAGAGCACTGCAACACTCACCAGGAAGAGTGGGACCCTGCTGCTAGTCAGCTCCTTTTGTAAGTTAAAATTGGCAAAAGGCAACTCAGAAAAAGCAGGTACACTGCCAGGTGCCTGATACAGATACATACTTCTGTACCTTCACTGGAAAACAAACATGAGCCTTAAAGTTGAGAAAGCACTTGCCATAGAACTACAGGGAATTCTTCAGGTTCTGATATTTTGCAAAACAACAGGTAAGAAAGGATTTCCAGATCTGAACAATGTCTTTCAAGAAGTTAATAAAGTTTACACAACAACTGAAATCCCCAGGGTACAGGATGGCAAGATTCCCACATACAAAAGCTACTGCTTTACTAACACTTACTGGTCCCCCCCAACTGGTACCAACTCATTTTTAAATAACACACTGCAGGTTTAAAGAGTAATAAATATTTCTTCCTTTTAATATTGCACCCTTAGCATTATATACAAAATATGTATTGTGTAATATTCAAAGGTGAATAGGTGTTTTTATTGCTTAGGAAGAGCTGAAGCTGCCATGTAATACCTCAGCTGCTGAATGCTTCTTAAAGTACTTTTGGACCAAGTCTAAATGTATTTACTTCCAATGTAGTGAGATTAAACAAGTGCTTCCATTCCCAATCCTGCCTTTTTTTTTTTTTGTCAATGCACACTTTAAATTTATTGCATAGAGTAAAATCCCCTGTTTACTGTACCCATGATGACTGTTAAACAAAATAAGACAAGGGAGGGATGGGCTGTCACGGGTTCATTGATGTCACTCAGGCTCATGGTGTAATTGTAAATGCACAGCTGTGATACAATAGCACAACACCTATGTGGCACAAGAGAATTCAAACATAATTGAGAGCCAGAAAAAAAGCTTTTTTCACCTTCCCTCCCCACTGCTGGCACTGGTGTCCCAAGCAGCAACTCAAAGACATTTGAAGAACTTTGCTGCTCATCTCCACTTCCTTCTGCATGTGACTTCTCCCTGAGTCAGCAGACAATGCTTGTGATCCCCTTTCATTCCTGCCTTCCAAGGACTGCCTAGTTTTAGCAGCTGGTACCTCACAGAAATACCATCTTTGTACACACTGTAGCAACATGAAATGCAGCAGAACATTTTAGACTGGAATTCTGAAAGCTGAGGAACATTTTTAATTAAAAAGTTGTAAATTAAGTAGCACTTAGCTCTTCCTATACGCGACTACACCCGGCCAGGCACTATAATCTATATGCAAATAAAGTTCTGAGGGCATCTTTGTATCTGCCTAGGGAAACAAAGGCGACTATTTGGGTTTCTGTACTGAGCAGCATCACTGGAAATGCAGGCTGAAGAGCCCTATTGCCTCAAAGTAACTGTAGGTGCTGCGATTCAAAACCCCAGACTACCACACACTACAACAGTATGCAAAATATTGCTTTAAAAATTACCCAGTCAAAGATTAATCATCCAGCAATGACTACAAAGGTCACTTTGCAGTGATAAAAATTATTACCATTAGAAGAACTGAAAGAAAAAATGAGAAAAAGCATAATAGCAACACAGTTCCCTTTTCTTCAAAGTAATCAAGTTCAATCTCCCCCTAAGTTTGAACTTCACATCTTTGTATTTTATTTTTTTTAAACTTTTTAAGAACACATCTGATCCAAGAAGCCTTTCCAGTTTATGAGCCAGCACCAACACAAAAGCTGTGGCCTACATTTTGCCCACAGCCTAGGCCAGACCAAACAATAAAGCCAGAACAGATGTTGAGGCCTCGCCTTGTATTTTTTTTTTCCCCTGAATAATAGGAGTCCACTCATTCTCTCCTGCAAGCAGGTGGCACCAATGTGCAGCCATAGATGAGGTCTGAATAACTATACAAGCAAACAGCCTTTCTACATACACTCTAAGGGTGTAAAATTTTCTACACATGCAATTCCAACCCAAGTGCTTCAGCGAGTTGTGCTGAACACAAGCCCTGCAATCCACACACGAGCAGGAAATGCATTACCACATCAGAAACACGAATATACCCCCACACTGGCTCAGCACTGAGCAGCACACCTCTGCTAATCACTGTGGGCTTTTGTCTAGACAAGGCTGGGGTTTTGTACTGAAACGTGAAAGGGTTGGAGTTCGTTTAAAGAGAGACTTGAGTGCAAAATTAAGATGAGAAAACGCACATTTGACAAAGATTTTATCAGAGATCCCTTGCAAGCCTTTTTAAAACACTATTCACTTGTTTTTTGAAGGAGGAGGGCTGGTAACTGTACCACAGTGATCCTGAATGCACACCCAGAGAGCAGGAAGCCAGAACAAAGCCAAAGCCTGCAGCACACGTCAGCTTGGACTGATGAGGCTCCCCTGCCCTCCCAAGCTCACTTCTCCCACCCCCACATCCCAGAGAGCATCCCTGACCTCCCCAACTGTGCTTCAGAACCACAGCAGCCCCCAAGCTCCAGCAGGAGGACTGGGATGGGACCAGATTCATTCCACCTCACCAGTCAGTACCAATAAACCCAAGCACCACACACAGGGCCTGGGGTCCCCATGCACCCTATGGACACCACCCCATAACCCATGGCTGCCCCACTGGGACCCACATCCTGCCAGTAGCCTAGGGAACCCCTGCACACTCACAGTCATATAAAACACATTAGTGCAGGACCCCCCCCAGAGCCACACAATGAACTATTTTGAAGTTTGTAAAAAATAGGCAAATGTATGCACACAGTCAGTTCTGAGAGCCAAGTTACAATAAGTAAGCTACTGTTGGTTTCTGGTCCATCTCCCTGAGCACTGCCCCAACAAGATGACACTTCCTTCTGTGCTATTTCCCTTCCACTTTCATTCAGGTGACCAAAAAGTCACACAGGCATGACAACACATATGCAATTAAGGTCCACATATAGAATTTAATGTACAGAAAAGTAACAACAATAACACCACTCAGTTAGCTCCGGTACCAGGTCTCGTGCTGCTGACAAATATCTAGATGCTGCCAAATCTATTTGAAGCCAAACAGCCTACTGATGAGGAAGCAAAGATAAGGCAAATACATCCTCTCTTTCTATCACAGATCTTGATTCTGCTGCCTTTCCTGATCTTTGACAATCAGCAACTCCTACATGCCCAGATCCACATTCATACAGCCTCCCATTTCTTTACTAAGCCAGATCTCAGCTCTTCCCACCCCCTGAACGAGGTCCTCTGTTGTGTTCCCTTAAGAACAAGAGCAGCTGCTTGGGCCCAGTCCTGCCCATTATTCACAGGCAGCACTTAGGAATAACAAGACCAGGACCAGCAGAGAGATTTCCTGAGCCTGGTACTGTATCTGCATCATTGGATTTAATGGCCCTTCATGGGTGGAGGGAATAAAAAAAAAAAAAATCCATCAAATAGTCTAATCCTTTTTGAACCCATTTGTAATTTTGGCATCTACAATATCCTGTGGCAGAGTGCTTCAATTTAATTATATGTTTGTTGTCTGAAGGAGAACAAAGAAAGCCCATGCACACACTCCCTTCTGTACTCTGAAGCTGCTACCCAGTCATTTCATTTGGTGGTCCCATTTCCTGCCTTATGAGAAGCAGAGAATTGCTGTGCCCGGTTCACCTCCTCCGTGTCTCTTGCTGTTGTACAGATCTTCTACTATGCTTCCCTCAGTCAGCTGCTTTCCAAGTTGAACAGTCTGCACTTTCTGCTTCTCCCTCACATGGAGATGGGAAACAAGAATAATTCTTGTGCTTTATCTAGTTATCTTACAGCTCTGAGCAGCACACATGCATGGGGGAGGGATGGGAATGGGGCACAACCAGAACAGTACACGGTGTTCAAAGACAGGGTACACCACAGGACTTATAAAACATGCCATAATGAGGTTCTGTTTTGTTCTGGGATGCTTTCATAACAGCTTTTAACAATACACTTGCCTTTTCATTAGTACCATTGGGTTCATGGAAAAAAACACTGTAACTCCCAAGATCTTTATCTGGAAAGCCAATGCCTAATTTAGAGACCGCTACTGTACACAAACAGTTAAGGGCTGTTCCACCCTACCCCTTCCTCAATGTGTTAGCAGGTAACAAGTGTCACCTGCCACAAGACTGAATGGGTTACCCATTCCCTCCATCCAGCAGATGTCTGCATTCCCCCTGCTGCCCCCTCTTCCCATTCACACACTGTCTTTTCCTGACAAAAAGACAATCCAGCTGTTAGAAGTAAAAATTAGGTGAGAAACAAAAATAACAAGGTATGTAACTTGAAATGGGGAATACACAAGTGTTGCTTTATTTGGAGAATGCCAAGTATACAGTAACTCCTCTCCAAACACCAGCTGCAGGACATCTGTGGCCTCCCAAGGCTTCTTCCCTCAGGAGAAGCAACTCAAGGAGCAGAGAGTTGCTCAGACCTTGCAGCTTCCCCTATTCCCTTTCCTGTTAAACAGCAATGCTGCTTACTCCACATAAAGTTGCCCACACTCCTCAGTTCCAGCCACCCCTCTCCATTCCCTGGCCACCCAAACAAGAAGGATTTTACTTATCTTTCCCACACACTAAGGACCAGCCGGCCTGTGGATATAGCCCAATGCAAGAGGAAAAAAAGTCTCAAGTGTTCATTAAGCAAAGATTACTTTTTGATATTTTTATCAACACCTTTTCCCTTCCCACCCATCAGAAGTTCACGACAGCATCCTTTTCACATAGCTTAAACTGTTCAATGGAAGTAACAAGTGCCTAGAAAGCACCAGTGATACAAAATGTAGATTCTTGGTTAACAGAGAGCAACTGATTTATTTTCTTCCACCATGCTTCAAAAACCCTGGCCAAGAGATAGGAACAGATCTGACTAACTAGAACCTCGTCTCCAGAAAGTATGGGCAATGAGGGCACTTCTCCTCACCCCACATCTCAGGAGATCAGAATAAATGAAATAACAACCAGCCATGCCCCATGACTTATGAACTAAGGCTGCTGGGCAAACACCTTACTGCTGGGCAAGACAGTACTGTGAAAAACATGGAGATAAGACACACTGGTGTCCCCATCCATACTAGAATCCACTCAAAAGGTCAAGTGAGAAATTCCATGTTACTCTTCTCTTGCAGTACCAAATCATTTTACACAATCGAATGAACCAATCAAGCACAGTCAGCTCCCAAAGACAGTAAAGGTTTGTCACATTGTTATCGTTATTCTTTAAAACCTGGGTCAAACATCAACAGTTTTCAAGGCCACACACATTAAAAATCATAATATAACACTGGCAGGCATCTTCCAAACCCAGCCGGGTGCTTTAAACAGGCTGGCCATCCCAGGAAGGCACCATCACGGCACCTCCCTGCTGGAGGTAGTGCCCTTCAAGAGCAGCAGAATCAGCCCCTGCCAATACATCCAGGAGAGGCCTCACCCCTGTGCTGAAGTCACCTAAACTGACCCAGCCACTTTCACCTGGAGCTGGTTTCATAGAGGTTACAGGAGTGGCCTGGCTGGCAGAGCTGCAGAGACAGCAGCCTCCAAAAAGGGGGCCAGGCTTTCCCTCCCGACACAGCCATCTCCAGAAGCAGGCACCTGTCCTCAGGCCAATGCAGGCGCACAAGAAGCTTATACATCAAATCCCACCCAGCACTGAGTCATGCACCGAGGTGGTGTGCAACTGCCACCAACAGGCTGCGAGCATGCCCGGTTTAACCCACACAAATCCGACTTCCAAACGTCTGCAACAGTTGCATATCCTCCTCTCACCCCCATCCATGACAGCCTTCCAGGTCCTTATCCTCACAGCACCCCTACCAGCAGATGAGAGCTTTTACCAACACACACACACACAGAGAGGAGCGCTGACTGCCAGGCTGGCAGGGGTTGAGTGAGGTTTCCTGGATCCCATGTTAGAGCCCTAACTATAGGTCATTGTTCCTCATCATCCCACTCTCAGAAATGCTGAAATCAAATAGGAACACATAAATAACACATTTCTAATATTTCTAATCAGATCTTGAAAACTCAGTCTGCTTCCAGTTCTTCTTGGAGATGACTGGTGCATTCATTAGCTCACAAATTCCCCAAGGCACAGACAGTCCCTCTCCTTCTGGCTGCACGGGGCCCAGCTCAACAGGGTGCTGTAAGGATAATATTCGTATCCAACAACACAAAGTCAGTTTTCACATGCCCTTGAAATGCAGGCAGCTCCTGGATCACAATTTTCCGACAGATTTCACAAGTAAGTTTGTTTTTCTCCCCATTTCTGCCAAACTCAGAGGCACAGTAAGGACTATATTTAAAATGTAGCTAACAATCACGGCAGATCTTAACAGTTTGATTTTAACATTCAACTTTTAGTAAAAGACTATCCAAAACAAGTTATCTGGTTTCTCTCCTTCTCCTGCCTTCAAAGAAACTCAGAACTAGTTTGTCTTGAATCTACATTAATAATTTCAGAGCAAGAATGCAGTATGGTAACTACAAGAGAGGCTAAACAATTCATCATTGCTGCACATCAAGCACTGCCTTGCACTCATTCTGCACTGCTCCTCTGCCCACATTCCCACCTCACGCTGGACATAACTGATCCCAAAAGATGCCAAGTGGCCAAGTCCTGCAGAGACAGGCTCTCGGCAATAAGCAGCAGCAGCAAGTACACTTGCAGCCCAGAGAAACAAAACAGGGGCAGAGCCCTGCAAAGACGCTGGATTTTCCTGAGCCGCCCCTCTGCTTTAGGATTACAAGCGCTCTTTCTGCAGTGCCAGCATTTGCACACCACAGCATATTTACAAAGAAATCAATCGGGACACAAGCCCGGAGGTGAACACGGAGAAGAGGCCCGTAGCACTTGGGGCACCCCGCGGAAAAGCTCGTGGCTTTCTGCTCAGATGCTTCGGGGAAAAGCAAATCGGTCAGGACTCATATCCCCGCCTGGCGCACGATTCCCTTCCCCGCCCCGTTTAACAAAGAGGACACAAGTTTGCAGGCGCAGGGCCCTTACAGGCTCTCCAACGCAACCACCACGTGGCGAGCATCGGGAGCAGAGCTCACACAAAGAGCCGAGAAGCAGCAGGAGACGGGGAAGAGGGCTGGGAAAGCCTCGGCAGCCACGAGACGGGGGAAGGGGAGACCCAGCCTCGCTGCCCAGCCACCGCCGGCAGGAAGCAAGCACAAAGGGGACGGCGAGGCCAAGCAGATAAGGAGAAGCCAGCAGAACGCCAGCCTAGCAGTGCAGATAAACACAGGAGCCAAGACCTGCTGGAAAGAGGAGAGTGTGGTTTGGTAGAGAGCTGAGGGAGGAACCTGGCTTGGCAGGGCCCCGGGAGGGGGAGGAGGAGTCTCCGAGGCAGAGGAAGGCCCTTCGCACAGCACTCACCTGCCCCGCAGCGCGGCCCGCACACCGCGGCACAGCGCTCCTCACACAGACACACAGCCACACAACTAACTTAATTTTACTGTGTTCAGGGCCATTAGCCTTTCCAATTCGAGGGATAAGATCCTATTCAGCACATAAATGCCTCTTTATCGAGGCTGAAAATTCTTGTTTTCTCCAATTTGGGGGGTGGGGGGGAATATCTTTTAGGCATAATTCATGCTCAGGGCAAAACAAAAACCATCCAAAAACCATCAATATTGTGAGAGCAACCAGAGTGTCTCCGTGTGTGTATTAAGAGCCCAGAGGACTTGTTTTCCCTTTCCCACAAATTATATAACAGGAAAAAAAAATGCAGTGGCCATCCCCTGGCAGCTGTTTGATAGGAATACAGATGTGCCCCCTTGCACATCGATTTTGTTGCGCCACACAGCTCTGGACAAATTCAAAATGTGACCTTCAGACTCATCTTCTTGATCCAGTAACTACTGGATAACTCCATAAAAGCAGTGAGCAGCTCTCCACAGGGCACCATATTGAGCACCAGATATCTGAAGGGGTGTTAAACAATTGTTCCTGTCCTCCTACATCCAGTGCTACCTCCTCGGCCACTCTGGAACACTGTGTCCCTGCTATCACCTTATGAGCATTCGTGATCCAAAGCAGTGTCTAGTTCTGCCACCAGGTTGCTTCAACTCCTGTACAAGCTGGGGAGCTGAGATTGGAAGTGTTTAGAGGGGCTTGTAGACATCTGTATAGATGTTAAAAAAAATAGTGCAGCAACAAGAACAAGGCAGCAAGGGAAACAAAACACACAGGGACATAAAGAGGACAGAGAGCCTCAGGGGATGGTCAGTATTTAGAAAAGCAGAGTTATTACAGATTGAGAAGCTAAACCATGCTAAGGTTGCTGGGGCTTCAAAGGCGGGGGGGGGGGAAATCTATGCAGAGCATCTTGGAGAACACAACAGCCTTACAGGTGCATATGCAGGCTGGAGCAGAGAAAAGCTGAGACATGCTGGCACCAGAAAGGAAAGCAGACTGTCAAAGAAATCTACAAGGCAAGACAGGCCAGAGAATCCACATCATTTACCTGCAGCAAGGGGCTCTGTCAAGCATTCTGGGACACTTGTATGTTCCACAGCAGAAAAGCTGCATGTGTCGTCTTCACTTCCATCTTGGCCTGCACTTCCTTCATAACTTTCCCAGCCCATGTATTGCATTTATTGAAAGACCCATATTCCCTGACAACTGGGTTTTCACGAGCTGCTACTTCAATAAAAGTTTGTCACTTTAAAGAATAGACTATAAGACTAATGCCACGAAACAGGGAGTAACAGCCTCTATCCTTAGTGCAACTAAGCTCTGATCTGGGAGCTGTAGGCACTGCTGCATCCCTGTGCATTTGGAAGTCTTGAGTCTTCCGCTCTGTGCCACTACTCAAATACAAATTGCTACAAGTCCAGTTACATCTGTGTTGAAAGGAAAGGACAAGTGTCAAAATAATTCAGGGTACGTTGACTCCACAGGTTTCTCTCCTCTTCCTTCTACCTCAGAAAATCTCTCAGTCTCACCTCCCCCTTTGCATACACAGAGCCCTCGGCAAGAGCTTTGCACACATTAAACCAATACTTGTTAGCATGGCCAGGGACCCTGCTGAGAGTCTCAGCTCCCTTAAGACATGCTCCGACTGATCCAACTTTCTAACGATAAAGCTATTTGTAGTCAGATATTCATGATGCTGGCTGTGATTCTTGGTATAATTACCAATTCCTAGACTGAGTATATAACAGCAAAGCAGGAAGAGCCCATAGCCCAAGCTCCACTTAAAAACACTCCAGTAAAAGCAGCTTCACTGAACAAGACAACTAAAGCTCTTTTCATATGGCAGATAATCTGCAGCATGCAGTTTCTGTGCAGAACAGCAACAACATCTTACCATACACATTCCTAATATCCCACCCAAGCAATGCCCACAGAAGGCACTATCTGGGTGTACTAGGTCCAAATGCAAAACTCCAAGCTCACTCTTGTCAACACGGCTCACATCTCCACTTGAGAGCCCTGTGTGAGGGCATCCAACTCCAGCATTGACATGTTCACCCTCCCACACCTCTGCAGACAGCTCTCCAACAGCTGTAAGAGCTTCCTGCAGGAGCAGTCAATGTGTGCTGCTGTGCAAGACACAGAAGGAGCAGGAAAATGGCACTCCTTGAAGCCCAAGACAAATCCCATCTTCACTGTCACTCAGCAGGAATATGGTTCAAGCTTTTCCAAGAGCTGAATGCTAAATCTTTCCACCCAGGTATTTTTTCTGGTATACGCAGCATAAGCTACAAACACAACCTCTTCAGCTCCAGCAAGGCCTGAGCGCCAGTAATGCTTGCAAGACTCTGGCAGAAGGGAGGCAGACAGAAACATCCCTGACAAGTCCTAAGACATTTGTGATGTTCTTTTCTTCAAGGTCATGATTATCACAGGTAAAAACATTGTGCCCAGACTGGTAAGGCATATGCTAGATCAACTCACATGGCCTCTAGAAAAACAGTCCTGACAACAACAGTCTCAGAACTGCAGCCACCTTACACACACTACCTCAGACTGCCAAGCTACTGACTGCATGGCCTCACTCATTCCCCTGCCTCCACAGAGAAAGATAGAAGGAAGCTGCTTAAAAGACCACTTTCTCACAGGAACACTCCAGATCCACTGCCAGCTGTTCCAGACTTGCAGAACAAGACAATCCCATTGCATCTGATGCTGTCCTGAACCAAAGGCATCAGCTTACATGCAGGAGAGCTTAGATGACTACTGCTGCTGAGCTTGGTCTAAACCTGCAGAGTCCCCTCCAAAAGCCTCCGTCTCTCCCTTCCCCTCCTATACCCCTCGAACACAAGAGTTCAACTACACATATGAGCAGGTTCACCAAAAGACAGGATCAGTCCAAGAACAGTTGAATAACAAGTCCCAAACCCTGGCACTGTCCCTTGACAACCTCAGCATCTCCTTATGCAACTGCCCAGTCAGTATGCAGAAGAGTCACATGAGACTAGCACAGATGCTGGGAGAGCAGGTTTTAAGTTATTCCTGCACAAGAAAAAAAGAGTGATAATTAAGCAATGCCTAATAAGATTCCAGGTCTCTGAGAATCTTTGCTCCCTTGACTATAGCAATAAACCAAGAAAACAGCACACCCTCTACACAGCTTGTTTAAATATCTGTGCTGTTTCCAGTAGAGAACTCTGCAGCAATTTCTAGGAAAGATGACACCAGAGCACCACAGTTTCCACATCTCTGGCTTACTGCCCTTGTACAGTTCTTTTTGTGCAGAGTAAGGCTGAAAACTTGTTTCCATCTGACACTGAGTGATGATGCAACCTCTCTCCCTCGCAGTGCAATGAGAGCAAAGCCCTGCTGAAGATCCCAGACCTACAGAGTCCAGAGAGCTACAGGAACAGAATAACAACACCTTTTCTCAATGCCCCACGTGGCTGGGTTGATGCTACCAGAAAACAAAAGCTTTCCCAACGAGCTTCTACATTACTCCTCAATCCCTAAACCTGAATGTCACATGGCAGCAGGCTCAGCTAGTGCCCTGAAGCTTACACTGTGTGTAAGGCAAGGGCACCATGCCTTTGCTCTGCTGCCCCCCTGCAAGAAGAAATTTCCCCTGTAGGAGCAGGAGGATAGACAAAAGGGACAGGAAACACACCAGGCACTGGTATGTGGAAATAGAATGTAAGCTTTTGTTTCCTACAGTCATCTCCTGGCAGAATGAAACTGCCAAGATCTCCACACAAGCCATGTGCTGGGTGGGCAGTTGTTGCTCCTTCATAAAGTTTATGATCAGTCGTGTCCAACTCTGCCCTGTGACACTGGCACCTTCCTGAACAGGTCTCAATTCAAACGTACCAGCCAAGAACATGCCACCAACACCACTAGGAAAGCACATCTTTGTGCTTTCAGAAGCACTTCCACTGCTGTTCCTACAGAACCACACATTTTGGCCACTAGAAACCATGCCACAAGAGGAAAAAATACCTCTTTTTTAATATATATGCATAAATAGAAGCAGCAATTTATCATCCTGGGTTTGCCATTTGGCTGTCCTAACAATCTCTTCCCAGGCTTCTTGGCTCTTCTGTATAAACTCACTTGAAACCATCACACAACCCTACCGCTTCTGCCACTGTTAGAAAACATTGTGAGTCCTTACATCCTAACGTAAAGATGATCAGTCTTGTTCACCTCATCCATCACCCAAAGGTGTAATATTTCCTGAAGTTTTGAAACATGAGGAGCAAAAGCTACTTTTTTCTTTCTACCTTTCCAGGAAGTTTTCAAAGAAGTCATCTGTGGGAACTTGGAGCTTCATTTCCTCATCTAGGAATGAGAAAGGTGTTATGCTTAATTGAGTTAGCTCAAAACTCTCCACAGGTGTGCTTTCCAATAAAGCTCTGCACAAGTGAGACTAGAACATCTCTGCACACTACAGCAATAAGTGTACTTGGTTCCAGTTGGTGTATCTCTAAAATGAGACAAAGGAGGGAGGAAAAGTGTCAGAAAAAGGAAGTATCAATATTGTTAACTCAAACCGAAGGTTAAATATCCTGGGGGCTCTGAAACTACACAAATAAAGACCTAGTGCCATAATGCAAACATAAAGAAACAAGTACTGCACCCCAGTCTACATGAAAGTGTTCTTCATTGTGACATGAAAACAGCAAGGACAAAAAGTAAATTTGATCCCATGTTATCACTAATTAAATTCATATGTACCAATTTCCTTTCTTTTTATAATGAAGCAAACATTGAAATTCATTAGTGACAGAAAACATTCAGAATAACTTAACTGAAGCAGCCATCTCCATTTAAAGCTTTTCACTTTTAAAGCTAAATATATGTCAAGAATATCTCTTCTGATTTTTCTACACTGGACTTGGGGAGGGGCAAGTGGATTCTGAGAGCTAACGACTTACTCTTTTTCCCTATCAAGTGCTCATATTGAGTATAATGCATCCGTAACTTCTCCACAGATTACAAGCTGTTTCATGTACTGAATCTTGCCCTAGAGAACTATCTGGCCTTCATGAAACACAATGCTATCATCCATGAACCAGTCCTAATATCATTTACTTCTAGTTATGAGGATGTGTGTTAGTCTGACCTTCCGACTTTGAGCCTGGAGTTCACAAGACACCCATAAAACCACTTTATTCACTTATTAAAACAAATAGAAACCCCGAGGGTATTATTTTCTTCTCATAGACCTAAAGATCTTGGAATGGGACTCCCTGTATTTCATTACTGATTCATTAAGACCTCACCCTCCTGAGTTGCTTTGCAGTCAGAAGCCCCACATTTTCTCCTCTCAAGCCCCGCTACAACAAAAGCTTAGATCACCTGTTAGAATGCTTATGCTCTGCACATCTGAAGAAAAAGCTCTATGAAAATGGATTTATTTCTGACTACCACAGAAAGTGACCGAACATGGAACAGAAATGCTATTGGAAAACCATGTTTTGTTCCCTGGAGCAGAAGTCATTTTACCTCAGTGGCTCGGTTTGCTCCTGCCATCAACACACGGCGATACTCGGCACTTCGCAGACATACATTCAGAGGGCTAGAAAGCCTAAAGGCTGTGTTCAGGACAGCATTCCACATTCCACGGCAGAAGGAACTGCTGCACATGCACAAATTCAAAGTGAGAAGACCACAGAAAGTCAATTCAAGTTCCCTCCTGGTGGCCATAGCATCCACCATAACCCAAAGAATGAATCATCCACTGTTAATAGCTTACCAATGCAGGCAGATTACTGGGCTTGCTGAAGAACAAGTTCCACAGCAGACTGAACTACAAAAATGTCTTTTCTGAAGGGAAAAAAAAAAAATCCCAAGCCATAAGAACAGTGAAGTCCTGCAGGAAAGCTACTGCACTTTGCAGTCACACCCCCAAGTATGTCATAACTTTTCCAGTGCAGTCACCACCAGCAGTTGCACATCCGGTTCCAGTTCAGTCAGGCCAGTTACCTGGGCAAACCTCTTGGCAGCTTTGTACCTTTTGCTTCAGACAGAGACCTTTCCAAGGACCTAGATATCAGAGAGCTCCATGAAATGGTTCCTGGCCTGATGGGGCAAAGGAACAGCAGAAGACATTAATTCCAGCAGGACAAAGGAAAGGTGTCCTTGGGCTCACAGCCTCAGAATGGAGTCTAATAAGATATGAGATGCCCTGCCTACCCAGGAAAGTCTGCAACCTCACAAATATCATGTAAGGTTTCTCAAAACACCTGTCTAAATAGGAGACCTCACGGGGAAAGAGAAGATAGGAAGGGGAAGGCAAGCTAATAAAAGGTGAGTGAACTTTCTCTGTGAGGGTTATAAAGCCTCAACTACAGCAGATTAAATTCATACCCTAGTCCAGCTCATACAGGAAAAGCTTTTTAGTAGACAAAGAATAAGGCAGAACCCTGTGCAGATCTGCAGCCAGAGATGTGCTACATAGCTTAAACTTTACTTAAACTACTAACAGGATATAGTAGGATGATGATACCCATATATCTGAGTTATTAATAGGAGTCCACAAAGTTCTTACATCCAAGAATCTCACTGCAGGGTGCAGTTACCCTACCCACCACTGCTGCCCCAAGCAGGGGAATCATGATGTAACTACAACCTCTGCACAGGTAAGGAAGACAAGAGCAAGTTAAACTGAGCAGTTATCAGTGAAAAAGGAGTTGCACCACATTATACCCAGTCCTGCAGTGGAAGGAAGTTGCTCCATGGTTATATTGGTATGATTGTATCAATTCAAGCAGCAGAACTCACCAGGAGACCAAAATCCTTTATGTCCATCTGGTGTGCTCCTCAGAGGCTGCTGAACTAGACCTGCTTTTCCTGCAGTCAGGTTAAGACACATCACAACCTTCAGGCTGAGCCCAAGGATGCTCTGACATTCTGCAATGTCTTTACATACAGTACCTTTCTAGGGAACATTGCCAAAATACAACAGGACAAGGCAGGACCAACCCCACTCTCCCTCCGTAATGAAACTTGTTAGGTTATTACATGCCAAGAGAAAGTCTAGCCCTACCTCAGGATGGCTGATGCCAATAAAAAGGAATTTTAACTCTTGTCTGGTAAAGTGCTTGATGAAGAAAATGAGACTGAACCACCCAGTTATTTACAGCATTGCAGACTTCCTGTTTTGATGCAAGTCAGCAAGATCTTCTGGAAAACCCAGGAACAAAGAGCGTAGTTAAGGAGGATAAGTTAGTTACAGAGAAGCTAATGATCTATCTCTGTTAAGACTTCAGAACAGAGGAAACTGCATCTCTGCCTATCCTTTTCTAGCAATATTTCAAAGACTAATGCACAGGAAAATGAAGTAATAAATTAATGAACTAGAAAGAAAAGCAAGCTAATAGCCATAACAAAGGAGGCTACCTATGCCTTTTCAGTTTCAGGCACAAGTCTTCTCCCCAGTTTCCCCAGTCCTTTCCTTATGTGCCACACCAGTTTATTCTGACCAGGCACTGAGACTCTGCAGTACCAAGTACAGAACACCTTCAGAAGGCAGGTGGGCAGAATCAATTCTGAAAAGTTCAGAACAGCAAGTCTTACCTCAGCATCAGGTGAACTGCCTGAAAAAGATCACTGGAGACAGCTAGCAAAAGAAAAAGCTAAACAAATGAAGACATTTATGTTCTAGGAATCTTCTTGTTCTTATTGTAAAAGCTCCTAGAATATTAAAAATATTTTAACATATTGCTAAGCTTTAATCAAGTCTCCTGCCAAATTACAATTGTGGAGAATCACAGGTGACAGGATAAGACAATACAGTAGATTAAAACCAACTACATAAAAGCAATAGGAGGTAAAAAAACCCAGCTCTTTCACAAGATAAATTGGGAAGAGGATCAATGGCAATATAAGCCCAGCCTACAGTTCTTTGACCCACAGGGACCTGGTTCCACTGATCTAGCTGGGCTCTGGTTTATGGCATTTGCACTCTGAAGTTCATGGATTCACTCCATAGCAGCTAAGCACAAAAGCATTCCCAAAGCATTCCCAGTACGTATTCTGCTATATATTGGCAGAGCTGTGCTTTGTACAGTTATTCCTAATCACTTCCTAGCAAGTTCTACTGTAGAAGGGTGCTGTTTGCTGGTCACACAGCACCTGCATCAGGGATTTCTGCCTGCCAGCAGCTGACCCACGCCTCCACCTCAAAGATGAACTAACAGCAGATCCCACCATCACCAGCCTGCACATAGCCAATAATTCCAAGTTTATTTTTAAAGCTGTAATTGATGAAGCCATGAGGAAAGAGCTTTGCATAGCGACAGAGCCAGGCTGCAAGCCCTTGATCAGAGCCAGTCACGGTGTACTTAACGACGGGACTCAAGGACTGCTCTCGAAATACCAGCAGCCTTGTTCTACACTCCCCTGCAAGCAGCTCTACAGCAGAACATGGTGCTGCACGCCTCTTTCTTCCAAGTCCCTGGACCAATTACTGAGAAAGATCATTCACTGGAAAGTATAAAATTTCACAGAGCTGAGAAGACATAAGCAGCAGGCAGCAACTGCTCCTGCACCTGGAGGCTCCATCCGTGTTCCTCTGCACATTCTGGGCCAAGCAGGGACCAAGCCAGCACGACAAACTTCAGACTTAGTGCTTGGCCCACCACAGTGTTTGCACTCTGACAACTCAAAAGCAAGCTTACAGGAATAAGTTGAGGGGATACTTGTCACTAGATGGATGGATGATTTATGGCAGAGCGATAAACACACCCTGCAAAAAGTCTTATGATAACCAAGGAACAGCTACAGACCAATTTGTCAGAGACATAAAATGCTCTGCATAGCTGGCAATGCACCTTATAAAAATACAAAAAAATCTCGAGATCCCTGGGTGCACACCAGCAAGCAGGTTGATAAGCCAGTGTTTATTTCATCGTTCTCTCTGCAAGCCATTTGCACAAGGTCCTGATTAGGACAATGTCTGCTGGGCTGCAAGATCCATGAGAAGATCTACCAGCTACTCTGACCTCTTGCCCCCTTCTCGGCTCACCTGTGTGCCCATCTGTCATAGCACACGTGTCAAACTCCAACCTGGTGTACTTGGTCATAGCCTTGGACCAGTTCCTGCTTGTCCATGTCACAATAGCATCTCTTCATGGTAAAGTAGGTCACCAGGAGGCCTTGAACACTGAGAGGGGCCTCCTTAAATTATGCCTCCACATCAGAGTAACAAGAGCTTATTCCCCTCAAGATGCCCTAAGGCTCCATTATAACTGAGCCCAGGAAGATAATTTCACTATCCAATACACCGTGGTTTTCACAGACCACAGCAGACACACTTAGGACCTGCTTTTAATCTCTCCCTTCCATAAGCAAACTGAACACAAGTTCTGTTAAGATTTCCAAATAACAGCATGTTACACAGACACACGTTGCACAGAGTGGACTGGAACAAACCTGAGCTCCACTACAAGGGACTTTTGACAGATGTGGCAGGCACTCAGCACCCTCTGGCTACCTTGATAAAAGCCATGATGTCTCTGTAGACCAGCTGTCCCCTCACCACTTAGCAGGAAATAATTCTGTGCTTGTCATTTAATAAGGATTTTGAATTCATTCCTGTTTTGCACCATCATGGGGAAAATTAGCATAGCTCAGAGGCATAAGACAACGAATGGTGTGACTGATGCAGAGAGTGTTTACTTAGGCAGGCAGCTAGAGAGAAGTCTGGAAGAACTGAACATGCTTCTATTACCGTCACTTGACATTCCCTTCTCCAGCTTTTGCAGCCTATGAGGCCTCTGAGTACCAGAAATTCTGGGCTTCAGGCACTTGCTTGAATCCAACATGTTAGAACACACTGCCTGAAGAGTTTCACTACCTTCTCTGGTAGCTTGTATTTCCCTAAAGATTTTCAGGGTACAGATGTCCAGATTCTTAGAAATCCTTTGTTGAAATAACCACAGAAGAAAAGCATGAAAGAGAAACTGCCAAGAAGCACCTTCCAAACACTTTGTGTAAGGGGTAAGAGGATTTCTCTGGAGCCAGTGAAATCTCCCCACTCCAGGGCTATGGCAGTTTCACCATGCCAGGCTTAACCCACAGAAGTAGCATTCAGAAAGAGGGACAACATCAAAGCCATCAGAGCAGAGAACTCCTCAACTCCAGTGGTCCCTGGGAACAGTTTTCTTGCATAAGCAAGAGAGGCAGCACCATGATCTAGAAAATTAAGGTAACCTAGAGAAACATGACCTTACAGTGCTGGACAGTCCAGGAAACCTTCCAGCCCTTCATCCCTCCATTACAGGCAGAAGGAAGGAGTTAAAACAGTTTGAGTCACACCAAGGCTACTCACAAGGCACAGGATAGGTCTAACCCCAACACATACATTTATTTACTATATATTTCTCTTTCTTCCAAGCAGCCTGAAAGAGAAATGTGTAAATTCAGCTTCTGCATTCCCTGTTAGAGAAATCTCTCCCTCCCCACCAGTGCACAAATGCAGGCTCCTCCCCGAGATGGCCAAGCAAGCAGAACACTGGCTGCACCTGCTCTGCCTTGCAGTAAAGCCAGAGGAAGCACACTTGTCTCCACAAGGAATTCACAGTGGAATAGTTAATGCACCTTAGTTACCCTGCAGCCAGAAACACTTCTGACTTTGAGAAGTCAGATTAAAATTTCTTCCTGTTCTACCTCCAGAAGGTATCAATCTGCTGTGGTCAGACCAAATTTCAGACACATCAATTCTGTTAATATGACAGACCACAAACACTGACATCTCCTCTTCCCACCTTACTTGTCACCAAATCAGACAGGGGGGATTCCAGCCCTGCCTCAAAGCACTAGTTCTTCTCAGGCTGCTGTTTTCTTCTCTCATGTTTCTTGATTCACACACATTTGTCCACTCAACCCTCATCCTCAGACTGAACAACACAGGCAGCTTTAACATAAAAGAGAAAGCTAAAAGGTGCAGCTTTCTGCCCAAGGTCACACTGGAAGTCAAGCAATGTATTTCCTATGGTGAAACACCTGTCACAGTCTACACCTAGTGGAAATGAGTCTCACGTGTCAGGATTTTAGGTGACTTTGCTAATGCAACCAAGCTCTTTTTGGAGTCTTCTCCCCATCACCACCTCTTACCTTCAGATGTCCCTGTTCATTGCTGCACAGCCAAGCACCCTAAACCAAGCCTACCTTCCCTTATTAGGGGAGACTTGCCTGTTCACCCATTTGAAAAATCAACTGGAAGATTCTTTTTCAGAACAAGTTTTGAATACACTGGGCCAAAAGTGGGAGAAAGAGGAAGAAATATCACCACATTGTCTGCATACTAAGCTGGCTCATCTCCTGACTGATTTCTCACTCATTCAAGTCCAGGCTCCATTATGCAAAGAGAAGGGACCCAGCTGGGGGCTAACAGAATACAAAACTTAACAACTTGATGAAGGCTTAGCTATGGAAAACACAAATGCAGAGTAGAGGTACTAACCACTCATCTTACTACCTGGATTAACAGTGCACTGAAAGTTCTGTTCTGAATGGGAACAGTTTCTACTTTCCCTGTGGCACACCAATGTCCCAAGCTCCAAGCTTCTATGTGGACAGAAGTACACCAAGAGCCACAAATGTTGCACGCAGTAACATCCATTTTCCCTAATCCCATCACAATCTCACACTCTTACAGTCCAAATGTCTGAAAGAGGGGAACAAGTTATTTTTCTTCCCTTGCCACTGCCCACCTCTTGTTCCTAAGCATCCAAACCCTGGAAGAAATCTATCAGTCAGCTTCACAAGCTGCTTCCAGCGGTCAGATATGCCCCCGAGAGCCTTCAGAGGCTCGTGTCACATCCCACCATCCTACATGCTCTTTCTCCCATCACTGCCAATTAGTCAGACATCTACACAGAAGGGCCATTTTTGGTGTGCTGACAGCTTCCCCCAGCCAGTTCATTCCAGGGTTTGTCCATGGTCATTACTTCATTCCTTCGTTCGCTTCACTTACACTCTATATGCTTGGCCACAACCAAAGGTTATCTGTTCACGGCTATCTGGAGGCAGTATTCCCACCACCTCCCTCAATGCTAGCCCACACTGACTCCAGCTCGGTTGTGGGAGCATGCAGATAGTGCATTACAATGTAAGTTAAACAGCCTCTTAAACATCTGCTTTGGCAAGAAAAGCCTTGTCATCCTACAGCTGTGTGACATGAGCACATCTGTGAAACAACAGGGTGTAACTGTACTGTGATCCAAGTACAACAGGGATCTCACTCCTGTCTAACAGTGCACCAGCATAAAGTGCCTGCTCTTATTGAACAGGGTCCTGGCCATCCCTGACCAAATTCAGCACCAGACTAACCACCTGCTGCACTGACACCCCACTGGCAGAGGAGGGTCCTGCTCTGAAGACATGGCACAGGAACAGTGCATGAGTGATTGCAATATTTTTTGGTTTTCAGAAAGGAGGTTCCAGCTGTCACACATCACAAAGAACAGGAATAGGTATGATCCACAAGATCCAAGTTAGAGAATGCTTGTCCCAGCCTCAGAGTGGTCTAGGAATGCAGGTAGTAATGATACTTCTACCTTTGAAAAAAATACAATGCTTTGTGCTGCTCAGAGATGAAGGAAGGAGTCTGGAAAGAAGGGAGGTTAGAGGTAGGAGAAGAAATCTGTTAAGGGCCCCTTAACTCAAAGAAGGATTTAGCCAAGAATTTATATGGGGTAAAACACAGAGATGGAGGAACAAGACCTGAACTGTAAACCTCAAGCCTGAACAGAAGTAAAAAAACTTTAGAAGACCCACTCAGCATTTAATTCAGACTGTAGACCATGCAAACCACATGTCTTGCAACTACACTCAGATGAATACCATGCCAAGAGCTAGTCTGCATGGTGACTTACAGCGTTTGGCTCCTCCTGCATCTGGCTCAGGCACATTCCCCAGAGCCAGCAGTTCATGAGGCTCGCTCACACTTCCAGCAGCCTGCCACAGTACAGGCGATCATCCATGAGGTCCCTATGCCCTGATGGCAGTACAAAGAAATGCTGCTTGGCTTCAAAGGGCAAGCAGGGCAACCAACAGTAGAGTAAAACACACTGATAGGACAGCAAAAATGCACACTTGCAATCCCACACAAACCTTCATCACAGGTTATGGCAAGCAAGTCATTAGCTCCATGGTGACCAGCACAGCAGGGCCAGGTAAACAGTGCTGTGGGGACATCACACTTTGCTGAGGGGCACAGGAAATCACAAGTGACAGCAACAACAGCAGGTGCCAAATGCAACATTCACCCCACTATTTCCCTTAATTTCCCAGCAAATGGCTTTTGGGAAGAGTAGAACAAAAGTCACAGCAAAGAAGAGTTTGAACGGAATGGCCTGAGCAGCTGCAGGTCTGGCAGAGGGCATGTGAGAAGAGAAAGCCACAGCTCTTCTTCCCTGGCAGGACAGAAAGGAAGGACAGGACTGTCCTGGCTCTCCCTATACCAAGCATGCTATGTATTTGCCCAGGATGCCAGAGCAGCACCCAGCCATGTATCTAAGCCCCTAACACAGACAAGGACAGCTGCTCCAGGCAGAAGCCGCAGCTCAGCACGATGTGGATGTGTCAGACCTTCAGATTCAGGAGCCTTTGGCTAGTTCTAAATGGACATGAATGTAGTTTCCCTTCCACCACCACCCCACCAGCCTGCTGTCCCCTGATCTCAGAGATTCAATTCAAGAGTGTGTTCTCCAACGTGTAGGAAGACTGGATTTGCACCCACCTGAACTTAGCAACTACACATTTAATTCATCCAATGACAAAACAACAGAAAGAACAGCCAAGTGTCTTTAGAAGAGGACTAAAAGCATGAGGGTTTTTTTGTTAAGATTTTGCCCACTGCCACTTTCCAGCTGCTCTGGGTTGCTTTCCTTCCTATTCCCCACCTCCCATTTAAAACACTTAGCTTCCAGCTCTGCTGACCTCACAAGTCCTTCTCACATCATCCTTGAATCTTCACTGATTTCTGTCTCCTTACAGTTGCCCTCCAAGACTAGAGTCTTGCCAATATGCAGAAGATAAAACACACTCTTGTTGTCAAGTCAGCTTGTCCTTTTAACATATGGCACGCAGAGTTTTGTTTCATCTTAAACTCAAAGCAAAAAAGTTTAGCAGCCAGCTCTCATTACAGTATTGCAGGAGAAATTTTAGGCTCATTAGAAAATAGTGTATTAAAATTTCTGTATTAGATTCATGAACACTGGAATCTACTTAAAAAAAAATAATCAAAGGCAATAGAAAGGCATGTTCCATACAGCCTGAAAGCAATTCTGCCATTTGTTTTAAGCTTTCCAGTAACATAACATGGTCTTTGTGTTAACACTTCATTTCAAATCACTTTAGAAAAATATGACTGCTCTGTGCTTGTTCTGCTCATGTAGACATTTTGGTGGGAAAAGTAAGTCTGGATACGTATGTTCTCTAGTCAGTGCTCACTGATTCCCTAAAACAAAGGGCAAGAAACCCAAGGGCATCAAAAGATGCCTCTAATAACTTTTACACTATTGGTAAGAATCAGGTATTTACTCCCTACTCCATAATCTCCATGCGTCAGGTACTGCACAACTCACCAAGCCATTCCCTTTCCAGCTTCCTTAAAAAATGCTTTTGTATTTTGACCAGAACAGTTCTGTTGAAACTCATTACAACTGTTGTTCCTAAAGTTTCCAGGTACTTTCTGAAAACATCCCCTTCTCTCCATTCCCATGAGATGCAGAGAGTGATGAGACACACCTCTGCTAAGGAAACTCTGCAGGTAAGGCTTACTCAGACCTTGGCTACAGCTTCACTTAGTCAGGAAAGTGAATTTTAGTTAGAATGATTATGCCCAGAAAGATATGGAAAGATGGATTTCTTTTGAAGGCAGTATCCCGTATCAAATTCGTTTCCACCTAGAGCACAGCTACTTAGAACATTTTGTTCAAACTGAAAAATTTCCAGCCCTTTGATTACAAAGGCAACCTGCCAAGTAAGAGTATAAAATTAGCACATTAGTGCAGTAGTGTCTTCCTTAGTTTGGATGCAGCATCAGTGCCTCAACTGGGTGCCATAGTTTTACAGGGGTAAAACTGAGCTAAGACTAACTAGATTCATTCTTTTCTATTCCAGAGGCTCAGAATTGCTTGTACAGCAGTGAAACACAGATATCAAGCCAAATTCTGTCTCCTGACGGAAGAGTAAGAACAGAGTAGCACTCAAGGAGAACCCTGCTGCAACAGCCAACAAACACCACAGTACATGAGCAGCACCCAACCATTTTATCCCTTCCTGCTGCAGGGTGTACTGTGGCACAGGTGTTTCCCACTGTGGCTTGCAAGTGCCAAGTCCATTTTTCAAACCCTGGTTGTAACTGCTGCTGACTTTAGAAACACAAGTTATTTTTAAACATGTCATCAAAAAAGAAAAAGGTTAAATACAACCTTTTTCCTTTTATTTTCACGTTTGATAAACATTTCAGCAGGCATCTCTCCTAGTTAAGCAAGCTCTGGGTGTGCACCTGCTCCAAGCTTTGTCCCAGCCCTGGCAGCACGAATTGCATCTGCTGCCTGTATGAAGAGAGGAACTATATAGTCACTGGAAAGGTTTCTCCTACCCACCTCTCAGAGTCCCCATTGCATCTCCTCCTACCCCCTTGCCCAGCAGACACCAAAATCACTTCTGCACCCAGTAGTCTCCTCCTCTTAAGCTGAAGCAAAAGGACGTGCTGCTGCCACAGAGGTTTTGCTGTGGGCAACAGAGCAGCCGCAGCGGAGCGAGCAATAACCAGACAGGACAGCATTCCACCCCACTGAGCTGGAGAGGGCTGGTTCCAAGAGGAGCCCGGTGTCTGCCCCCAGAGCGTCTTCCACAAGGGCTCAGGTAAGAGGGCATGCAAGCTTCAGAGCAATAAGGGTTGCTTCCAAGCCTAATTCCCAAAAATCTCATTGATTTGTTTTTACGACCGCTAAAAATACTCTTATTTGGGGTTTAAGAAGCCTTCAAAATACCTTCAGCAGGGTGAGTACAAATAGAAGACATCATGTTGCCTTGACATAACTGCTCACACATACTTTAAACTGCTTCAACATTTATAAAGGTCTCCTCAACCTACATCCACCCTTTCAAAGCAGTCTCAGATTGTCAGGAAAAATGACTTCTGCCCATCTCTACATTGGACCAGCACATGGATGTTCTTCACTCAGTAGCTGCACCAGAGAAAACTGCAAGACCTCCCAACTCCAATCACCTTTGCTTCTGCTCTAGTAGAAAAAGTCATTTTTCACCCAAATCTGCAAATACACTCCTAGACCCTTGCCAATTTTCAGCCTGCTGGCAGGATGGCTGGATTTGTGCCTGCCCTGTTTGCACCACAAGGACTGCACCTGACCTGCATGTGGAGGACAGCTTGCTGTTTCACCTGAAAATGCCCAACAAAAGAAAGTGCCCCACATACTCACAATCCCAGGCAAATCTCTTGGGGGGGGGGGGGGGGNCCAAGAAGACAAAAAACCCACCCAAAATACAGAAGGAGCTAGAGAACAACACAGCAGTTTCCCAGAGCTCAGACTCACTTCTCAGAGCCGGTACACACAGGCAGAAACAATTTGCCAAGCAACTCAGCTCTTGGGCTGAAATCCAGAGGACAGCTCTGAAAAATCATCCCTCTGCCACCAGTTCCCACCAGCAAGCCTCTCTCCCAAGTTACTTGATACTTACATAAAGCCTAACAGAAGAGAGGCGACGAGAACTTCAGATGAGATCCAGCTGTACCCTCCCAGCTCCCCTCAGTACACAAGGAAGAGCCTGAGGCTGAGACTACAGCAGAAAGAAAAGCTCTTCAGAGCACTTGCATGTCCTCACTGCATCAAAACTCATTGCTTGCAGATTTGAGTCAGCCAGCAACCTCAAGGTTTGCTTTATTCACAAAACAGGCAAGGAGACCTCCCCTCTGTCCTCTCTAAATTCACAGGACACACTTCAGAACTACTCTCAGCAACTCAACCTCAGTGCCCAGCAGGCAGGGGCTGGCTAGAGGTTCCAGACAAGCACTCAGCCTGCTCCCAAGGAAGTCCTGGCTGCAGGAAAGATAAACTCTCTCACCTTTCTCACACATCTGCTTGCTCACAGCAGCAACAGGTCAGAAGAGTAACACTACTCAGAGAAACAGATGCTCCACCAGCTAAAGTGGGGGGAAATATTTGCTCCTACAAGAGCAAGCAGCACCTTGAGGCTTCCACAGGAGAAGCTGAGGCAGAAATTCTTCAGTGATGAAAATAAAAAAAAGCCTTAAGGAGTCTGAGCAGATAAAAACATCACTGCTATATAAATGCTTGAAAAGCAGGAAAACACCATGTCCAGAGAGGCAGGAAAGTTGTAAAAGAAATTAAGGGACAGAGTTCTGCTACATTTTCTTCTCTTCTAGAGCAAAATTATAGCAAAGTAAAAATCATAAGCACTTTCTTCCACCCTGAGAGGGAACTTGAGACAACAGCTACAATGACCCTCAGACACAGGGACAAAGTACTGGAAAAAAGGGCTCAGTAGCAAAGAGAAGAGCACAGAAATCCAAGCAGGACTGGATTAGGAGGAAGATGGACAGACAGGATCTAGAAACTGTACTGAAACTAATGAAAGTGGGAGAACCACAAATAGCAGCTTAGGAAACAAAGAAAAGGGCTGAGGCATACTACAGGAAAGTAATCTTTTCTCACACAAGTTGACTACAAAAACATGTGGGGCAAACCAAGCAAGCAGGCTTTCTCCCCAGAAGTGGGTAACTTAAAGGACAAACAAGGACAAGTGGCATTTGTTAGGGTGGTCAGAGGGAAAAGGGATAGCAGTGAGCCAAGGTACAAAGAGAAAACAACTTCAAAGCAATTTCTGTGGGAGGTTAAATTAGGTAAGAGTGTATTTTGCTTAGAAAGAAAAAGAGCAGGTGGTAATTGGGAGCATCTCTACAAATGGCCTTATTCCAACAGGAATGACAGTTACTGCACAGCAAATGTTTATAAAATAAAAAAGATCCTTTTAAACGAGTGGCCAGAGCATAACTAATTACTGCTGTGATACAGGAAGCCAACAGCTGCAGGGACAAAGGCACACTGGAGCTCAGCCCTCAAGAAGCATATGAGGCCCATCTCTGGGCCTTAAAGTTTGGGTCTCCAGCCTCCTTCAGGCCGCTGTAATTTGCCACACATCCTTTGTCAGGCACCGGCAACAAAAGTAACATGAGGGAATGGGCTGCCCTTGTTTTTTGAGCACCAAGTGACAAAACACCAGCTTGAGACAAAGCAACTTACCACCAAGTGAAGAGATCTACACCGGCTGAACCAGCACATGGCAGCAGCTACACCAACAATATGCAAAAGCAGTGCAAGTTTTTAAGGTGTTTACTTCACCTTACTCATAATTTTAAGTTTTTACAGCCAGAGTTTAGAAGTCATCTTGTGATATTTTAAGCCCATGACCTTTGTTTACAGTGTATGTCACTTCAAGCAGTATCTATTTTAATGCAGGCTAAAACTTTAGGACTGAGTGGCACAACCATTCTCAGTAGGGGGCACATCACTTTACTTCGCAGCACCTGTTTTTTTAGAAAAGGTTGTGTAAAAAACCTCCCACCGCCCTCAGCCACCACATATTTATGATTCAGATGTACAAGAGGGGTTTCCCCGAGACTGGCTGCAGTCAGGGGACTCTTTTGGGGCTGCTTTCATTCTGCCAGCCTAAAGACAAAGACCTAGAATTTGGGGTGAGCCAAGCTGTCTTCCCCCATGGAAGAGGTAGACTATGTGGAGTGGGTTTTGTTGTTGTTGTTAACACTACTTAATCCACACATTGTGCTGGGTCTGCCTAGCAACAAGTTAGAGTTTTAAACTTGTATCATCCTACTTGTGTTCCCATGGCTACTGTCAGGAACGGTGTGGTGGCAGCTGCACAAATCCCCACAAGGGTCCCAGGAGGGACATCTCTAAGATTCCCAGACAGAAAACAATACTGAGGAAGTACAAACGCTACACCTGGTACACCTGCCTGCCTTTACAGCCCTTTACTCCTCCCAAAAAGGCCCCTACACCAGCTCCCTCCCAAGGATGGGATTTGATGGCACAGGAATTGATGGCACACTGGCATGTACTGATCATTTTACACTCTTTGGAACAAAAAGGCTTGGGTTACAGATGTGGCACTTTCAGCCTCTCAAACAGCTCATAGCAGCCCAAAGGCAGAGCTACACACAGCTCCAGCCAACAGCACCTGTGACATGGTGCAGGAAGCTCTCAACACACGGTAACAAGTAGGCAAAAAATGCCCCTGCCCCGCTCACACACGGCCAAAACTCATTATTGGTGAGAACAGAGCATGAGTTTAGACACCTAAAGAATGTGGGAAGTCAGAGGAAAGAGAAAAAAATCTCTACATTTCAATCTAAGCTGCAAGTAAAGAGTTGCTTCAAAAGCAAGGCTGTTAGGCAGACCAGATTTTCCCAGTCCTGCCATTTCAGTTCTTTGAGAGGGAAGGCCATTTCCTACTCAAGAGAAGTTTTCCTTAGCCTTTATCCATCCCCAATCCCCCTGTGTAACTAGAATCTCTCTGTGCCCTCCCCAGGGACCAGTTAAGAGGGGAGGGCAGGCATCATACCCCTTCATGCAAGCTTTGTTTATAGATCTTCCTTAGGGATTTCTGAACCCAGAAGCTGAAACTAGGATGACACATTTGTTACGCTGTGCCTTCACTCTAGGGTTACAAATCCTAGAAGGACACCAATTCAAGGTCATATAAACTAATACTTATTTTCAATACCAAACTTTCAAATCAAAGTCTCTGTATGAACTAAAGCCTGATCTGGTAAGGAATCCAGTCATATAAAAGCACATGCACATGGTATCACAACAGGTTATCACAGATACCTACAGACAGCAGAACTGAAAAGCTGCAACACAGCCACGGGGTCAGACTCCCCTAATTAGACAACAGCACTGCCAGAACAAGCTCTTGGCTCTCTCAGGTTTTGTGAAATCCATGCAGGTGAAAAGCACGGAGATGAGGGAAGTGGCAAGGAAGACAAAGGAACTTTTAAGGACAAAAACTCACAGCCTTAAACTCCTGCCCCTTACAGATCGGCACCACAGAAGGACAGGACTGAAGGGGGAAGAATAGATTAGTTTCCTCACGGGAGGGGATTTTTGCAATTTTGTCACACTGCTGCAGCCTCCTCCCCCCAGAGAGGCAACATTTACCAATACTTCCTTTATGAAGTTCAAAGAGCAAACTGCTGCAAAAGACACTCGGAAAGGTAGGTTAAACTCACTTGTTTCATCTCAAAACTTTACATGAGAAGTAAACTAAGTTTATTGAGTTCAAGCTACAATACTTAAAGGCAGTCCCATTTCAAAACAGTGAGAGGAGCACAAAAACAGCCCAATTCTCCAATATGCTACAGAAACTTTCACTGCTGCCACAAATGAGCACGTCCTCTTGCACTTTCAAAAAGGACAAAGTTGTCAAAACTTTCATATGGAGTGAGAAATTAAAAGCTTATGAAGTTTAAAGAAAGTGACACCTAATCCAGCATTCCTTAAAAAAGAATTTTTTAAGATCAAGTTCAGTTTACAAATCAACTTTGTATTTTCAAGAAATTAACTTCAAACTACTCTTTCAACTTTAAGCACTTAAGAACATGGGATTGCTCATCTTGTTATAGTGTTGAGTCAAAGCCTCAGAAGACAAGGTCACCCAGTGCAGAAAGAGGTACAGACTTCCCAGGAAAGGGGCATGCTCTACCTACCCCAAAGCTGTTTTTTTTATTTGGTCTCTAGACTCAATCAGCGATGAGTCACCGTGTCTCAACCCCACCTTACACTTGGAATGGGTAAGGCAAGCCTTGGCCACAACCAGAAATTATCTTACGGGAGGGAAGTGAAGACTAGCAGTAACCACAAGTTTCTGAGGAGCCAGTTACTTCAGATTTACCTGCCTGGCACATATTAAAAAATTGTACCTTAAAGTTACAACACAGTTAAAACATATACATATGTCCAACGAAGCACTGTCATCCATACTGCTCTGAAGGTATGTGACAGGACCAGAGCCCACCATAAGCCGCATTACAGAGTGTGCCTTGATCACAGAGGCAAAGATTTCCGAGCTAATTATAATGACTAATCACAGGGAGCTCTAAGCCTTCACTTGGCCAAGTCACAGACCTAACTAGGACTGAAAACAAGAGTTTTAAGAGCACCTCATTAAGCAGCAGGAACCAGCTATGAAGAACAAAGCAGTCACTCTACCTAGTATTAATTCCAGTCCAGCCATTAATATATTTGTCAGTACATGAGACAGCTATTACCTCCACATACAAACACTGCATGTGCCAGGCAGGGAAGGAAGCCACAGGCTTTGGCTACATTGAGACTTGTTAGTTTACTACAGCACTAAGGTTTGAGAAGGATGTTCTTGGTACTATTTGAATAATGAGAAAGCTCTGAAGCCATGCCTTGAAATATGCTGGAGTGGGAACTGTGCTCACCACCAGCAGCCTCTGAGCCTCTTCACAGGACAGGTGAACAGGCTGGGTGAAAGCTACAGACTGCAGAGCAATGTAGGCTTAAAAACGGTCTCCCAGGGGTGAGCATCCTAGAGGTGAAAAAGATGGGCACCAAATCAACAGCTGTATTCCAGCTGAGGTGCCAGAGATATGCATAATAAAGTTTCCAACTTGAGCACTGCCCTTCTTTTTCTCCAGGGTGGATTGGAAGAACAGAGGATAAGATGAAATGTCAGCATCTACATATCAGCTTCATCCTCCTAACATAGCAGTGGGAGCTCCCCCTCACCTGCCACAGTGACTGAACCAGGGGTACCTACCACTGACAGAAGGAGACGAGACAGGCTCACCCACACACCAGAGCTGCCAGCACACTCGGGAGGCAGAAGGAGTCACCTTCCCCCTTCCTCAAGGCCACTGGGGACCAGCCTGGCCTTGAGAAGCCCCTCTTTGACTGTGCCAAGATGCCTACGGGGTTGAGACAAAAAAATAAGGATTTGGCAATGGCTTCTGGTGGAGTGCCTGCTGAGGACCTTCTCATCTGCTCTGCACTGCAGCACATAGACTGTGACCTCTGAGGAGGAGGGCAAGACAAATACAGTCCATGAGAAAGGATGAGGCTGAGCAGACTACAATTAGGAGGAAAAACTCCTCTCCCACCAGCTTAAGAGAAAACCTGCAGGACCTAAATTTTCCATCGCCTAATTCTGAAAACACACTCTTGTTGGGGATGACGTACATCTCCTCAAAGAACAATGAAAAACTCGAGGTGCACGTGGTTTACCAAGACAGCAGGCAGCCTCAGATCAAATGCACTGGGCATTAGTACATCATGGTTGGGTATTTCTGAAGGGAACAAACACCCTCACAACTCTTCCTTCTTTTCCAAAGGGAATGTTGCTCTAAGGGAGTTCCTGCCTGTTGTGTTTAAGACAACCTTCTAAGGAGGTGAGATAGCTTTCCAGGATACCAGTATTTCCAGTTTCAGGAGTTTGGCTTCAACTGTTTCACTTGCTTAGATGGAGATCCCAAAATCTCACCTGAAGAGCATTTTTTTTTCTTCATCCCCTTTCTGACCACCCCTTTCATCTAAACACCATTTTCTCTTACAGCCATTGGGTACTCAGAGTACTTGTCAACCATGAGGACCATGAGGAGCAGGACTACCTGCAGACAAAGAAACACAATGAGCTGAGCTGGCTGAGAGTTGGACTTTTCAAGTGGAAGTCACAAGGGAGCTTTTAACAGCCTCTTGTTAAAAGGCTACAGTCCCAATTGTGTAGGCCAATAGGTGCTTCTGCCCAGAACCCCATTAAGTAGCTGATGACACAACCTAATAAAACATGGCCTTTGCAACCATCAGAGCAATACAGCAATTCTAGGGGAATCAGCCACCCAGGGGCTGTCTCAACATTGTACCTGCAACCTTTGATCCTAAATAGGCAGAGGGTGGGCACATTTCAATAGCCAGAGGTGGATGGATGGATGCATCAGCTTCCTGGCCCAGGACACAGCCCTGCCACCACTTTCCCCACGGTGATCAGGCACGTCACACACAGCAGACTGTGTTGTTGGGATTCTTTTAACCTTTCTTAGACACCGCTACACTGACGAGTTCCTCGCTACATTGAAAAGGTTTGCTCTCTTTGGTGGTTCTTTTTTCCCCCCCTCCCTTCATTTTTTGGTAATGCTGAAACAAAGGAGTCTTGGCCACGAAAAAAAAGCATTGGGAACATCAACTGTTTGTGCAGAAGCATAGAGAGCACAGCTGACAGGGAGCATCAGAGAAGGAGTTCCTCAAGGATTAGTGGCATTCTGGCAGTGACCACCTTCCAGCTGGCTTTTCCAAGCAAAGAGGTGAAAGAACTACAGAGTATAGCCTTCCATCATTTTTACCTAAACTGTTACAGCACAACAACAAAAAACTGGGAAGAGTGCAGTGTTACAAACTAGGGACTGAAGTCTCCCAACTGACATACGTCCCAAATTTGCATTTCTACCTACTGAGTAGACACACTACTGAGTGAAACTTGCTTTTCCTCATTTATTTCCACTGGAAAGAGCCCAGAAGCTGCTTCCCCAAGATGACCAGCACACCACTGTCTAAAGATACAAAACGTGGCTGTGGAAATCTGATGTTATGACACTACAAAGGAGAAAAAGAAAAAAAAAAAAAAAAAGGCTCATCTGCCTTCAACACAAGTCAAAATTTGGGAGTAACCATTCTCTTAAGGGAGTTATTTAACACTCCTCAAAATTACAGCAGCTTTAATCTTTAGTTAAATTCACTGGCCGTGTTAGAGTGCTCACTAATGCTTTCTTCCTCCTATTTTCAGTGATCCAATAGCATAAATTAATAAGCAACAAATAAAATGGTCAAGTACAATATCAGAGCTTCCCCATACGAAAGATTTTTATTTAGCTTTAGGATATGCAATGTTTCCTTCCACTGAGTTTTTCCATTAAAAGGACATGTGGGTTTCATTTGTATGGATTAAAAGAACCATAATAGTTTTCCCTCTTCAAAACCTCCCGTGTCTCAGTTTCAGAACACACAAGAAATGCTGACCTACCAATATCGGCCTTTGTTTAACGCACAGAATTTCTGGCTGGCAAATCTTTGAGCTCTAGTAAGAGAAGAAATAGCAGAAAAAAACCCAGCAATTTTTTACATCACATATGTGAGCTCAAGGCCAAACAGCTGAAATCCAAGTTTTAGTCAAGTGACCTCTGGCATTGGATTTTCAGCCCCAAAAGTTTTGCCTGTTCTTCTCCCAAGTTTCACTGGCTTGTTTAATACACACGGTGCCTCTGCAAAAGCCCTGCCCTTACTGTACAGCTGCTCTTACTATACAAATAATAACAGCTGTATGTACTGAAACAATAATAATAAAGGCATAAGTTTTTGAGAGAATAAAAGAAGTGGGATCAATGCAGTGAGAACTTACTTTGCCAACATGAAGAGACGTTTGGGTAGGTAAAAAAGAGAGCAACATCAACTCTGGCAAAGGACCTAAAGGCTCTGCCAGCATGTGGAACAGGCCTTGCCACTGTAAAGAGACTTACTAAAGGAGCTGCAACTGCACATCCTACAGAGGATTCCAGCCACAAGCATTTTTACAGTCAAAGAATCACATCAGGCCCTTCCCTGGCCACTGTCACAGCAAGTTTTAGCCACAAGGAATATTAAAACCTTACATCAAGGTATTTTAATCCAGAATGTGAACTTGTCATTTTCTGGTTCCAAGGATGAAGCAAAAACAAAGAAGCACAACCCTTAACCATTTTCCTCATACTCTTCTCAAACAAGGTTGAGACAAGCACTTTCCATCCTTCTCCACGATAACAGGTGGAGAAGTCCCTTTCCTCTCTAAACCAAAATCACTGGTGACACTCTCCACTTTCAAGCCATACCATGGAGTACTTTTTTGTTCTTCTCTGGCTATTTGATTCAGGAAATCCTGATCAACACACCACCACTGCCTCACTCGCTCTCTCTTTGCTCCTGCAGCTTCACAGAGAAAGATTTCAGAAGAGCTTTCCTGAATTCATTGCTCCTTGAAGCAGTTCACATGTGGCTGAGAAGTGAAACAAAATTAAATGCTTTCTCTGCCCTTCTGCACGGGGACAGAGGAACACCTAAGAAGGCTGATGTAAGAATCAGCAGTTACAAATATACCTCAGACAAACCCAAAGTATAATTGAAGTTAAAAAAAAATAAAATTACACACACAAGGCCTGGTCTGTGTTATTTTCCCCTCAGTCACAGCTATAGAGGCACAAGCACTGTGCATTTTCCCAGCCAGCTAACCTGAAGGTGAAAGCCTCCACAACTTTCAAGCTTTAAGATCCTTTGGTCAACCAGTCCCTACAAGTTCTAGTGAGAAACAGACACAGTACCTTTGCACTCTGATAACACCATTCCATAGATTGAACTTTTGAAATTACCAGCAAGGCAGGACAACTTCACAGTTTCAGTCAAACTGACTTAGTGCAGCATCTTAGGCTTTTCTAGGTTTTCTTTCTTAAAGAGGAAGACCAAAGAGGCACAACATATGAACACAATGTGGCTTTTAACCTTTAGGACCAAGAAGAGATAACAGAATTCAGGGAACAACCTGGCATTGCAAAATTATTCCTGGGTAATTCCGCAAGCCAGGAAATCAACTCTCCCATACACAAGCAGACAAAAGTTTCCCCCAAACTTCTTAACTAACAAGTATACTTTTAAGAAACAGAAACAAAACCAAAGACCAGTAAAGGAGGATCTGATGTCCCTTCAGCTCAGGAGACTGATCATTCACTTCAGGGGAACCTCCTATGAGCTTGCTATGTTACACTGTATACTCAAACACTGAGATCCTGTGTTAAGGTACACATTACTCATAAAAAAATGTGTTTTTTCACATCACACGCTTCCCCCTCCCTCGCACTCCACACAGCACAGAAAGCAATAACCTTTGCATAGGTCACAGTACGTCCATAAGTTTAAACCAGAACAATGTGCAGCTGAGCTCAGAACAGTGAGGAAGGGGAATCACAGCATTTCTTCCCCCTCCGTCTATTATGTCAGAGAAATGAATTGCACAAAAGAGCACAATCCTCCGGGGTGCCCCAAAAGCCCCGGCATTGTTGTGATAGGTGGCCCATGGCCAGTGGGACGCACGTTGTGTGTTACAGAAACGCAGCGTTTGACCTACAGATTGAAAGCCGGTGTCAACTGCTGCCCAACTCACAGCTCCCCCTCCCTCCCCCCTCCTCNCCCGCCCCCTTTTTCCTCCTGGTCAACCAAGAAATGGAGCTCCCATGTGCCAAGACCTTGTATCTGATTTTGTCAAGAAAACCAAGGGGGGAAGGGGTGGGGGGAAATTATTCCCTAAATAAATACAAGTCATATTGAACTTCAGAAAAAAAAA